>JANZXP010000005.1:26828373-26847080 GCA_027576715.1 Erythroxylum flavicans | reverse complement strand
AGATTTTGGCAAAGAAGAGAAGGAATCCCTTTATTCAATTTTCTGTCAATTTTACTTCTTCTATTCTTTGTAAAATGATTTATTTGAATGTTGATGATGTTATGGAGACCATGTAAAGCTCATTTAGTTTTAGAGATTACTTCTGAACTATTTTATTAGAACTCCTATTTTATTGAATTGAATGAAGTTGTCCTTGATGATTGGTGATTTTATTTGTTATCTTACAATAAATCGAGAGAGTGAGTAAGATTAATTGTATAGGATTGTACAAAGAGAGTTGGCGACCTATTGACTTACAATCATCACGTCAATTGATTAGTTAGAAGAGAGATCTCAGTGAAGTCAGTTGATCACCCATAGGATAGTTTAATAACTGGTTGAATCGGTAGAGTCATTGGGTAGGTTGAGAGATCATCCAATTGGTTCCCTTTAATTCGATAAGGGACAATTAGTTACACCTTGAGAGAGGGTAATTAATACATTCGAAAATCTTAGGTGAGACACAATTTGATTCATAAAATATGAGGGAGACAAAATAGGGAAAAAAGTAATCTCTAGTCTTTAGATTCTTGAGTTCCAATTTTTTTGCATATTGGTATTATTTAGTGTTCGTTATTAGTCTTTTAATTTTAATTTAATTTTTCAGATTATTTCCATTAAATAATTTCATTTCTTAAACAAAGTTTTGTCTAAATTAAGTGGTGACTGGGCATCAATCCTTGTGGGATCGATATCTGCTTTTTAACTACAAGTTATGACCCGTTCACTTGCGATTTTTGAGCATAAAATGAGTAGCTAGGTTTTACCTTCGAACACATACACATCTCTATATTTTTCTATTTTTATTCTCTTCCCTTTTAGACATAGCTTCTCGAGCTACGCTTTTATTTTTGTTTTTCTTTTTCTCTCTCTTTTTCTCGCATTCTTTTGGAAAACAATATTTTGAATTCATTCCTCATTTTGTGATCAATGCAGTAGTCCGATTTCCTCTAAAATCAGTTATCTTTATTTCTCTTCAGGTATTTGCAATTCTAGTTTCTATCTTTTCGATAATAAAAGTATGTGATTGGTACAAAACAAGTTATTTTTTCCTCAATTTTGCGTATGTTTTTTAGATTTCATTTTCTACGAATGTTTTATTCTTCTCAGTTTTTGTTTTATTGGATTCTAGTTTTATTGATTCTTAGTCTAATACCCATTTTCATGTTGTGTTTTGATTCTTATTCTAATGGATTTATGTTTAAATCTTGCACAATCGATGGGAATGGTAATCCCTATCTTATAAGAGCTTCAAGAGCTTTGGATTTGCATAATTAATAAGAATGGTAATGCATTTTTCCCTGTTTTCATTTAACAAGTTCATGCCCATTTTGGATTTAGACTACTTTGTTTATATTTGTAAATAAATTACTTGGACAGATTTCTATCATCATCATCAATACCTAGTTGAAGTCCTATTGAGTTGGACAAATTTCTATATAAGTATGAATTACCTGTAAGTTCCTACTCATTTGGTTTGAAATTATTGACTTGTATTTCATTAAGATACACTGTAATCTGATTTAATTATTAACTTTCTAATTATGATCTCAAAAGGGCAAAGCTTTGATGATGCAGTTATTATCTACTGGCTTGACCAACTGGGTTAATGTAGTTATTATACAAACTTTGGATTATGAAATTATTAATTTTCTTTTTACAGGTTTGCACTTCTAAAATGAATATAAGTGATGAGATGGACTTGGAAGACTCTGTTTCTTCACTTGATAAATTTAGTGCTGTTGAGGTTAGTTAGGTTTCTCTTCATATTGTGTAGTTATTGAGTGATTATTGTATGTGGTTATCAATCTTTCTGTTAGTTAATGTAAACAATACAAGAAAAGCTACATCATTTTTTTTGTTTTAACACTAATACATTAGCTTGCAAGAAGCATGTGGTCTGAACAAAATGAAGCACACGTCTCTTATATTTATCTTGATGAATATTTGTTTATAATAATTCTTGAAATTTAATTTTAACCATAACTACTCAATATATCCACCATAATATCTCATATTGAATAGAATCTCGTCCTCATTATAAATGTATATATACTCACAGATTGTTGCTATTTGTCAAGAAGTTGGAATGTATGCAATTCTTTACGTTACACTTCCAAAGGACACTGAGAAAGGTTACAGAGCCAATATGAAGAATTCTGACATCAACTTCTAATTCTATAAATAATGAAGAGTTTATGAAGCATATGTAATTTTCCTTGCAATTATTGAGGATTGTAAAAGTTGCTTTTGTATTTTGTAACAACAAAAGCATATGTAATTTCCCTTTGTATTTTGAATATGTTAAATGTTGTATTTTACGAGTCCGTATGAACTATATATTATATATAAATGTAGCTTTTTGGTAGTTTATATTTGATAGTACGTACGCAATTAAGATGTACATTAATATCTATATATTCCTTTTAATGTACATATAGATGTTGCCTACTTAATGACAAGAGTTTGATTTTATGTTAAATAACATTGGTAATGAAAGAATAAATTTTTTATTTTATTATTACAAATTGTTGCCTAAAAACATTCACTTTATTGCCTTATAAAGACTTAAAAGTGTTGCAATATCTATTTAATATTATTGCTATAGTTTGAATCAAATGTGTTGCCTTAGTCAAAAGTGAAAGCAACATTTTTTATTTTGTTGCCTTACACTTATTACAACACTACTTCTTGTAATGATATGAATTTTTTTGCCTTAATAAAAACACAACGATAATTGTACTTATAGCTACGCTTTTGTCTATTGCCTAAAGCATTTTTTGTTGTAGTGCTACTAGCTTTCTATCCTCATCCAACTTCATTATTTTTAGGGTTTTAGTATCTCCATCTCCAATCCAACTTCAATATTGATCCCAAACAACCCACTCTTCTTATAGCCATTATATTCCCATCAAAACAAATAAATTTGTCAAGTGAATAAGCCTATTAACTTAGCGCAAGAGTAAATATTATTCAAGTAGTAAATTATGATTTTTTTCCAAAGTTACCTTGTTCATCTTTTATTGCTCTAGGACTACACCTCGCCTCCATCTTTACAATATGAGAGGATTTTTGTTTATGTTCAATGGACCACTTCTAAAAGTTTAATCATATTGGTTTCATAATTGATTTCGAAGAGGAACATATCGTCCTCATTAATGACGATGCTCTTTGACGCTATTTTTTCAATTGTAACATGTCCGAACTTGTATATGAGAGAAGTTAGGTTTTTTATCTAGGAAGTAGCATACTAGTATATTGGACTATTTTAATGCAGTTATATGAAGGACTTCATTAAGAATGGTTATAATCTTATAAAGAATATCATATTAAAGAGGAAAGTAAGTTTCTCAAATAATGAGCATCACCAACTAATTTTCACCAAGATTCTTTCCATCTTAATTAGTTTGAGGAAGTAGCAAATAAGTTTTAAATTGCCTATAAAGAGGAAGCCACTACTTATATGATTGCAATTGGAAGAGAGAGAGGATTAGGTGTAGGTTTAAAGGAAGAAGGATTCAGGTAGTAGCCAAAAACAACAAAAGAGGGATCAAAAGGAGTAAAGAGTGCCTTAGAAGTAGAAAGAGCTAAGGTATTAGCTTAAGGATGCTAATATAAATGTGACTAAGGTAGCTTAAGCAAAAGATGAGGATTAAGGTAACAATAATATTAAAAACAAAACTATAAGAGGGAAAGAGAAGCTAACTAGTACATAAAAGAGAGTTAAGGAAAAGGAAAAAGAAGTGAGAGAGAAAAAGACCTTTGTATAAGTTTCTAGTAAAGAAAAGAGGGGAGAGGAGTGACAAGTGAGAATAAAAGGAGTTGAAAAGAATAAAGAGAAAATTTTAAAAGAAGTAAGAAAAATTAGAGAGCTTGAAGTAGTCATAATTCCCTTTAGGAAATGAAAAGAAACCATACAAAACTCTACAATAGAAATCTCGCTTATGATTTTTCACCAAAAATAAAAATTCAAAAAAATAAAAAATAAAAGAAACTTGAAATAAGAAAAGAAAAGAAAATGATTTTTCTCTCAAGAAAACTTGAACACTTTTTTTTTCTCTTTAAGAAGATGAAATTATGTTTTCTTCTTTCTTGTACACTAATCACATCATGATTTTTTAATTTCATTTAGATTTTGTATTTTGTATCATATACTTCATTAATTCGATTTAAAAATGACATTAATAAATGAATATCAGATTAATAAAAATTATCTTTCGCTTTATTTATCAAAACAAAGTTTATACAAAAGTGCTAAAGATAATTGTCTTTAGAACACTACTTTAACAATTTTTACTTTTATAACCATTTGCTTTCTATTTTATTATAAATCATATGATTTCATTTCTTTCTATTAAAAACCTTCCTTCTAATAAAACATAGCATTACTAAACTGGATCGAAGCACAATAAAGAAAATTGTTCTTTAAAGACTACTAGAGAAAAGAGTCCCGCTTATGTCATCAATTTTGTCTTGGTTGACATGTGGCACCCCTCAAATTAAGTATCACAGCTGAAAACAATCGAAGACAAAAAAAGCTTTCGCATCCAATTGTGCATGTCAGCAGGTTGGCAGCGATTGGTCTAGCCACGTCATCATGCGATAGCAAAATTCCTAACCTTGCTTTTTACACGGAATTACCAGTTGACTTCAAATCCCATTCCTACTCTCGCGCCTTCCCATCAACATTACAGATATACATCTATATACATATATATATGACAACCCAAAACTTGGCTTCTTCGTTTTAGGCCTCATATCCTTCTTTATTGAGTTCCCCAGTTCTTGAATTGGAAATCTTCTGTGTGTCTTTATATTTCTGAAAAGAAGCAATCATAGCATGAGCAACATAAGCACGGTGGAGGCAAAGCTGCCTCCTGGATTTAGGTTTCATCCTAAAGACGAAGAACTTGTCTGCGATTACTTGATGAAGAAGGTAGCACAAAGTGAATCTCTTCTTATGATAGAAGTCGACCTAAACAAGTGCGAACCCTGGGAAATTCCTGGTGAGTAATTAAATATTTGATTATATGTATGCATCTTATTCAGTGAAAACTGAAATATTTAAGCATTTGAAGTTGCTTACTTTGAGCCCTTCACAAATTACAGAGATGTCTTCGATAAGTAATTGGTTCTCGAAATAAATGATTGCCGAGTTTCATCCACATATTGTTTCACTGTCATTCGCTTCCCAAGTTATCCATACGAGTCTTTTTCAGTTTTCTTTTTTTTTTCTTTTGGGGTTGCAATCGTAATTGGCTAAGTTCTCAGTGATAAGAACTTCATTGGTCATAGAGGTAAACGGTAAGTATCTATCTATGTAAGCGGTTTTTTTTTTTTTTTTTTTACGTCCTGAACGCTTGAAGATTTTTGCAGTTCTGTATAAAACGTGAAATGCTTAACTTCCCGTGCACCCAAGCAAGGAAAAACAACTATGGAATATTGCTGACAAAATAAAAATATTTTATTCGTTCACAAAATAAAAATATTTTATGTAAATATGTAATATATTTATATAACAAGAGGTCAATTAGTTATGATCATCAACTGCCACTTGCTTCATATTTCATTTCTCAAAGACAGTCAAAATGTATTGAGTCAAAATACCAGGTTGAAATCTGCATATATATATATATATATATATATGTATATATATGGTAAATGGATACCTGTATTTATAGATATATCAAAACAAAGTTGATTGTTGAACTTGGTTTAGGTTACAAAACATTTCAGATGAAATTGTCACTACCACAGCCAAAAAGTGATCCTCCCCTGTTATTGTTTGTATCTCATAGTTATTCTTTTCGGTCTATGCTCGAGACAACCACACGCGTTCATGATAAAGAGTTGAAAGTTAGAGATTGGATTAAATTTCTTCTCACCTAATCCAGTACACAATCATTTAACTAAAATGGTAACTGAGGAAAGGACAAAAATGTCGTATAACTTTAGGTCAGGAAAAGTATTCAAATTTTTTTTATACTCCACACCTGCCACATGCGATATATTATTTAGAATATAATTGTCCAACTTGCTATATAAATCGGCAGTGTTAGCTTCAATAATTCTCCATGACATTGATAGATATTGACCTCTCAACAACATTACAGTTGAGTGGCATTCATTTATTCTAGACAACCATATGAAAAGTCGTATTTGAGTGTTCTCCTCCACAGCTCCACTGCGGGGTTGCCTTCACAATCCTTTGACGCTGACACCGACATAAGTGAGATTAATATGTACATATATAATTTAAAAGAGTTTGTCGTAATTAAGCAACCACATTGTGTTGGATTGCAACATAACAAGAAGATTCTGTTTCATAAAATAAAATTGTCGGGTTTCAATTTGGTAAAATTTAGTTATTGCTTTTTATATATGTATGAAACAGAAACGGCACGTGTAGGCGGGAAGCAATGGTATTTCTACAGTCAAAGAGACCGTAAGTACGCAACTGGACTGAGAACCAACAGAGCGACTGCTTCTGGGTATTGGAAGGCAACAGGAAAGGACCGACCAATAGTACGTAAGGGAAGTACTAGTTCTAATCCAAATGTTGTTGGGATGAGGAAAACTCTTGTTTTCTATCAAGGCAGGGCTCCTAAAGGTAGAAAGACTTATTGGGTTATGCATGAGTTCCGTCTTCACGGATCTCTTGCCCCTAAAATTTCTTCAAGAACCAAGGTAAACTTCAATATAATCAACTAACATTGTATCATATAAAGTGATACTTAATTAACTAAATAAACCACAAGCTATGCGCAACCTAATTATGGTTTCTTGATGCAGGAAGATTGGGTGTTATGTCGAGTGTTCTTCAAAAACAATGAAGGTGTTGCCAGACCTAGCTTGGTTAGTTATTACCATGAGACGGGCTCTTCATCAGCACTAACGGATTCTTACATCACTTTTGACCGACCTCAACCCGATTTATTAGATGAGCACGAGCAAGTTCCCTGCTTCTCCATTCTCTCCCAAAATCAACTATTAACCACTACTACACCAATCTTCTCACAAGCCAATCCCCATCTGGACCCTAACATATGCACAGACATTCTTACAACAACAGCATTTGGTCAAATTCCTATGGTTACTAAACTAGACCCTTACTCTTGCGATAAAAAGGTTCTAAAAGCCGTTCTCAATCAGCTTACAAGCTCGGAAGAAAGTCCTGCTCATCACAAGAAATCGTCAAGCGTGGGAGAAGAAAGTTTGGAGAGCTACTTCACTGAACTGGGCACGCCAAATTTGTGGGGCAGTAATTATTGATGTTAAGATTTCAAAATATATATATATATGTAGCCACAACTCTGCAACACAATTTTGCAGGGCAATTTGCATCAAAATGATTTCATTTCAGAATATAATAGCCTACTCCCTGCATGCCTCTTAATAATATTTTCATATTTGTGAATTTTCTCGTTAAGATTTTATTCTGAGTAGAAATTTCTGCATATACTATACCAAATTACTGATTTATTATTCATTAATCCAATTGCTTAATCTAATGTTTATTCTATCTAATACATGCACAAACATCGTATTATATCTTAAGATATTTTATTGAAATATTGGGACGAGATCTAATCCCATGTAGAGAGCAAGAATAAAATTTTTTATTTGATCTCCCATAAGCCAATATCTCTTAATTTCTATAATGCGATTAATGTACAATAAACATAAATTATACCTTAGTTTAAAGTTTGGTCCTTTTCTTCTCATTTCCTTCAAACTATTTTTAAAATTAACCCATTAAAACTATAGTAACCATACATATATTTGACCTCTAATAGTATCAACACCAACAAGTTAAGAAAACTCTACAAGTGGTATAAAGAGGGTACACAAGAAATTTTAACTCTTTTAGAGCCAACGCCTATATATGAAATGATTCGGGCCTTTTATTAATTTAATTAAAATAAAATTCTAATTTTAGTTAAAATTTAACTAGAATTGCAATTAATTCTAATTGGACCCAAATAAGATCCAAATCTCATATTGATTTTTATTTATTAAATACCTCATATTTAGTACTAAAGTTTCTCAAACTTTACAATCAAGTTCGAGTTAATTAAATTACCTTTTTCTCTCTTCAACCAATCTTGGCATGTGACTCATTAAATCTCCAAATATGTTGGGAATAAATATAAATTATAATCTTATATCATAATTAGGATTGGATAAATTAAACTCTTTTAATTTATCTTTAATACTCTAATCAATTAATTTATATCCATGAATAAAGATTGACTTTTAACGATGTGACATGTCTACCCAAATATTATGAAAGTCTTAGTGACTTTGAATAAGCTTTCTATTCATGAATTTTTGTATCATTCAATATTTTCATCGTATAATGTTGTGACTAAACATAAAGTAAGAAATTAACGTCTACTCTATTTGAGTTCAATCATGTTAGTTCTCAGTTTTTAATACTTGATTCAATTAATAACATTTAAAATATATTTTCAAGCTATCTTTCACTCTGGGCAAGGATTTTTTGAATCAATAATAATCGAGAATAACAAAAAAAATTCGAATCTAGCAATTTCATTTCCTAGGTAGATGTTTTTATTTCTACTAATACTTTCATAATACTAATTAATGGTAATCCCACTCCTCAGTTTAATGGAACCAATGGGATTAGGCAAGGGGATCCCCTAATCCTTTTTTGATGGCTTTGGAAATTCTTACATGGTTGATTTTGAAAAATACTCAAAATTGCTCTAGTTTCAAATATTATCACAAATGCAAAGCTTTAGAACTTACCCATCTCAGTTTTGCAAATGACTTGATATTGCTTTGCAAGGCTAACTCCTCATATATATCAGTTTTGTTCAACTTTTCTAAGGTTTTTTGTAAGCCTTTAGGTCTTGATATCAACTTACAAAATATCATGTTGTATGTCTCATCTGACGTTAATTTAACTGCAAGATTGGAGTTGTTGACAAGGCTGAATGTTCACCCCTACCTTTTAAGTATCTGGGAATTCCCATTTCTTCCAAGAAGTTAAGATATCATTATTGTATCCCTCTTTTGGAGGTATAGAAAAAGAATCATCTCCTGGAAAAATAAGTGTCCATATTATGTAGGGAAACTTGTACTCATCTCCTTTATGTTGAGAAGCCTTCACATTCACTAGAGCACTTATTTATTCTTACCTAAAAGAATTAATAAGGAGATTATGAAAAATATCAAAAAAAATCCTATGGATAGGTACTGCAAACAATTTCAGAGGGGATAAAATCAAATGAGAACATCTTTACTAAAGTAAAAAGGAGGGATTTTGGGACTCACTTCTTTGTAACGACAAAATTCTCTTAGTTGTTAACTTAATTTGGAGATTGTTCACAGACAAAGAATCCCTTTGGTCTAAGTGGATAAGTGAAATATACTTCAAGCATTCTAACTTTTAGCAGTTAGATGAGAGCAAAGAGTACTCCTGGTACTTCATTCATTTGCTTAGAAAGAGGCAGATCGTATATCTTCTCATTAAAGCTCAAATAAGGAATGATCTTTCCTGTTAGGTTTGGTTTGATAATTGGTCTTTAAATAACCCTTTAATTCTATGGGAGGAGGTTTCTCCTTTCATCAATAGAATTCCTACTGATTCTCGAGTGAAAGTGATTATTTAGTAGAATAATTGGCTCGTTGATTTTAGAGCAAATGAAAAGTTAGATCATATCTTCCTCATTACTACCCCAACATCTTTAGAGATTACAGTTTCCACTAGATGCCTAACAAAAGTAGATATTTCACTAATCAAAGTTGCCTTAAAGACATTAGGCAGCATCATCCTAGAGTTGATTGGTACTATATTGTACGGAAAGGATCTTGGGTGCCTAAGGCCTCCTTTGTAACTTGGCTTGGAGCAAGGCTCATTTTGAAAACTAAAGATAGATTGATTGGAGCCATAGATCAGATATGTATATTAAGCAACATATCATGTGAGTTTATTAACCAACTATTCATTAAATGTGATTACACTAGTGTCATTTCGAACAAAATTCTACAAGTAATGAGATTGCAATGTCCTCGCCAAGAGTGGCTTCACATACTTGTTTAGGTTGATAAACTTTTCAAAAACTAGGGTGGAGACCATGCTGATTTGAATTTGGCTATAAATTGCTCAGTTTACTCTATTTGGAGAGAAAGGAAGAAGAGATTGTTCAATGGAACTAAAGTAGATAAATATGAGCTAACTCATTTTGTTTATGTTGGATTAGGAAGATTTTACAAACTTATGCCTCAGAGAAAATGAATGCAATATTAAGAAAAAGATGGAGGTTGATTTTAGATTGATATTGTTGTAAGTCTGCATATAGAAATGTATTGGTCACTTATGCTTACAGATTTGTTCTTCTCTCCTTCTATCTTGACCTTGTCATTGTAAATGACATTCTATTGTACATTCTTATGACTCCTTTAAAGTTAGTAAAATTTTGATTTTTCAAAAAAATAACACAATATTTTTCCTAATCACTTTATGTTTTTTTAAAAAAGAAAATGTTAATAATTAATTAATAAAGAAAGTGTTACAAACATGATAAAATGTTGAGGAGTTTACCCTTTTACAATCCTTGCAAACTTATACAAATAGTATAAACAAAATGAGAAGCATTAAAAGAGAAGTTAAAAAATGAAGAGTTTCAAATATTCAAAGAAGATGAAATATTATTACAGTTCTGATTTAGATTTTTTAATAATAGCAACTCTTTGATATCTTTGATGATGTCTGATTTAATATAATCCATTGTTTAACTTTTGCTTGCAAAACGTATGAAGTTTCTTTCTTTCTATAGAGTATAAACGTAAAGCCCCAAAGCAAAGATGTAGATTAATATATCATATTGAGAGTGAGTTGTCTGACTAGATAATATTGGCATAATATCAATGAGGGAATTCCCTAGATTAAACAATGGGAATTTTCTCTTAACATACTACCATGTGTTGTTGTTGAAAGAACATCTGAAGAAAATATGATCTCTTATTTCTAAAGTCTATCTAAAGTCTTGAGCTTGTTCTAAATTGCAAGCCACAGAATGAAGGAGATTCTTAGAGTTAATGCCTTGCTCTAAACAATTTTGTGTGAATCAACCTTAGAGCTTCTTCTTCTCAAGAGGTTTTTAGTATTTTTATTAGTTAAAGTGTGAACAAGATGGCCTTTCCAGTTAAATATATTAGGAGAGTTTGGATTGGGGTGGTATGTGGGTTGTAGATGTCTCAGTCTATGTGGAAACTGCCACGAGTTTTCATTAATAACTGAGCTTAGCCTACTGTGGAGTAAAGAGATAGATGAGATCCTTCTGGTGTAAAGAGACTACAGGAGTGACCTGAACAATTGTCAAACCAAAGTAAGATTAGCCTGCCATTCCTGACTTTACTTGTAACATCATCTTACACCATGTATCTTAATTTAAGTAACTAGTTTAGGAAGTGTGAATGTGAGGTGCTTTTATAGATCTACCTTATACTTCTACCTTAGAGTAAGTATGAATGTAACCATTTGATTCATAGTGAAATTTATCAATAAATATCCACTAAAATCTTTTAAGAATAAGTGCCTGGTTTATGGTTTTGATTGATGAAATGTTTAGTTCACCTTCATCTTTAAGGAGGCATATGTCAGTCCACTTTACCTTAATTGCTCCTTCTGAACCATCCGAATAACTCCATAAGAATTTTTTATGCAATCTTTCTATAGCTTTGATGGTTTTTTAGGATAGGAATATATGGGAGCTCCAACATTTTATAACCTTGTTATCTTCAATTGTTCAATTGACTAGTTCATGTATTTTGATAGTATGAAGTATTAATCAAATATCTCCTTTTACATAACTATTATTTATGCTACTAACAACTTTCCTATAAGGAAATCTCTTTAAAGTAGGCTGTTGATCCACTTTCATATGCATAAAAATGAAGCATGGCTTTTTTTTTTTTAGATGTTGAGTCTCATTTAGTTCCATCCAAATTTAAAGGTAAAAATATTAAGTGGAATGCACGCATGGATATCCTTTCTATCCTTCAAAACAACTCATTTGATTGGAGGTTCTCTATTAACTATTTTATATGATCTAACAATCAAAGTGGCATAACTCTTAACAAGGGTATTTGAAACTTCTTTCAGTAATTCTTTATTATTAAATAGTGCTTTCATTTAACCTATAAATTTTGTACAAAAAGCAACTAACATGGCTTATATCAATTTTTCCTTTGTAATGCTTTGGCTTTAGCCTAGTTATGATATTCTTTAATTTTCAAAAAAAGAAAGTGGTAGAGCATTGATTATGAAAAACTTGACAGAGAACTTATGAATATATTTTAAAATCATACTTTTCCTATAACTCACTCTCGCTTCCTTTCACCAAGGATCTCAAACCACTCTTTATTTTTCAGCCAATAAGATAATTTACATGAAAGCTCTGGTAAGGTTTTTCAATTTCCTTTTTGATCTTGCTATCTTTTCTAATATAGTTGATAGAGTTTGAAAGACTAAAATAAATGAAGCACTCTTTTCTATTATCAAAATATTTAATGTTTTTGGATAAGAGATTAGGCTTTTATGACTTTTGCTAATGACGATATTCAACAATAGGTCTTGAAGTTCAAAAAAGATTTTGAGTGCATATAATATTTCGTGCATGAAAATCATAATGGTTCCTCTCTTAAACATAACTAAGATGTTTAGCTCTAGAACTTTAACTTATGTTAAATGAAGGAACTAGTTTTAAAGGAAAAAGATTAAAATTAGATTACTTATTAAAAGTGGCAATAACACTACTAATTTTTACAATGTCATTAAGTTCAATAAAGGTAGGAATAAATTGATTGCTTTATAAAATAAAAATGGTGTCACGATCATTGATCTCTAGAAAATCAAATATTTAGCTTCCTCCTATTTTAGTTCCACTATTTTAACATATATATTTGATAATAGTTTTCCTATAAATAAGGAAGTCTTGAATCCAAAAAGGCTTTTTAAGAGTCAAATATCTTCTCTTATAAAACCTTTCCTTAAAGAGGATATCAAAGAAGCTTTCTTTAGCTTTGATGGTTCTAAAACTCTTAGAGTTAATGGTTAGAATGCCTACTTTTTTTAAAACAGTCTAGCATATCATAAAGAATAATATTCTTAACTCAATTTTTGATTTCTTCATTAAGATGTTATTGCTTACAGAAGTCAATACAACCATTATGACTTTAATCCCTAAATATGTTAAGCCTTTCACTACAACATTATAATCCTATTTCTTATTACAACATTCTCTGCAAGGTTATCATTAAGTTAATTACCAAGAGGAAAAAGGATATTCTTACATTTATTATTAACTAGCAACAATCAAATTTCTTACAAGGGAGGATAACTGGATATAGTATACTTTTGTGACAAGATATAATAAGGGACTATCATAGGAACACATGGGTAAATAATGTATTCTTTATTTAAATATTAAAAAGGAATTTGACTTTATTGACTAGATATTGATTAGAATGAAGTAACTCAGTTGTTCAAAGCCAAGAAAGGATTAAGGTATCTATTCATCCATTAAATGGAAGTGCTTAGCATTATTATCTCTAACTAGAAAATGACCTTCTCAAGTTCTATTAGAGATAGGCAAACATTAACTTGATGCACCTTTCATATGGTAATGACTTATTTTCGTTTTTTCATGTGGATCTCATTTCCTTTGATATTATCCCGATAGCTCTTAATTATTTCTTTATAGAGTCGATTAGTTCCACTTCATTTTTCTATTTTGATTTTTGATTTTTGATTTTTGATTTTTGATTTTTTTCCTTTTAATTTTAATTTTGACTTTTTTCTTTTATAAGAAAAGTTTGTTTGCTTTTTGTTAGTAAAATAATATATATGCAAAAATGATTACTACAGAAAAATTAAATTCTATAGTTAACTAAGTAACGAATTTTATTTTCATCTATTAGAGGATATTTATTCATAAATAGTAATTAATAATATAATATTTATCATAAAAATAAAAATTAGTTATAAATTTCATATCATGTAACATTTTTTAAATTATTTGCTAATTTATATGATAATAAAAATAATTTATTTCAAAATTTTCTACTAAATATTAGTAATCATTCTTACAATATAAATATATATTGTTTATATTGTTAAAAATTATATTAGTAAGTTAAGAAATAATGTTAGTTTCAATCTTATGAAATATTTAATGTTGAAAATAAATAAATATTAGTAATAAGTTTAATAATTAATTGTAATTATAGTTTACAAATTATCCATTACATATATTTTAAATTTTTATTATTGAAAAATAAAATTTTAATAGTCAAAATATTTGTTAGAGATTATTAATTAATAATCAAAGAAAAAACAAAAATTGGAAGCAGAATCCCACCCAAACACATTTTTTCTTTAATTTTTTTAAAAAATAAAAAAACTTTCGAAAACTACCACACAACTAAGCCGCCCTAAGCTTTCAGGACAATACGTCTAGCTAATTTGTGTTTGCTAATCCTTACAATCTTGTACTGTCATCACAACTGCACTATAGGGCACTTTAATAAGCTCTTCCAATTAAGTATTTAAGTGTACATATTATTTCCATAAGATTGATGAATGTAAATTGCCTACACCTAGCTTGAGAATACAGAATATAATATCAAGCTAGACTAACAAATTCCAATTTTATTCTGCTATGGTTTAATTGGGAAAATCTATGTTGAACAGTATGCATATCTATTGATCCTTTATCTATTACTTCTCATATGAACTATAAAGCTCATGGAACAAAAAAATTTTAATCTTCATCTGGTCAAGTAGATCTACAAATCATACTAAAGCGGAAGTTAATTTTTAATAAGTGTGTAGACCTAACACTAAAAGTGCTTTTAGTGTTAAACCACTTAAGATTTGGAATAACATTCTATTATCAAAAAGAATATAAATGGTATTTAATTATAAAACTCCTTATGAGTATCTGATCACTCTACTATGGAGGTTTTTAATCTCAATTCCCCAGTGTATTACATTTCTCCTTTCAAAATTTTCAACTTTTTAGCAAGCAAGGATAGTTTTATAGGGTTAGTACAAGAGGTCTGGAATGTCATAATTATAGGATGTAAAACCTTTTAACTAATAAGTAAGCTCCACTTATTTAGAAACAAATTGAAAATTTTCTACAAAAATTAAAACTTTTTCTAATCAAATAAATCTACAAATTATACTAAAGTGGAAGTTAATTTGTAATAAGTCTCTAGTCCTAACACTAAAAGTGCTCTTAGTGTAAAACCACTTAAGATTTGGAATAACATTATGTTATCAAAGAGAATATGAATGGTATTTAATGATAAAACTCCTTATGAGTATTTGATCACTCTACTATGGAGGTTCTTAATCTCAGTTCCCCAGCTTCTTACAATTCTTCTTTCAAATGCTTTAACATTTTCACAAGTAGGGATAGTTTTATAGAGTTAGTACAAAAGGTCTGGAATGTCATAATTTTAGGATGTAAAACCTTTCAGCTGATGAGGAAGCTCCACTTATTTAGAAACAAACTGAGAATTTTTTACAAAACAAAAATTTCTACAAAAAATTTAAAACTTCATCTGGTCAAATAAATCTTCAAATCATACTAAAGTGGAAGTTAATTTGTAATAATTATGTAGTCCTAACATTAAAAGTGCTCTCAGTGTAAAACCACTTAAGATTTGGAATAACATTTTGTTATCAAAGAGAATATAAATGGTATTTAATGATAAAACTCTTAATGAGTATCTGATCGCTCTACTATGGAGGTTCTTAATCTCAATTCCCCAGCTTTTTACAATTCTCTTTTCAAATTTTTCAACATTTTAGCAAGCAAGGATAGTTTTGTAGAGTTAGTGCAATAGGTCTAAAATGTCATAATTATAGGATGTAAAACCTTTCAACTAATGAGAAAGCTCCACTTACTTAGAAACAAAATGAAAAATTTTTACAAAGTAGATCAGTCCACCACCTTTATCAAGTTAAAAGAAGAGAGAGTTAAGAAGTGCTCAAGAGGCTTGTTGCACTCACTTAGATAACCCTACTTACAAAAACATTAAGGTTGCTTGATCAGGTGTTAGTTGTGTGCAAGTTTTAATAAATAACCCTTGATAATCCGCAAGCACACGGTTTGTTAGCGTAGGTGTCGGTCTCACAAGGATGATGGTCTAATTCTAAAATCTAAGGCTAGAAACAAATAAAAAATTCAAGATGGAACTGACTAAAACGAAAAGTCAATTCAAGCAATCAAATTAAATTAAGAATAAATCACGAAAATAATATTTACTAAGAAGTTGAAAAACACCCAAGAATTAATTTACTAATTGAGAGAAAGGGAATTCTACCTATCCTTAATGCTAACCTTACTAATTATGAATTACTAGATTGTTAGTTCTAGATGATCCTAGGGTTGATTACTCTCTCTCGAGTTATAACCATTAACCTTAAATCATAAACCCTAATCAAATTATAGAGGTCACAATCTCTCAAACCCTAATCAGAATATAAAGGTCGCAATCTCTCAATTTACATCCTTTCCAAAACCTTACTTAGTTCTGAACCTTTATAAAACCCTACTTAGTTTTGAAGTTCTCTAATAAACTATCAGAAACCTATGCAAAATCTCTCTTTGCACAATTTACCAATTTGATTTAATTCTAATTTCTATTAAATCACCTATCTCTCGTTAGCCCAATTTAATCATTATTCGTTTGATTCAGTCTCTCAGTTTATTATCGAATTATGCCATCGTAGAATTAAATCACAACAAATCCATTAAACATATAAATAATCAGATTTCATTAATTCAAGAATAGAATTTCAAAGGTGAGTTTAGAACATCATCAACATTCTAGATCCTATCATCAACTATTTATTCCAATTCCATACAATAATAAAACTAAAGTTAAATAGGAAATACAATCTAAACAGATGATAGGAAGTATGTCAAGTCAGCTTCTTCTCCTCTTCTCTCTTCTTCTCTTCCTGAATCTCTCGTTGATTTAAGGTGGCTAATGCAAAACCTATCTCTACCTCTTTTTCTTGTTCTTTAAATATCCTTCTATGTTCTAAGCAGCTCTAAGGTTTTTTTGGGGTTTGAAAAGTCTAAAAAAATCCCTCAAAAGTTGACGTTTTAGAGTGTCTATGCGTCTGCCTAATGCAGGGCATGATTGTGGGCCACATCTGAGCCTTGCATTTATGTCACAATTGTGGCATGCAAGCCACGATTATGGGCTAACTCTGCTGCTTCTATCACGATTGTGACTTGACATGTCATGATCGTGGGCTATTGTTTTGACCCGAGTGTCTCTGAAACTTCTATGTTCTTCGATGTTGAACCTGAAACACTAGGAAATACATCAAGGCATCTCAAAAACATAATATTTAAGTTCAAAGACATGTACTAACCTATAAAACACTTAAAACATAAATAATTAACAAATTAACACAATTTTAACCTAAACACATGCTAAACGATTGAATTAACAATTATATACATATCAAACTAAACCCTAAAACACAATGCAATTTCCACTTATCAACATCCCCATAATTAAATGTTTTCTTGTCCTTAAGCAAACAAAATAGTAAACACATAAAATCATAAAGCACACAATGTAATAATGAGACAATGGTTTCAACTTTATGAAATAAATTTAACTTTAAACACAATCATTCAAGTTGTTCCAAATCATTAATATGCATAATCCACGTCTAGGAGCTCTGGACTAAACAAACATATTAATCAAAACCTAAATGTCAAGTTATGCACCCTTTTCAATTGTACACACAAACTACTCCTAAGTACATTTTCCTGAAAAGTCAAGCTATTTACAGTTTTGGTAGGTTTTTATTGGAAAATAAACATTTTTTTATTGCCTACCTTGTTGCTTTAGCTACTTGTTTTTATGGAAAATACTAGTAAAGCTACTTAAGTCGAAAGACCTACAATTCTGAAGGAATGTGACAACTTAAAGGATGACAAACTAACACTCAATCCTAATTAACCTGCATATTTAGCCAGAAAAACCCAATTCACTGATTTCACGAGTTAATGACTCTTCACAACCTAATAGGCTATGTTCAAAATTAAATCAATTTCAATCCATCTAAGCCATTGACATATTCACACAATTCACAATATGCAACCTAACAAACTATCATACAATATGCAAAGTTCACACTCAAAGCAAAACATATAACCTCTCCACACTTGAACAACACATTGTCCTCAATGTGAGGTAGAAAACAAACATGCATGGGAAGAAGAAACATAAAATAAAATAAAACAAAAACAAAGATAAAGACTAACTTTAAAAGGAAAGGTTAGAATGTAATAGTCTGGGTTCCAAAATTTACTGAAGGTTAGAATCTTAGACTTTTGAGTCATATCATTTGAGAATTTATAAAGTGCATTTCGTTCACATGGATAATGTTCGCATACACATATGACTCATGATTTAGTAAACATTGCCAAGATTGTATGTGTACTTAATTGACATATTCCGGGGTAAAGGTTTAAAATGATCATAATGTGAATTGTGTATTACTTATGTCTTGAATTTTGATTTGGTGGATTATAATTAGTAAATTTGGAATTAATTGTTACAATTGGAAAATTGATGAATTAAAATGTGCATTTAGTTTA
>JANZXP010000005.1:26812209-26822250 GCA_027576715.1 Erythroxylum flavicans | reverse complement strand
TTCACTTATCTATTATGCATGTGCATGTATGCATATGTCACTGTTCACTAGCAATTGGTGAGGGGATGTTACAATTAGCCTGCGAAATTAGTGAATTAAGGGGCCTTTGGGATAAATATACAGCCTAATTAGGACTTAGTGTAAATTTAGCACCCTATAGATTATCACATTCATTCATAATTTGAGGCCTTTTAGGTTAAGTAGCTCAACTAGTATTTCTCATGGAAACGAATAGCTAAAAGCAACAAGGTAGAAAAATAAAAAATAATAAAAAATGTTAATAAGTGTTAATAATCACTATTTTGCTGGCCTTCAGGTTATGAATAGAGCTAATAGCCAGTTGAAAATGTGATGTAGCTGAGTAACCGAATCAACACGCATCACAAATGTGTGCATTTGAGTAAAAAGGCTGTAATGACGTTTCAACCAAGTTGTTAGTAAACGATTTAGTTGAGTAACCGGATCGACATTTATCACAAATATTTGCCTCCAAGTAAAAGGCTAAGTCCCGGGTTAAAAATAATAATAAAAAATAATAAAAATTGTGTGTTTAAGTAAAAACCTACCAGACTTGTAATAGGCTTGATGTTTCATGGAATTATACATAGGAACAGTTACCAAGTTTGAGGGACTGAAAAATTATTAATGTGTGTACACAATTGAAAGGGGTAAATAGGTTAACACTTAGTCTTGAGTTAGTTGTATATTTAGTTCAAAGCGCCTAGGCACATATTTTGCATGTTAATGATTTAATGTAATTCGAATGAGTATGTCGAAGATTAAATTTAGTTCATGAAGATTAGAGCCATTGTCACATTATTGGATGGTGTGTTTGTTTTGTCAGGTGTTGTTGTTTTGTTGCTTGAGGACAAGCAAACATTTAAGTGTAGGGATGTTGATAGTAGTGTTTTGTATGATATTTTAGGGTTTAATTTGTTATGCATATTGTGTTAAATTGAGTGTTGAGTATGCATTTAGGGCTTAATTAGATTAGTTTTTGTGTTTAAGTGTTTTTCTGGGTTAGTTTGAATCTTTGAGCTTAAATTGTATATTTTTTAGGTACCTTGATGTGTATGCTAGTGTTGCAGGGTAAACAGGGAAGAACGGTGAAAATTTAAAGAGTTTCGGGCCAAAACATACAGGCCACAACCATGCACGTGGGTCACGATCATGACGGAAGAGGAAGAGCCAGAGGTAGCCAGGCCATGATCGTGCACTTCAGGCCACGATCGTGATAGAAAGGAAAAAAGTTTCATTCACGATCATGCCCTGTGTCTGGCTGACACAAAAACTCAATTTTTGTGTAATTTTTCGGATCGTTTCAACCCTAAGTTTGACCTAGAGCTGCTACTGATTAAATAGAATAATACCTAGTAACCACCAGCGGAGACATTAGAGAGCTAAGAGAGTTGCACAAATGTGAGATTCTGCTAAAATCCAAGGGAAAACCTAGATAGAGATCAATCGATTGAGGAAGGAGATGAAGGAAGAGAGGCACAGAGATACACTTGACGTGACGTACTTCTTGGAACAGGTGGTTTCCCAAAGTTATGACTCTAAGATCCATTCAGACAGTATCTTCTAGTTTTTATTTTGATTTCATTGATGTTTGGAATTTGAGATTGATTAGAATTATTTGTCGTTGAGTGTTGATTTTTCTATCTAAACTCACCTGAGTTTATTTATTCTTGAGATTAATAAAATTGATTTGGTTGTGTTTTATTTCGATTTATTGTGATTCAATTCGATTCTTAATAACTGGGCAACAAACTGAGAGGGTAAGCCGGTGAAAATCATCGATTTAGGTTAACAAGAGTTAGGTAGATCGATAGGTAGAGAATTGAATCAAACTAGTAGAGTCATGTAACGAGAGATCGAGCACAGATTCCCAATAAGTTAATGGACAACATTAGAACTAATTTAGGTTTTGGACAAATTGTGGATCGAGAAATCACAATTTCCATAATTTGAATTAGAGATTATTAATTAGGGTTAAGAATTATAACTCGAGAGAGAGTAATTCACCCTAGGATCGTCTAGACCCATTAAATCGGAATTTTTATAATTGGGTAGATTTTCTTTAATTTCGAATAGATTGCCCCTTTCTCTCAATTGGTCACTTCTAGATTGAAATTCGGATTATTTGTGTGAGTTCGCTTCTGTTTATTCTTTGGGTGCTTTAATTTCTCGTATTTGATTCTCGATTGATTTAGATTTCTATAGTAGTTGTTAAATTAAGTTTTGCGAACTTAGCTGCCGTTAGATTTTAGGACTAGTTCCCTTCCTCATGGGATAGATACCCTAGGTACTACGCGAACGATCTGTATATAAATAGTAAAACTTAGCGCATGCATAACCTTGCGAACAATCATGATGTGAATTGTGTATTGCTTATATCTTAAATTTTGGTTTGGTGGATTATAATTAGTAAGTTTGGAATTAATTGTTACAATTGGAAAATTGATGAATTAAAATATGCATTTTAGTTTAGGAAAAATGTCAAATTGACACATGAAAATTTAGGATGACTAAGCCTATGAAATACGTTACACAAAGAAGTAGAATTAAGTGACATTTGGCATAGGAAATTAAATGGAAAATGGTAGCAGTGATTGAGTGACAAATGGCCTAGGATATTGGTGACATTTGGCAACTTATGTATAGGACAAATGGATTGCATGCATAGGTGACAAATGTCCTTATGAAATGGTGACACCTAGCACCTAATGAGTTAAGCTACTGCAAGGATAGTTTCTGCTAGGTTTAATAAGTTAAGCTACTGCAGGGATAATTTCTGCTGGGTTCATTCTTTTTCTCCTTTCCTCTCACCACCGAAACTTCATACGCTCACATCCCTGTGTTTTGCTTAAGTTTGTGTCCAATTTCCACACTAAAAATGCATGCTTTCACCCTTCACAAGATAGTTATAGAACCCAAACATTGTTGTTTTTGCTATTGTCTTTTATCCTTACTGAAAACCCATCCAATTCCCACCTTGTATTTAAGATGATCTTGCATGCATATAAGGCAATGAAGACTTGATGAATTGTGGTGGAACTTGAGCTTAATAGGTAAGTAAATTACTGATATTTGTGGCATGTTGTAATAGAAAGTATATGATAATTAGATTAGGATGGATAGCAGATAGTGTTGATGAAGAAGTGTGCTAGATAAATGATACATGAATTGGATACTTTTTTGTTTTGTTTTTGTATGCATGAAAGATAAATAGTTTATGAGCTGCCAATTGAATGATTTTGAGTTAGAATTGGAGATGAAATTGATGAGGAATTGAAGTATAATTAAGGTACAATTGAGATATAATTATTAGACTAATATGAAGATGTTTTGAATTTGGTATGAAGGTATTAAAATATGGAGAAATTGAAGGAAAACGGAGAGTGCACATTCGGTTCACTCATTCCAAGATCATGGGCAGTTGCATTAGCTCTTTCCCACAATCAAGGGCAATGTTTTGAAATGAAAATTTTTTGTTTTGTCTAATTGTTGAACCACATGAGGATAAGTCACTTTACTTTGGTTCATTTGGATTTGATTAGGGCTTAAAATGAACTTAGATAGTTGCTTGATTAATTGATTAAGGGTTTCATAAGTTTAGGTTATTAATTGATGTTATAACTTAAGGAATGATTTGTCTTGATATCAATGTATCTAAATCTGGAACTTATGAGTTGTTAAAGGAATAAAGATATTCTTATTAATTCAAATATGATCCAAAGGATATGAGTAAGGTGAATTAGGTATGAATTAATAAGAAATTGGGAAATTATGTGAATGTATATTGCTACGAAAGGTTGATGAATGTATGATTGATGAATTTAAAGTAATCAATTTTACTTAAGGTATAAACCTAATTGGAAGTAGTTATATACAAGCTATAATAATTGAACGGTCAAGAATTGTGATTAAGAATACATACCCAGAAAGGTCAATTGAGCATACATTGAACATTACACATATATATGTGCATGATTATATATTCATATGATTGAACAAATTAGTGATTGTGAACTATGTGTGTATTGCTTGACTATAGATGCACAAATTGATCGCCAACATCTAGACATTACTGGATCATCAAGGCAATAGCTTATCTAGAGCATACTGTAGGTTAACCTAGATGTTTCTTACTATGATTGAATTATTTTTGGTTAACTTTCAGTTATTAAACGATTACTTATATGATTGCAATGATTCTGGACATTGTTGGTCTGAGGAGTTTGATACTTGGGACTATGTATGGAAGTGTTTTCAAATTGTATGTGTACTCAACTGAATGTTGAATGCTAGACTCAGATCTGAAGAATGTGATAAATGACATGAACACATTGAATGAAAAGTATTGATAGCACATTATGTGAATTAATGCATTCCATTACATTGATATGCATGACCAGGACTTGTGACCGAAGTGAACAATGTGAAAAAGAGCTTTAACCTCAGGAATTATGCATAAAGAGCCACAAGCTCAGTTAATAATGAGACCGGTATCCACAACAGTTACAGGACAGTAAATGAAACGAGCCCGATATTTACAACAGATACGGGACAGTAAATAGGCACTCTATCACAACAAAGTAAAATAAAAATGGAGTCACCTGTGCATTTGTATATATATAACTTTACATATATCATATGAATGTTGAGATGAATTAATGGATTGTTCTGAAAAAATGTTATGAAATGTTTGTACACATGTTATCCTTATACTTGATGAAAAATGACAAAATGTGATATAGGATTTGATATTGGATGATTTGTTAAACTTCCTGAAATTGGTTATATACTTGACTTTGTGTTTGATTGGAGTGAGCACATCGATGATGATTTGCAAACTCATCAAAATTGCAATATTGATTTTCAGGTACAAGGGAGTTCTAGCTTCTAAGGCAACTAAGTAGAATTCTAGTACTGTCATTTTGAGAACAAGAATGGCTCAAAGTTCTGGTTAACTGATATTTAAGGAGTCTAGCTAGGATATGTTTATTTAGCTTCTCATTTCATGTTAACATTTTGTATGGAGTTGTAAACTCTCAAATGTTATGTAATGTAAATACATAGATATAAATTGTAATGGTATAACATAAGTAAGTTTATTTTGTGAATGAAATGAGGAGGTTTGATCATTTTGAATACTTGTGCTATATGTGATGCAATAATAAGTTAATGTGACTATTTTAACGTGTCATTCTCATGGGGTGTGTTCTTGACTGTCCTCTAGATGTTTGGGCATATGCTCTATGGAAGTGGTATGTTACATAGAAATAAAGCCTTATGGTGATAGAGGTGGGGATAGTGTCGAAGGTGGTAATTGGATGCCTTGAGCCTAGAAGTATCAATGAATTCGACATATATCCTGGCTCTGACGTTGTTGTGTTCAGGCCATCCCCTTCATCCTTCTAGAGTTCTTCGTAAGTGTATATGTAATTACCTTGGTGTTAGCGAAAATTGTATCAAGTGCTTTCGTCAAGCCTGGTTCATCTGTGTCTTCTTCCTCTTCAGACTCCTCACTTCTCGAGTCCTCTTCTACTTACTGAGGCGGCACTGTGCTCAAACTTGCTTGACTAGCCCTGATCTTCATATGAGTCTTTTGGCTAATGTCCCGAAGTTCCATGTTATGGGACTTAAGGATTTCAGTACGCCACAAATGATGGTGATTTAGAAAATTAGGGAGGTAGATAGTTAGGTCACTATCATCCATGCCATAGTACTCAGCGATGGCAGAAACAAAGTAATAGCGTCAAATTGCTGTAACACAGTGAGCTCATTCCAATAACGAGAAGCACAAAAATCATCGTGTTGATCTATAATGGAAGACTCGAGGAACTCATAAATATCACACATGATTTCAATGTTTAGCTCATAATTTCATCCCCGCAACCTAAACCACATTTCTTGAGGGTTACTAGGTTTGTAATAAAGGGAAGTGAAGAATTTGAGAGTGAGATCCTAGTAGATAGGATATTGGAAGTATATGAACTTTGCCCACAGAATTCCTTCTGCTAGGTTCTCTACCCTATCTTGTAGTTCTAACTTATCAAGCATTTCAAAATCAAAATATTTCGGGACTACTATTTATTTAACATTAAGGAATTGGATATGAATACCTTCCTCCTTTATGCAGATTGGGAGGGGTACTCTAAAATCTACCGCCCTATTCCTTTGCCCTCGTCCCGGGACTTAGTTTCATCCTGATGATTGATCGCATTTTGTTGACTGCTTAATACACATCATACTAACTTTTAAGTAGGTAAACTTATAATAAAGTAGAAGTTTGGAATTTGGTTAGAGAAAAGTGAGAGTGTTTAGAGGTTGTAACCTAGAGAGATAAAGTAAAAATAAAAGTGAGTGAAAAAATGAAGTAAGAAATGAATATATAGGTGAAAGAAGGTTAAAATGGTAAAAAAATCAGCTGAAATTTGTGTGTACAGTTTTACTATACCGTAGGCCACAACCAATTTCTGATTTTTTTCCTTCTATACTTTCCTGATATCACTTTTTAACTGTTTATAGCTCTTTCACTTCTCTTTTGCTTACTTCCTTGATTATCTAATTTATGTCGAAGTCCTATGCCTTCCCGACCTTATTTGGAAACAAACCTAACTACGAAATTCAAACTATCTAAAAATCAAAAGAAATAACATGGATTTAACAATCCATAGGTTTTCTCCCATGCAGTGTTTCTTTTAACGTCGGTAGCTTAACGCTCTTTTTGTGCTCAAGGTGGTTCAAATGAATAGTACAATGGTAGTGCAATCATCAATCTTACTATTTGCACATGAGCTACCATGCCCTAGGTTCCACCTTCCTTTTACTTTACCTTTCTTCGCTGTCTCCTTCGTGATTGTTTTTTTCTAAATGCATTCTCACGATCCTCAATTTCTTCCCATTGTCCTCGAGGTTCAATTTCTTTAATGTTAGCTAGGAGTAAGGGAGAACTGTTGTCATTTTGCGATAGAGTGAATGTTATTTGATGCTTTCCAACATTTAGAGTTGGTTCACCCTTATCCACGTAAATTATTAAGCAGGCAATACCCAAGAATGATCGTCCAAGGACCATAATGGTTTCCACATCTTCTCCACTATCCAATACAAAGAATTTTATGGGGAAGGTAAAAATATCAATCTGTACTTGTACATCCTTAATAATCCCCTTCGGTCGATGAACTGTTCTGTTCGTCATCTTCACTAGCATCTTTGTGGATTCTAACTCTTCTAACCCCAATTTTTGACTAAAGGTATAGGGCATCATATTAATGCTTGCTCCTAAATCTACGAATGCCCTGTCTATTTTAACCCCATTAATATTGCAAAGAATGTAAAAATCCTTGGGCCCTCTTTCTTTTATGCTATATTAAGGTTTTCTTCTGCTATGCGCTCCTTAACCTTCTTCTTGATTGATTCCCTAAGTGTAAGCTTCGATTGTAGTTATTCTGTTATGTCCTCAACCTTGTTTAATTTAACCTCATTAGAATTCCTCATCACCTTGCTTGAAATTGACTTCCGCTGAGTTAGAATAGGGTATGAAAATTCAGGTTGAGGTTCCTAGATTGGCTTAATTATCAGCTCACTTGGAAGGAATTCCATATTTACTTGTCCTTCTCCGTTGGCCCTATCTTCTTTCGTATGTCCGAGTTTCTTCTCTTGGGTCTGAGTAATGGCCATGTTTCGCCCCTTTGGGTTAAATCTGGTATTGTTTGGAAGGGTTCCTACATTCTGAGTTGAAATTGCCTCTGCTAGTTAACCTCCTTAGACCTCCAGATTGTGTATTGAAGAGGTGTGGTTCTTAGTGACTTGCTTAAACTTGTTTTCAAGCCTCCTATGTGCATCCTCCATGTCTCCAATTTTTTCTAAAATCCTATCCAACTTGAAATCCATTGAGCTCAGTTTATCTTGTTGGAAGCCTAGTTGTCCTTGAAGTTTAAACTGTCCTCCAACATTGTTTGTCCAAGAGAAGTTAGGGTGATTCTTCCACTGGGGTTGTATGTGTTGGAGTAGGGATTATTTCCCCTCCTTGTCCATATTGAGCTCCCATATAATTAACTTGCTCTGGATCGTTTTCCTTCATTAAGAAAAGTCCACCGTATCATGGTCCATCTATCCACAGAGTTCACACTTCAATTGCACGACTTTTACCAAAGCTGAGGATAAAGCCTTCATGTTGTTTAGCTGTCGAGTTAAGTTATCAAATTTTGCCTACATCTCCGTCATTTGGTCAACAGCTACAATTGCTTTTTGTTCTTGGAAAGTAGTGGGTTGTCTACTCCGCTCTTTTGTCCATAGGCAACTATTACTTGTCATCTCCTCTATTAACTCTTCTGCTTCATCTACCGTCTTTCTTATCAATCGTGCCTCTCGTATATGGGGTTACTCCATTATAGAATATTTGCAACAAAAACTCCTTAGGTAAGTTATAG
The DNA here is from genome assembly GCA_027576715.1 of Erythroxylum flavicans. Taxonomy (NCBI): domain Eukaryota; kingdom Viridiplantae; phylum Streptophyta; class Magnoliopsida; order Malpighiales; family Erythroxylaceae; genus Erythroxylum; species Erythroxylum flavicans. The sequence goes on along the minus strand of JANZXP010000005.1, from coordinate 26,813,812 downwards.
TGTGGGCATTTTTGTTGTAACTCCTTGTATCGTTCCCACGCTTTACCGTTACTTTGCTAGAAGTTGGTAATCTCCTTGATAATCTTCATGTCCTTAGTAAGGGGAAAATACTTGTCTAAAAAGGTAAGAACTAGTTGATCCCAAGTGATGACATTAGTTGGGTTAAGAGAATGGTACCAAACCATTGCTCTATCTCTCAAGGTAAAAGGAAAGAGCCTAATTCTTACTGCATCCTCTGACATCTGATGGTACTGAAAGGTATCATGATTTCAAGGAAGTTCACTATATGTGCATTAGGATCTTCATTTGTTAGTCCATAGAATTGCATATTATGTTGAAGCATGTTTAGGGGGTAGTTTAATTTCAAAAGAGACTGCTTGTACAGGTGGTCTAGCTATTCCTTGGTTAGCCACGTTGAACCCTAGTCTTATGAATTCCATAAGGGTTCTTTGCTGACGTCCTTCGTTCGCTCTGTGGTCTAAATCTTACTAAAATTCCTTTGCCATTGTTGCTTTTGTGATTTCTTCTTGTTCTCCACACCGAACTTTCCTAATTGACCATTCTAATTGAGTGCACAACTCGAACTTTTCGTAACTCTTATGTTCATGCAAGAGCACAGATTCAGAAATGGAAAGAAACCTCCTCGACAATGGCACCAAAAACTTGATTGGGTGTTAGTTGTGTATAAGTTTTAATAAATAACCCTCGATAAATCGTAAGCACATGGTTCTTTAGTGTAGTACCTAAGATGTCGATCCCACGAGGACGAATAATCCAATCCTAAAATCTAAGGTCAGAAACAAATACAAAACAAATTCAAGATGCAACTGACTAAAATGACAATTCAATTCAAACAATTAAATTAAGAATCAATCACGAAAATGCTAATTACTAACAATTGCAATACACCCAAGAATCAACCTAAGGAATTTACCAATTAAGAGAAAAGGAATTCTACCTATCCTTAATGCTAAACTAATTGATTATGAATTATTGGATTGTTGCTTTTAGACGATCCTAAGATTATTTACTCTCTCTCGAGTTATAACTATTAACCCTAAATCATAAACCCTAAAAAGTTATAGAGGTCGCAATCTCTCAATTTACAACCTTTCCAAAACCCTACTTAATTTTGAACTTCTCTAATAAACTATCGGAAACCTATGCAAGATTTCTCTTTGCACAATTTACCAATTTGATTTAATTCTAATTTCTATTAAATCACCTATCTCTTGTTAGCCCAATTTAATCATTTTTCATTCGACTAACCCTCTCAGTTTATTATCGAATCATGTAATCATAGAATTAAATCACAATAAATCCAATAAACACATAAACAATCAGATTTCATTAATTTGAGAATAAAATACTGAAGGTGAGTTTAAAACATCGTCAACATTCAAGATCCTATCACCAACTATTTATTCCAATTCCATACAATAATAAAACTAAAATTAAATAGAAAATACAATATGAACTGATGATGGGAGGCAGCGACGTTGAGAAACTCCTGATCCGAGAAGTATATCGAGTCAACTTCTTCTCCTCTTCTCTCTTCCTTCTTCTCTTCCTCAATCTCTCGATGAATTCTCTCTAGGGTTTC
>JANZXP010000005.1:26798150-26809670 GCA_027576715.1 Erythroxylum flavicans | reverse complement strand
TAAATACCCCTCCTTATAAGCCTTAACCTTTAACAACTTAAGTGATCTTCCCAAATTGTCCTTATACAATCTTGTTCTTTTAATTTAACTAACACCATAAAATTCTCTAACTTAATCTTAATTTCTCCTTTTAACGACATCAATAAATTCCTCCACCCATAGACATTCTAATTAAATCCTATCCAAAACAAATTAATCAAACTCAACCTCAACCTCAAAATAAACTGAACACATGCTTATTTAGTAAGAAAAGGAATCGGGGCCCAATAATAAATGTAAAGAGTTTTCTCTTTCGCATCTTTGTTTTGTAGATGATTTGATCTTGCTTTTTGGAGCTCATCAGGAGTCCATTTATATCCTCCATCTATTTATCATGAGCTTCTACAGGATCTCAGGATTAAAATCAATCATTACAAGAGTGGAATATATTTCTCATCATATTTTATCAACATTAAGAGACTTTTGCAGATTTTTTATCTCAACATCCAGGGAATGCCTTTCACTTATTGGGAGTCCCCATTTTAGAAAAAAAAACTAAGATATTAGGATTGTTTGAAGATTTTGTATATTTACAAAAAAAACTGTCAATTGTTGGTAAAATAGGTAGAGTTCAACTAATCATTTTTGTTTTGAAAAATCTCCATACATAGTGGAGTACTCTTCTTCTTCTTCCTAAGAGAATTATTAAGGAGATAGAGAAATGCATCAGGAACTTCTTTTGGTCAGGAAAAATTGACAATGCTAAGGGTGCTAAAATCAAATAAGAAAAGCTATGTTGGTAGAAACAAGATGGAGGAGCTGCTTGGCATCACACCAATTTACACTTTTTGAACTATGCAAGTAACCAAAAGAATTTGGAGATTGTTTAAGGATAAATAATCTCTTTAGAGTAAATAGATCAATGAGTATTATCTCAGGGAATCAACTTATGGCAAATTTCTAAAAGAAAAGAGTTTTCCTGGCCTTTTATTCAACTCCTGAGAAATTGGCTCATTGTCTACCCTTTCATCAAAAGACAGATAGGGAATGGAGATGGAGCATGGTTCTGGTTTGACTATTGGACTTCACAAAGTCCTTTTAACCTTAGGGGAGATGTCCTTCCTCTTCCTCCATGAATCCCATTTTAGGCAAGAGTTAATAGTGTGATTAATCACTATGCTTAGCACTTTCAAGGTAAGGGCACTAATAGGTTCTAGAGTTACATTCCTAACTATCAGCCTAATCCACACAGGCTTGTCTGGTCTTTAAGCAACAATGGAGACTACTTAAACTTCTTATGCATCAAAGCTCTTAAGCCTTATAATCCTCTCATCCCTCATGCATCAAAGCTCTTAAGCCGCATAATCTTCTCATTCCTTGGTACAATATTGTGTGGAAAGTGTCCTTAAAGCCTAAAGCCTCTTTCACTACTTGGCTTGCAGTTAGAGGTAGACTGAAGACTAAAGACTAAAGACAGGATAATAGTTTTAAATGACAAACTATGTGAATTAGGTTTGACTAAACTCAAAAGTATAGACCATTTGTACTTCAAATCTAGTTTCACCTCCTCTGTTTGGGCATGCATTCGACACACTATCAATTTATACTGTCAAAAATCAGATTGGACCAGAATTTTGGTATGGGCTGATTAGAAATTCAACTCAATGGGAAAAGATAGAGTCTATCTTGGTCTAAGTCTCAATTGTGCAGTTTATGCCATTTGGAGAGAAAAAAAACTATAGACTATTAACAAGGTTGTAACAGATAATTACGTCCTAATTCATAAGCTTCATTGTTAGATAAGGAAAACATTGGTAGCCCATCATATTAAAGAACATCTGAGTTGTTTCTCAAGGAAACAATAAAATCTTCAACTTCCTAGCTTTTCCCTAAGGTTGTATTTTTGAGCTCTTTTATTTATTTATTTATTGCTTGATCAAGTTTTGTAAAGATGCAAATTGCCTTTTATGACTTAATGAATTCTTTTACCTTAAAAAAAAACCCTAGGAGTAAAGATGAATTCATTATTACAAATTAGGAAGGGGAAGTCGCTTGGGATATCGTCGACTTGCAGAAAAGCATCATTACAGGACGAAAGATCGGAAATGTCATCTCATCTCACCTATAGTTTAATAATTAACACACTCTAGGCCCTATTAACAAATATAATGCCCCATCGAACAAACTGAAATCCATGTTCATTTTAATGATAAAAGTTGCTGATGTAATCCCAAGAATCTAATGCAAATTAAGGATCATACGCCTGAGGCTCCCCTGATTGAATAATAGTGATATGACTCGCTGAGGTGGCTCTTCCAATGCCTCTACCAGGTACCTCTCTTGTGTAACCTTAGTCCTTGGATTGATTCGGTGTTAACTTTCTTATCGTTAACTCAATTATATCTTTTAAAATAACATTGAGATATAAAAAAATTAAACAAAAAGACATTCAATCTGAACTAAAAGGCGTAAGTTTCCCTTCCAATACAAAAACCATTTCCTTTGATTTATTACCTAGTACTTGGATTTGGTTCGAAGATGATCAGATATCATTTCCTGACAGACACTTCAAAGAGTTCAGTGTCCAGCAGACATTATTATATTTCTTGGTTATTGTAAACATCCCACTGCGGAAAACTCACTTTCTTTGAAGATCCACACCTCCATTTACAAGGTCGCAGCTCTGACATTATATTCATATACCAGTAAAGAGGGAAAAGGAACAACATGGAAGAAAAATGTTGGTTGCTTGAAGGAGACGGAGCATGGTGGCCACAATTTACAGAAACTACACGCCTCAAAAATAAACGGTACAATAAAAAACAATTAAATCTATGGTTTTCCGTATCTATTTCAACAGCTATGATCATATGAGGCAGCGAAGGTCATGGCTGCAGTCGTGGTTCCTGACGTCAAAGTAGAATTGTCCGGGCTGTCAGTGGTAGAAGACATATAGGAGGAATATCGAGTCTTTTCTTCTGATTTCGTTTTCAACGGAGCTTGAACCTTGAGGTCCATAAAATCAGAAATTAGACCAGGCTTTGTTATCTCGCTCTCATCAATGGCTTTCTCACAAGTTAGCATCTTCACCACACTAGACATCGATGGTCGTAGCTTCATCGAGTCTTGTGTGCAGAGCAGACCAATCTTCAGAAAATTACATGCCTCCTCAGCATCAAAATCACCATGCAATGCTGTGTCCACCAATGCAACCAACTCCTTACGTTCGTAAAGTTGCCATGTCTGGACAAACAAAGCCTTATAGTCTGGTTAGTTCATAACAAGAGTTAAACCAACAGTTCAGTGTTCAAACATCCCAATATATGCTCTTAGAATGTTGAAAGTTGTTATCATATCCTCACATGCATTAACAAATCATTCAATCCAAACAATCTTAAGTTTGAACTAAATCAGAAGTATGCCACAAATTTTTAAATAACTATGAAAATTAATCTAGTAAAGAAACTAGTGCTAGAAATTAATTGCACCTTTTGTAGTGAATCACCTAAAATGAATTGAATTGGTTTACCAGAGACTGGTTTCAATGAATGTTTATGGAGATATGACAGTTCATGGATTCAACTACGTTCAGTAAGGTAGCCTACCACATGTTTTTAAGGTGATACCTCCAAATCTTGTGTCTTACAATGCATTTCATCCTGACTGTTATGTATTTCTTGAATTTGACAGAATCTTTTGGTACCAAAATAAACTTGGATGAACAAATCTAGGAAGTAATTGTTATATTAACAAGGTTGACTACTGCGTTGCAGTTCTATTCATGATAGCTCGATGACAGTAAACCCAAGAGAAATTCATACCCGTTCTAAAAGATATTGTTCTCCAATAGGAAGTCGTGTATTGGTGTTACATCTGCCACTGACAATTTCAATGAGGAGGACACCAAAACTATAAACATCAGCTTTCCGTGTTACTTGACCCCGTATTGCATACTCAGGTGCTAGATAACCTCTTCAATGAAAAAAAAATAGTTCAGAAAAAGATGGGAAAAACAAAGTGCAAAATATGACAAATACCAAATGCAACGAGGCAAGCAAAGCTGAGTGAAAGCCTTACTATCCGCACCATGAAAACTCCATAACATGGGGGTTATAATGTGTGGATAAAGACTTTCAATGCGATTTCGTACCAGATAATATTGAATGCTAATAAAATGAATGTTCAACAGACAGTAAAAAGGAGCATCGTTTACTCTTTAAGGAATTTCCAATAAATACTGTTGCAATATTTTTAACAAGTCAGCATCCCATCTAATCCTAGACAATAGAGAAATTATCATGAAAAAAGAGACAAATTTTCATATACATTTGATGCTCCGAGTTCATAATTTCGTACATTTTATTGTTTCAATTGTGTTCAAAAGCTTTATACTCAAATATATCAACCACAAATCCCAAGTTGTACGTTGACAAGCTTATATGTAACACAGGTTATCCTGTCATTGTGAAATATTTTATCCAAACAAAAAAACTTGCTCATGCCCTTGAGCTTTGTAACCACTCTGATTCAAGTATTAATAAATTATTTATGCTTTCGAAAGTTAAGAAAACACTTACCATAATAGGGTATGCTTTAAAATATTAAGAAAACATTCACAATAATAGGGAATCCATAATAAAATATGAGCTCTGATTCTGAAAAAGTTCAAATGGTTACACATATTCAAACACTAACCAGTTACAGGTATTTCGCTATTTTTGAGTTCTATTATCAGTAAAAATGAATTTTACAATTTTAAAATGTAAGAATCTTAAGGAAATTAACTTCCTATTCCAAATAATAGTATTATCCTATTTTACTAAAAGAGAAAATCAGAAATATCTTAGAATTATATTTCTTTCATTCATACCATTTGTGATCCTACAAATTTATTTATTCATTGGTTATAAATGCACCAAAACATAAAGAAATTAACCATATTTTATAAATTACGAGAATTAAATTGAATCCTACAAGCTAGAAAAAAAAAATTTACAACATTTTGTTATCTGATGCATTCTTACAGTAAAAAGAGAAATAAGGAATCAATTTAACTCAAAGAATTCAATTACATTATAAATACGAAAATAATATTAATCACAAGTTAAAAAGTGCACTGCAAATAAGAAGTAATAAGTTGTTTAGTAGGATCTTATGCAATTAAATGGAAAGGAGAATGTAAAACCTATGAAGTATTATTATTTTAACGATTTAGTAGTTTATGTCATGCAATCAAACATTCTTTATGCAAATTTATAATGATATTTTATCATTAATTTTTAAAAAGGTACAATTAAAGATCAAAAAGAAGCTTTATGAGTGATTTTGTCAAAGACCAAACTATACGATCAATTTTGTTAGACTAAATAGAGTAGATATACATTCCCAACTCTACATCTAACAAAACTATTAGAAGGGATTGAATTATACAAAAAGATCATGCACTAACTAGTCCAAACTACTTTAACTTACCTATCCTAATTGAGTACTTAAGAATGGCTAGACATTACAGTGGACCTTTATGAATATGTTTTAATTAATTGGATATTTAATAATAAATTATGAAGTTTAATCTTTCTAATCCTGATTAGAATAGGATTACAACTCACATTCAATCCTAAAATGTCTGATAATAATAGGTTACACATTAAAAGGCATTAGAGAGCAGTACCAGACTTGGTTAGGAACTTTAGAATTCAAAAATTTCACGTTTGAATTTGAACCAAAAATATGACTAAGAAAAAGCTTTATGAATCTTTGTATACCATAGGAAAAGTTACAAATAAGCTAGCAAATTACTAGCCATCCCTCTCCAAGAGTCCTCGATTATATCTCTTCCGTGCTTGTATAGATGAAGATTAGGAAGCAGATATTTTATCAATCTGTATTTCCCAATAATTACCATGATAAAAAGACTGAAATGAGATGTAAGAGACTAGGTTCTTTCAATTTTAATAAGGTTTTCATAAAATGTTTTTCAATTTCACTTTGTTATGAGACACAATTACTCCCTATACAGATTATTATTTAGGTACTCTATTAGAACAATATTATTGATATCTTATATCACCCAACCACTACAAATAGATAAACTATAGCCAAATAGTGAAAGACTATTTATTTACCTTTTTATCCCTTGTACACAACCAAAGTTTTCCTATAGAAAAGGCTACGAAAAAAATAATAAACAGCATAGAGAAAAAGAAAACTTTAAAGTCTTAGTTAACGAAATGTCAATTAATAGTATCCTTTTTTCTCATGTAGCAATGAATACAGGAATGTAATCACCACTGCATAAGATATAGACTATGTGATCATTAAAACGGAGTGAAAGAGTATGGTTTTAAACATGTTGCGATGAGAACTTCATGATATCATAGTTTCTATAATCCAAATAGGGAGTTAATGGGATGTGTAAACGTTCATTAACAAGTATCTACAAAGAGCCAAACTTCAACACAAGAATAAAAAACAATTTTTAATTTGTGAAGTTAATGTAATCTAGACATAAGTTAGGGACAAAATAAGTTGTTATCTATTCATAGAATAACAGAAATAGAGCAACTCACATTGTTCCAGCTACACGTGTGCTAACATGAGTCATGCTATGTGGGATAAGCTTCGCCAAACCAAAATCTGAAATTTTTGGTCTCAAGTCCTTGTCAAGTAGTATATTACTTGCTTTGATATCCCTGTGAATAATGTATGGACGTACTTCCTCATGAAGGTAGGAAAGTCCTCGAGCTACACCAATGCAGATTTTAGACCGTGTTCTCCAATTAAAGTGAATGCCACTATGATTTCTACCTGCACATGAAAAACTAGACTTCGGTAGAAAAGAAAAATGATGCATAAATTGTACCATATAAAATGTATATACATTTGACATTAGGATTGTATGAATTAGTTCCTAACATCAAAAATAGGAAGAGCAAGAAAAGGATATGTTTGGTTCATTATTGATAATCCTTTTTCGCTTTTGTAAAAAGAAGGGGCTAAACTCATAAAGAAACCGTATACAAACCAAAAAAAAAACCCTGGGAAAGGAGAACCCATAACTTTTAGTTGCTACAAGATCCCACCTATGAGGACAAAAAGGCTGATCCACCTCAGATTTCCAGGTTGGGAGTATACTCAAAATTTTGAAGCTATAGAGGGTGGACGGATGTGTGTTATGTGGAACCCGCAGTGTTATAGATGTACTGTCTTAGAGATAGGAGAACAATTTATTCACTGTAGAGTCTCTTGCCTGACTACCCATACAACTTTTCTCATTTCTTTTATATATGGACTGTATAGTGTTTCTCAGAGGAGGGAATTGTGGAATAAGCTGATGGATTTGGGTTCAACTATCACTGCACCATGGATGATACTGGGCGATTTTAATTGTGTATGTTCGGCTGGTGAAAGACTGGGTTGCCGACCCCCCTCTGCTTACCTCCTCAAGGATTTGGTTGACCTACGAATGTCCTTAGGATTAGTAGATGCTCCCTCTACAGGGGAGTTCTTTACATGGCAGAAAAACCTACTGTGGGCAAAACTCGATAGAGTACTGCTTAACCAAGGTTGGGATTCCCTGGATTTTGCTTGTTCAGCCTATTTCATGGAAATGCTACCCGACTCAGACCATTGTCCAATAGTGGTCACCTTTCATACTGTGACAACCAACGGACAGAAGCCCTTTAAGTTTTTCAATATGTGGATTAGCCATCCTGCATTTCGGTCCCTAATAGCTGATCATTGGGAGCAAAAACTGCTGGGTACGGCACAATATGTTCTGTGCCGAAAATTGAAACTATTAAAGCAACCGCTGAAAGTTTTGAATAAACAGAGCTTCGGCCACATTTCTGAAAAGGTGCTAAGAGCAACAGATAGATTCTAGACAGCTTACAAAGCCTCTCTACAAAACCCGTCTGACCAAACACTGAATCAGGAACTGAACCAAAAGCGGAAAGAGGCTGACTTCTTAATTGAGGCTGAAAGGAGATTTTATCAACAGAAAGCCAAAGGTACTCATCTGATGGAAGCTGATAAGAACACAAAGTATTTTCATGCCATTGCCAAAAAGCGGAGTCTGCACAACCACATTTCCTACCTAGTGAAGGATGATGGTTCTCGAACCCATTCTTGCCAAGAGGTTGCTGTATGTGTCTTGACCTTCTATAAAGCCTTGTTGGGGTCTTCTGCTGATCGAAGAAATATTGATAGGCAGGTAGTTAACAGTGGTCCGATGCTTACTGCAGACGCACAGGCTAGCCTAGTTACGCCGATAAGTGATGAGGAGATAAAGTCGGCTTTGTTTGATATTGGGAATGATAAAGCACCAGGGCCAGATGGTTATACTTCAGCCTTCTTTAAAACTCAATGGGATGTGGTTGGACGGGATCTAATATGCGCGGTGCAGGAATTCTTTCAGACAGGAAAGTTGCTTAAACAAGTCAATCACTCTGTTCTTTCCTTGATACCGAAGAAGAGGGAGCAACTGAAAGCCGCTGACTTTCGACCCATTGCCTGCCTAAACGTGAGCTATAAAGTAATTACGAAAATCCTATCCAACCGCATGGCTTCTGTTGTGGGGACCATAGTGGATCCAGCTCAAGCAGCTTTTGTTAAGGGACGGAATATGCATGATAATATCTACCTCGCACAAGAACTTGTGAGGGGTTATACACGGAAACGTATCTCCCCTAGATGTATGCTTAAAGTAGATCTTACAAAAGCATATGATACGGTAGAATGGTCTTTTCTCGAAGAAATGATGCACGGTTTGGGCTTCCCAGGCATCTTCATCCGTTGGATAATGGAGTGTGTTTCCACTGCTTCATACTCCATTTCGATCCATGGTACTCTGTATGGGATGTTTAAAGGTAAACGAGGACTCCGCCAAGGTGACCCTATGTCCCCCACCTTATTTCTGCTCTGTTTGGAGTACCTCTCCCGACTTTTAAAAATCCGAACCTCCAACCCCTCCTTCAAGTATCATCCCAAATGCCAAAAGCTCAAAATTACACATTTTGCATTTGCGGATGATCTCATGATGTTTGCACGAGGAGACTTTAGTTCTGTACGCATTTTGATGGACACTCTGGATGAACTGGGACAGGTATCAGGACTTCGAGCCAACCCTACTAAATCTAATCTCTATCTAGCAGGAGTCCAAGGTAGTCAGAGGGAGGCTATCTTACATCTGGTGAATTACACTATAGGAGATTTTCCGGTCCGCTACTTGGGAATTCCACTTGCTCCAATGAAGGTTTCGGTTGCACAGTATTCAACCCTTATTGAGACAGTGGAAACGTATATCCATACCTGGAATGGTAAGTCCCTTTCGTATGCAGGCAGAGTAGAGTTGATCAATTCCGTGATTCAGGGAGTATTATCCTTCTGGCTACAATCTTTCCCGATCCCTATCACTATCTTGGAGAGAATCACTTCCATGTGTCGACTGTTTTTGTGGGGAGGTAAACACTTCCGGGTGGCGTGGGACGATATCTGTGTACCAAAGGAGTAGAGTGGTTTGGGAATTAAAAACTGCAAAATGTGGAATTCGGCATTACTCTCAAAAGTTTTATGGAATATCCACAGTAAAGCTGATTCCCTTTGGGTGAGGTCGGTTCATGAAATTTATCTCAAGGGTTCATCCATTTGGGACTGGGCTCCCCATAATAGGGATTCCCCCTTCTGAAAAAACTAGCCCAAATCTGTGATCTTTTGGTTGAAAAAGTAGGAGGCAGAGAGGTGGTGGCAAAACGTCTGAAGAAATATTGTCTTGGAGACTCCCTATCGTCGCACAAAATCTATGAATTGATTCGGTTTCAGTACCCAAAAAAACCATGGATGACCTTTATTTGGAAGCAATACAGTCCTCCCAAATTCTCTGTCATTGTATGGCTAGCCTTTTGTAATCGTCTACCGACCAAGGACAACCTGTTGTTTTTGGATATTGAAAGAACTTGCACCATGTGTAATAAAGAGATGGAATCGGCTGACCATTTATTTTTCAAATGCCAGTTCTCAGCTGAAGTTTGGAGTGGCATCCGGGATTGGTTAGGTATAAGTCGAACTATGTCTACCCTCACTAGTGCTATCAAGTGGATTCGACGTCTCTATAGTGGAGCTTGTTTGGGCAGCAAAGCTCCAAAATTGGCTGTCCTCTGTACTATCTACATGATCTGGAAGACTAGGAATGCAATCCAATTGGTCTCTGCATCCTTTACAAGCTACGATGTAATAGTCAAGATCAAGATGGCAGTTTATAAAATCCTCTATCGATTATACCCAGCGGATATGATCACGTTCTGATTTTATCATCCTTTGCTCCGAGTGTGGGAGTACTGGCATAGAGGGTAGGGCAGACAACACTGCCACCACCTTGATGAATCCTTGACTGAAACTGCTTGAAATGGTGGCTGTATTCTGGGGACTTAAGTGTGTGGAGATCCTGTTCCTCTGTGAGACTGCTGTATCCGATCATGGGGAGATGGGACTCGTCGGTTACACAAGGGCTTAGTTGATGGAAGAAATGCGGAACTCCTCATTTTTCTTAACGTGTTTGTTCATTTTGTAGGTTACACTTACTGGATAATTCTTCGTCCACGTTTTTAGCAGTCATTGGAGTCGTGCTTCAGCTGAGGATTTTCGGAAAAAAAAAAGGAAGGAGCTCTTTATGTTCTCTGTATAATGCTGCTCGTGTGCTTGATACTGTTCATTGCATGGTACTGTTCACATGGTACCATGCATGAACAACTAAGAGGCTTGATCCTGTGGCAGACACTTACGTACATTGCATGGGACTGTTCCTGCATGGGGCTGTTCACGTGGGCCCCCTCTGCTTTGTTGACTTGGCTGCATATGGGTTGACCTGAAGAAGTTCAACTTGATAAATTACTTGTCCTTGGTTTTACACGTTACTGTGGAGTCATCGGAACCGCTGGGCACTTGCTGGAATTTTGTCGCCGAAAACACTGTTCACCACCGGAATCACTGTTCACCGGCGGGCAAAAATATCACAACTGAGGAAGATTCGGACGAAGTCTATGAAACATATAACTAGCCTCACTTTGGGTCCTTTCCACCGAAACAGATAACTTGATGACTATGGAACACTTGACCAATACATTTACTTTGAACTGTATTTGGGCCCACTCTGTATTGGGCTGGGCGACTTGGATGTAACAGATCATGTGTTTTTCTGATTTTATGCATGGAATACTTTTAGTTGTATGAGGATTGTTTATTAGGGATTTGCCCGATAAACACTCCTATTTTGATTTCTGTATCATTGTTTGTAATTTGCAGGACCGGTTGGTTTGTGTTTGAGGGTCGGGGTATGCCCCATAAGACCGTGTATAGTCACATTTTTGGTATAATACATTTACATTTTACCAAAAAAAAGAATAAGAATAATAATAATAATAAATGAAATTATAATAACAATAATAATTATAAAATAATTAAGAATAACAAATTTAATAATAATTACAACAATAATAATAAATCATCAAAGAATCATTATTATAATTATTACAATAAACATATTAG
>JANZXP010000005.1:26783988-26798050 GCA_027576715.1 Erythroxylum flavicans | reverse complement strand
TAAACCTATGTATTCATGTATAAATACCTGTAGTATCATTCTAAGCAATACACAGAAAACTTCTTCTCATTCTACAATCACTATATGGAAAGCATACTTCATTGATCGTGAGCACAGAGAAACCCTTTTGGAAGTACTAAGGTGCGTCCTAATTTTCCAATCTATCTTCAAAAGCTTTCTAATACTTTGTCACTAAAAATCCAAATTAGTTTGGGTATAACACTTAATGTAGTACAATAGCAAGAAACTTGTATTCCCAAAAATTCAAGCGCAAATGTACTCCATAATGGAACAAAGAACTGAATTGGAAGACACAAATATAATTACAGAGAAATTACAAGACCTACCAAGAAGGGTTTGTGCAAGGCTATTATTGTCAAGGTAGTTGTAGACTAAAATTCTGTGATTTTCCTCCACGCAACAGCCATACAGTTGAACTAAGTTCTCATGCTCTATTTTTGAGATTGCTTTGATTTCTGCAACAAATTCTCTTGCACCTTGTCTTGATTCAGATGCAAGAACTTTGATGGCAGCAATTTTCCCATGTTTAAGCTGTCCCTGATCATCCAGAATATATTGGATGTCATTTCCAAGACGAAGACACAAAGGAGCAAAGAAGAAAGGACATCACTCCAAGTTTCAGGTAACATAAAGCATATATTCAAGAAATAATCGTTTGATTACCTTGTACACGGAACCAAAACCACCTTCCCCAATTTTGTTGACCGGACTAAAATCTTCAGTGGCATTTCTTAACTCTTTGTAGGTATACTGCTTAACATTTTCTATGTCTGCAAGTTCTGTTCAGAAATAGCAATTTAATAAGAAGGCTTTACAGGACATAATCACAAACATAGTAGAGTTTCTTTCCTTGAAAAAGGTTACAAAATAGGTAAAAATGTTCAAAAACAAATTGCAGACAAAGCTTCACATGTAGACATGTCAATCGATAATTCACACAACACACCTAACAGCCTAAAGACAATGCAGAAAGTTTAAACTGTTGGATGAAAACAGAGTTATATCTTTTTAACTCTTCACATAGAAGCATACTGAGATAAAAGTATGGAGAAATTGTAGAGCTGCCATACTAATACACTCACTGATGCAAAAGCTCATTCAGTTGAATGATTGAATAAAGCACGTCAGCATTCCTTTATTTAAATTTAAATACAGGAAAGATGGTTTGAAGTTGAAACCTCTAGGATTAAAGGAACCGTGCCAAGTTAAGAAATTATTTAATCCAAAAGCTTAAATAGTTGGATCAGCCGTAAAAAATGAACAAAGTCAAAGGATGACAATTTATGGTCATTACCTTCATCAACTTCAGAAGAATGTCTCGTCAAAGAATCAAATTTGGTCCGCCTAAATATGAAAGGAAAACACGCCATAACTGCACAATTAACTTTGTAAAAAACCTCTGATTTCAACTGTCAGCAGAAGCCCAAATTAAAATCGTTCTGAAATCAGCAATCCTAAGTAATCCAAAATGCGTGTATTTTTAGGCTACATGTTGCAAGAGAATAATCAACACTTTGAGTACCACAAAGTAGAAAATTAGAACCTTATACAAAGTAGTACTCAAGATGTCAATTTCTAAGAGATTACCACTAATAGACATCATATCATACAATGACCTATATCCTTTATCATAATACAAGAAAAGGAACTTCTAGCGATCACATGTACTCCATTATTGAGAACACAATTCTTGAATTTTGAAACCTCTTTAATTGGATTGATATTTAAAGCTAACCCATCAAGTATAGAGTTGTTGAAGAATATTTAGACAAACATACACAATTGAATCAAACATTACAATTTGGTATATCCTATATCTTCTAGTTGGACAGATTCTTGACTCAAATTATGAGATTCCCAATACTGGAATGAAGGGCAGAGCCTGAGATCAGATTAAATGGGCAAATTTTCACTAGTATAATAATTATGTAGAGAAATAAAAACTGATGGAGAAAAAATTACAACCACCCAAAACATGACAAAAGCCCACAGTATGAAACTCCTCAATCATTGCATTCTAGTTATCTAATAGCATTGATTTTCATTGATAGGGTGCTCAAAGGAATTTTTCTTTGTCAAGCGCATATTGGCAGGGATAGTGGCAAATTATGAAGCAATATCCAGCCTAACATGGAGAAGAAATCAAGAGGACTCATCTATTAATGAAATTGACAAAAGTAAAAAGGATAATAGGGTTCACAGAAATGAAAATAAAGAATACTGTATTTACCAAGATATTTATTCTAGCAAGAGGGTCACTGCTAAGTACTCAGGACCATACTTATTGAAGTTTCAAGCACAAGAATCGATGAAACTAATATCTGCTTCCGAATGCTTGAGATACTCTCACATTTATCATCAACATATAAGTCTCTTTGCAGAGTCCATAGCCTATGTACCATTCGTTGAGTTACCCTCCTCCCATTATGAACAAACCCCATGTTTCTTGAAATGAGCTTCACAGCCTGAAGTTCATTTACTAACCTTAAATTTCTCTTTTAATTCCAGACTTTGTGATTAGCACCGTTAAATTAGTAGCATTACAATCACGTTATGGCCCATTAGTTTATCATTCTCAAGAATTTCAATACCTATTTTCCAAAAAAATATACATTAATTCTCAAGAATTTCTTATTCATCTCTTTACTAAATTGATAACTTTTAGCCGATTATTTACATGCAATCACAGTTCAACTGTTTCAAAGAATACCCCATATTGGGGGAATAAATTGACTGCAACTCTGGCTTCCAAAGTTCTTGGGAGTCGAACAATCTATATCGTAAAGGAAAAAGCTTAAGTTCTATCCAGGAAACCAATTCTACTTCATCTAGAATAATCTACAAATAAAAGATGGAAACCGTAAATTTTCTTTGTTCAAAATTCTACTTAAAAGGGATGACGTCCGAGAAACTTCTTCCATTGCAGCGTAAGAGGCAACCTAAGCGGTCAATAACGATGCTAAATTATTTTTTTCAAAGGCAAAAGGAGTGAGATACAACAATGACAGAATGTTTATTCCTAACCAAAACGTTTGAACGCCAAAATTTCAACCCAGTAGCCAAAAGACGATATCATCCTGTAAACCGAAAAATGCAATAAAATAACACGCAAGTTTATAAAGGGAAAACAGAAAAGAATTCCCAAGCTCTTAGATTTTAATCGTTGACTAAGCATCAGAGCTCCTACTCCACAAGTTCAAATCATTCAAATATAACATTAAGAATGGAAATACCTAACACATCAGAAGATTAGTAAAAGTATAAATTTTGCACCAAAAATGATATTGAAGCTCTCAACTAATCATCAAAACCATAACAAATTTCAAAAGAAAAAAAAGAACTATGTTCAGTTGAATCTGATTAAGAGGATAAGAACCGTACCGACCCGAAAGATTATATAATAATACAAGTTAAAGCATAAAATTTATGGAGACGACTAAGTAAATGAACGTGGAGGAACGAAAAGTGACTATAATCGTTGAGGAGACGGAAGCAAAAGAAACTCTCACCAGCATGAAACAACGGGTTGGATCAGACAGACAGACAGACGGAGAGGGGGAGAGAGAGATATAAAGAGGACGTTTGAGGAAGACAGAGATAAGTCCTGAGATAATGACCTTCGTTGAAATTTCATACTTGCACAGGTTTGACTGACTTGTCCAACAAAAGCCTGCTCTGTTCGACGTGTACTGGTTATTTTGGGGGCGCGCGTAAGTTGACTGAAGTTTTACAAAATTCAGAGCTGCAATAATAAACAGTAAAGAGCTTTAATATCATAGGAGACTTAATATTATATATACATATATGTATATATGAGACAAGTATCTTATTTATGTTGTATGTATGTATTTTCTTTAAATTGTTATTAATCATTATTTTATTACTAAGGCTAGATATCAGTACAACACAAAAAATTTAGTACATATTATATTTCTTCCTTGTGAAGTTAGCAGTCAATTTCAAAAATTAAAGTGTGGAAATACTTAAACAAATGTAAAATTACTTATTAGAGAATAAGTTTACTAAACTGACCCTATATATAAGAAAATTACATTTAAAATATTACTTTGTATGTCTATGCAAATTCTTACTTTGATAATTGTATAAATAATCCTTTGAATTGAGATCTCTAAAGTATCTCGTATAGGAATTGTTATATTTTACTTATAATATATTATAGTCAATGTTAGCTCTGTTAATAATCATTAGATATAGCATGAACTATATAGATGTAGTTGAGTGATCAATATAAGATTCATTACTCTAAAGTAATTAGGAAGAATGTCTATTATTCTCAATTGATAATGATTTAAGAAATCATTCGCCAAGGTGGAATGACACTTTGTAAATATTTTATAAATATCATTAATAAAATCAAATAATAATAGTGGAGTATTAACATGATTGGACTTAAATAGTGTAGACATTAATTTCATACCCTATAACTAATTGGAACATTATACGATGAAAAGATTGAATTATACAAAAAAAATTATGCACGAAAGGTTAGTCAAAATTACTTTGATATTTCTAAATATTTGGGTACTCATGATACGTTACTAAACGTCAATCTTAATCTATGGATATGAATTGTTTAATTAGAGAATTAAAGATCAATTAAAGGAGATTAATTTATCTAATCGTAAATATAATTTAGGGTTGTAATTTATATTCATTGAACATAATTGGTCAGTTAATAAGAATGGGTTGAAAAAAGAAAAAGATGTTTTAATCGAGTTAGAATTAACTGTAAAATTTGAGAAACTTTATGATTAAATATGAGATATTTAATAAATAAGGATCAATTTAATATATTAGATCTTATTTGGACATAATTAGTATTTAGTTACAATTAATTGTAATTATAATTAAAATTTGAATTAAATTACTAAAATGCCTAAAGTTTATTATAAATAGGTTTAGATTCCAAAGGAGTTAGCACTCCTTGCCTAACCCTCTATGCAATAGTTATAGAGTTCTGTCAACTTATTCTGTGGATACCAATAAAAGCTAAACACTTGTGCGACTATAATGGCTGAGATGAGTCGATTTCAAAGACGGTTGGAGAACAATGACAAAAAGAATCAAGCTTTATAATAAGGTGTGAATTATGATCCATTCTTTATTATGATTTATATGTTAAGTAAGTTATAGAACTTAAATGATCTTAACCTTTGAAATGTCAAACAAAAAAATGTCGTAGTTATTCTGTTGTGTGCAAGATCGAATCCTGTCTTGATTTTTCAACGTAAATTTATTCTTTAAGTTATAAAACTATGTATTTTTATTCGTAACATTATAAAATTATAGTCAATGGTTAAAAAACTAAATACGTTTGGTAGTTCAACCTAAAAACCTTGAACTGTTTAACTTACTAGTTCGATTTACCTTAATATCCCTTATTATTAAAAATCGATCAATTTACTAATTGATCAGCCAATTTTTGTATTAATCAATTTTTATAAATTAATCTAAACTTGTTGGTTTTCATTTAATAGTCTCTTTTTTCAATTAAACTCTAATATCTTCAATAGACAAAGATAGTCTCTTTCTTTAATCATATTTTAAATGAAATAACCCGTTTTCCCATACTAAGGATTAGGACCCTAAATCACTGTACATGAGAAATAGTATTGAGAAAATTATGAGGTGCATTGCATTCATATACATATCATTAGCATACACACATGAATTATGATATTGTACACATTTCAAAGATTGTATGCACTCGATTGACATGTTCCGGGATATAAAAGGTTTAAAATGATCACGATGTTAATTGTGAATTGTTATGTCTTCAATTTTGATATGATAATTTTCAATTATTAATTGGGAATTTATTTGCTACAATTGGGAGATTTATAAATTTATGTGTATTTTTGGACTAGGAAAAATGCCAAGTGGCAAGACAAATGGGAACCATAGGGAGATGACATCTGGCAAGTGACAAGTGTCACCAAACTTGCGACACATCTATCTCACGATACACTCAAACATTTAAGACCATCTTTCATTTCTCTTTCATTTTGTTACATGCTCTTTGTTCTTTCTTCTCTCAACTCACGACACTCTCACCAACCCTCACCATCTTGAGTTTTGCTAACATCCTACATAAGCCACTCCAACGAAATTCTGTTGCCTTCTTCTTGATGATGAAACCCATTTCTATTCTCATCTTGTTCTTGAAATGTTGATGATCGTGTGAGTTTGGAGGGGCTGGGTTAACCCAGGAATTAAAGAGCTTTGAAGTTAAACAAGTAAGTGTAATAATGTACTTCATGGCTTGTTTTAATAAAAACGTATATGATGATAGTTTAAGGAAGAATTGATAGTAAAAATGGTGTATGATGTGTGTGTTGGAACGTTGATGAAGAAATGTATATGTTTGTGTTCTATTTTTGTGTAAATGATCAATGATAAATTATAAGTTGTAGTATATATTATTTTGAGATGGGATTGAGGAGAAAATGATGAAGAAATTAAGTCTAAATAATGAATTATGCATAAGATGTGTTGGATATAGTATGTAGAGGTTAAAATTTGGAAAATTGGAAGGAGAAAGGGTGATAAAATTTTCAGATGGCATAGCCCACAATCATCGGAATGCCACCACGTTCGTAGGAAAGGCATTAGACGTGGATTCTTCTCTTTTATGTGATGTTTGAACTAACTAATGATAAGATACTTTACTTTGGTTCATTTAGACTTGATTAAGGCTTGAAATAAACCTAATTTAAAGCTTGAATAAGTTGATAAAGTGTTTGATATATTTAAATTGTAATTGAGGTTATAGCTTAAGAATGAATTGACGATGTTAAAGTACCAAAATCTGGAAATTTATGAGTGTTATATGAATGAAGGTGTTCATATGATTGTAAATGTGATCCAAAGGATATGAGTAAGGTGAATTAGGTATGAATGAATGAAAATTTGGATATTGTGTGATCATATAATGTTAGAAAAGGATTGGTAAACGTATGATTGATGAATGTTTGATTGATGAATTTGGAATAATCAAGTATATTTGAGGTGTAAACCTAAGTGCAAACTAGTTATATCTAAGTTATGAAGCGTGAATGATTAAGATATGTGATTTAAGGATACATACCTGGGGAAAGTCAATTGAGCATGCATTGTATATGACACACACAAAATACTAATTATTAAGCAATTGCAACACACCCAAGAATTAATTGAAAGAAATTACCAATTGAGGGAAAGGGTATTTTACCTATCCTTAATGCTAACCTAACTGATTATGAATTATCAAATTATTGGTTCTAGGCTATCCTAGGGTTAAGTACTCTCTTTCAAGTTATAACTATTAACCCTAAATGTTAAACCCTAATCAGATTATGGAAGATGCAGTTTCTCAATTCACAACCTATCCAAAACCTTAATTAGTTCTAAAGTTCTCTAATAAACTATTGGAAATCTATACAAGATCTCTCTTCGCACATTTTTCGATCTGATTCAATTCTTATTCTATTAAATCACCTAACTCTTGCTAGTCCAATTTAATCGTTTTTCATTCGATTCACTCTCTCTGTTTATTACCGAATTATGCAATTGTAGAATTAAACCACAACAAATATAATAAACATATAAACAATCAAATTTCATCAATTCAAGAATAAAATTCCCAAAGTGAGTTTAGAACATCCTCAACATTCTAGATCCTATCATTAACCATTCAATCCAATTCTATACAATGATAAAACTGAAGATAAATAGGAAATACAATCTAAATGGAGGATGGGACGTAGCAACATTGGGAAACCTTATGATTTGGGAAGTGCATCGAGTCAACTTCTTCTCCTCTTCTTTCTTCCTTCTTCTCTTCCTCTATCTCTTGATGAATTCTCTCTAGAGTTTCTCAAGGTGGCTGATGAAAAATCCTCCCTTTCCTCTTTTCTTATTCTCTAAATATTCTCTTATGTTCTGAGTAGCCTTACGGTTTTTCCTGGGTTCAAAAGGTCCAAAAAATCCCTCAAAACTTGACATTCTTGAGTGCTATGCGTGGCCCTACAGGCCATGATCTTGGGCCATTTCTTGGGCATCTGTCACGATCATGGCATGCAGCCACAATCGTGGGTTGTTCCTTACGCTTCTGTCACTATCGTGACATTTAGGCAACAATCATGAGCCAACTCTGGTGCTTTTATCACGATCATAGCCTTACATGCCATAATTGTGGGCCTTTGTTTTAAGTTGAATGTCTCCGAAACTTCTCCATTCTTTAATGTTGACCCTGAAACACTAGCAAACACATCAAGGTACCTTAAAAACATAATAATTAAGCTCAAAGACTTGTACTAACCCATAAAACACTTAAAACATAAATAATTAACAAACTAACGCAATTCTAACCTAAGCACATACTAAATGTTTGAATTAACAACTAAACACATATCAAACTTATGCCCTAAAACACAATGCAATTTACTCTTATCAATTCACCACTTTCATCATTTTTAGATGTTTTCTTTAAATTGCGTTTACTAGTTAGTTTAGTTTTATTTTCTTATTTTAAACTGAACCAATCCCTACCCCAAAACCTAAACACCAGTCATTTTTATTTCAAAATCTAATCGAACACTCTATGTGGGATCGACCTAAACTCACCACTGTTATAGTAATATGTCTAGTTTATTTTGGCATAGCGTTACGACGTGTTGTTGTCATTATGTCTTGAGAGAGAGTAATTAAATCCTTTGAAAATCTAAGATTGACATATAATTGAATCAGTAATCATAGAGGAGTAAAATAATGAAAGAATAAATCCTATGCATTCATACTTGATAGTCCTTACTTAATTTTGGCAGGTCTTTGATATTGATTATTTACTTGATTTTATTTGATTTATTGATGTTATTTACTTTCATTTAAATCAGATTTTAATAACTTAGAGAAAGTTAGGTTCATTTAGTTCTAGCTATTTCCTTATAGGATTGACATCTTTAATTCTACAAGTTTATGATCCACATACTTGTAGATATTGAGGGTTTTATTATAGGTAAAACTTGCTCAACAACAACGTAGAGTTCTTTTGAACAAGAAACCTCTCCTTATGCATATAAACTTAAACCTAATCTCTATGTTCAAAAATAACCTTTATTCGCCCCTTATTGGCTTACCTTACACATTTACCATCCAAATTAGCATTTTTATTAGTAGGTAAAGGAAAGAAATTCAACAAAGTTAAAGGATTAAATCTATACACAATTTTGAAGAATAAGATGCAGTAGAATGAATGATAGTACTCAATAAAGTAGTAAATGTCCTATTAATTAGTTTAATTTGTCCATCCATTTAAGGATGTACAATAGTAGAAAACAAGAGTCTAGTTCTTAACTCTTTCCTTATAGTATGGCATAAATGACTTAAGAACCAAACATCTCTCTTACTTATTATTGTTCTAGGCAATCTATGTAAATGTACTACATCTTAAAGAACAAATGAACAATATATGTTGTATCATTAGTTTTAGAACATGCAAAATATGCCATCTCAACAAACCTAGAAGCAAAAACAAATATGTTCTCCATACGTCTTAAAGGAGGTAAAACATATATTATTTCATCTCCTAATACACATCATTCATCTCCTTTGAATCACATTAACATTTATAAGATCACTTTCATTCCTATAACATTCAAAATTTTTCCAAATTCTGTTTCATTGATATCAACCATCCATGCTTAAGTTATAACTTTAATTAACAACCTAACATATTAACATTTAATTATTTAATCCATCATCAAACTAGGTTCATTTCAAGCCTCATTTAAGTCTAAATACACCATATGAAAGTACCTTAACATTAGTTGTTTCAAACATCACTTAAAAGACAACATTTCATGTTTAGGCCTTGCCCACGATCGTGGTGGATCTTCTCATAATTATCACAGAAGCTTGTGCAACTGGTCGCGGCTATGGGCCACGATCGTGCACTGAAGGCCACGATAGTGCCCTGCCTTTCTTCCTTCATTTTTCCACGAATTCAACATACATAGAAACATCATTAACACTCCAATTTTTTTCTAGAATTCATATCCATTTGTGCAACTTCATTTCATACTAATCTAACTACCATATTGATTGCATTAAAACTCATAAAACTCTACTCAATTGATTCATTATCATTCACTTAATCTTATCCTACTTGTATTTCTAACTTTTTCCATATTTTATCTCTTTCATTATACATCAAACTAATCTTCTTCATTGTTCATCATTTAGACTTCATATCTTTAGCATTCTCACTTTATTTCTAACTTATAACCATCCATGAAACAAATCATGAATCATTTTTCATCAATCATACAAAAACAGAACATATCATCATTATTCTTTATCATTCATAAATTCTAGTTCTTCTTGTTTCAAGAACTACACATGCCTCTTCTTTAACTTCAAACTCAATCTAATTCATTTTTAAAATAACCTATAACCCACATTTTTATACTCCCTAAAATAGAACATATTTATCAATTCATTCATTAGAATTTCTGCACTTATCATATACCATTTTCACTAAATCAATCCATCTCAAACTATCCTTATAGCAATTTATAGATTATTACTTATCATAAACATAAAAACAAGACATTTCTTCATCAACGTTCAACACTCATTCATCACCATTTTTATGACCATTCTACCTCTATCATTATTTATTTTTCATTTAACAAAGCCATCAACATCCATAATAATACACTTACTTGTTTTAACTCCAAGCTTTGAAGATCACATAACCCTAGCCTCCAGCATACATGATCATCAACATTTAAGGGTGAAATATGTTAGGTCTTTTAGTAACAAGATGATAAAGACAACATCTTGGAGTGGCTAGTAAAAGATGATAACAAAGCTCAACGTGATGAGGGGGTTAGTGAGAAGAGAGTGTCATGAGATGGAGAAGAAGAAATGAAGAAGATGAGAGTATTAAACAAAATGATAGACAAAATGACAATGGTCTTTCAAATAGGTTAGTGTCGTGGGTGAGTATGGTGAGTGGCAAGTGTTGTGACACTTGTCACTTGCCACATGTCACCTTATTATGGTTTCCACTTGGCTCTTTTAATAACTAGTCCATTTATCTCTAAATTTTCAGTCCATTTGTCACCCAATTTTCTATGACACTTTTCATTAAATTCTAATGTCACTTGTCAATAATTTCTACTACCATGCGCCATTTATTTCTACTACCACAAATCAATTTATCTTGCCACTTGGCAATTTTCCTAATCCAAAAATACCCATAATTTCATAAATCTTTTAAATTTCACCAAAAACTCTAATTTAATAATTATAATTCACCAAATTAGAATTCACGACATAATAATTCATAAATTCACATTATGATCATTTTAAAATCAATCCTACCCCGAAAAATGTCAATTGAGTCAATAAATAGTATTTACAATGTGTTAAAAAATCAAATTTCATGTGTGTGTATGCTTATGCTAATGAGGTGCATGTAACGTAATGCATTTCATAATCTCTCATTACTATTTTTCATATATAGTGTTCTAGCACCCTATATCCCAATCCTTAGTATGGAAAATGAGATATTACAATTCTCACCTCCTTAAGAAATTTTGTCCTCGAAATTCTTACCTGATTGATCAAATAGGTGGGGGTATTGATTTCTCATGTTCTCCTCTGTTTCCCATGTAGCTTCTTCACTTTAATGATTCCTCCAAAGGACTTTGACCAATAGGATCACTTGGCTTCTCAATTGCTTCATTTGATAGCTCACTATTTTGATTGGTTCCTCAATATAATTTAAGTTACTTGAAATTTTAATTTCTTATGCTGGTAACACATCTGTAGGATCAGATCAATATCTCCTGAGCATACTCATATGAAACATATTGTGAATCTGAGACATCTCAATCGATAAGGCTAGCTTATAAGCCAATGGTCCAACTCTCTCGATAATCTCATATGGACCAATGTATCTAGGACTTAGCTTACCCTTTTACCTAATTTTAGCACTCTTTGCCAAGGCGATACTCTCAGAAACACTTTATCTCCTACTTGGTACTCCATATCTCTTTGGTGCTGATCAACATAACTCTTTTGTCTGTCTTGTACTATTTTAATTCTATTTCGGATCAGTTTCACTTTATCAATAGTATCTTGGATCAGTTCTGGGCCTTCAACAATCCTTAGCCCCTCTTCATTCCAGTATAAAGGCGAACAACACTTCCTGCCATATACGCCTCATATGGTGCCATACCGATACTACTGTTATAATGATTGTTATAAGCAAACTCAATCAGAGCTATATGTGTTTCCTCCAAATTTGTTTTCTCAATTCCTCAATATCAAGTACACATAATCTCTGCTTTAATCATAATATATCATTTATCAATTCAAACTCAAAATTCGAATCTAGTTTCAACTTCTTATTTCACTCTACAAATTCTGGGTCCTTTCTTTGGGCTTTTCTAATTTTTTCTTGTAATACTGGTCTAAGATTTAATATAGCTAATAATACCTCATTATGTCCCAACTTTAAATCAACAATCAATGCTCTTAATTTTACTAAGTTTGGTAACCTCGATGTCTGTATCTGTGCCATACTACTATTGGATTTTCTACTTAAGGCATCAGCTACAACATTAGCTTTACCTGGGTGATACTCGACTATGTAGTTAAAATCCTTAAGTAGTTCATTCCATCGTTTCTGCCTCATATTCAATTCTTTCTGACTCAACAAATACCTCAAACTTTTATGATCAGTATATATCTAAAATGTCTTTCCATATAAATAGTGTCTCCAAATTTTCAAAGCAAATACCACTGCAGCAAGTCCTAAATCATGAATTGGATAAGTAAACTCATGAGACTTTAATTTTCTCGATGCATATGCAATCACTCTGCCATACTTTATCAGAACACATCCTAATCCTGCGTGAAGCATCACTATACACTATATAACCTCTGGATCTAGATGGAATAGCTAATCCTAGTGCTGTAATTAACCAATGCTTTAATTCCTCAAAACTTATTTAACATTTATTAGTCCATCTGAATGGTACATTCTCCCTTAGAAGCTTTATCAAAGGGGCTAAGATCAATAAAAACCAAACCTTTTGTAGTATCCAGCTAATCCAAGAAAACTCCGGATCTCTAATACATTTCTCGGAGTTTCCCATTTCATCACTGCTTCTACTTTCTTTGGGTCTACCTGTATGCTCTATCCAAATACTATATGACCTAATTGATCAAGCCAAAATTCACACTTACTGAAACTTAGCATACAACTATTTTTCTCTTATTATTTGTAGGACTAACCTCAAATGCTCAGAATGTTTCTCTCTATTCTTTGAATACACCAAAATGTCATTTATGAATACAATCACCAAAATGATCTAAATAAGGTTGGAAATACATTATTCATCAAAGCGATAAAAACTACTAGGGCATTAGTCAACCTGAAAGGCATCACCGAAACTCAAAGTGCCATATCAAGTTCTAAATGCACTTTTTGGTACATCAACCTCTGCTATTTTCAATTTATCGTATCATGATCTAAGATCTAGTTTAGTATACACTTGAGTCCCCTGTAATTGACCAAAAAAATCGTCTATTCTTAATAACAAATAGTTATTTTTCACTACCACCCGATTTAATTGTATAATTGATCGTAAGGTTACACGCGCAAAGTTTTACTATTTATAACCTTGGTAAATTCCACAAGCGCATGGGTTATTTGTGTAGTACCTAAAGTATCAATCCCATGATGAAGGCTAACTAGTTCTAAATCTAAGGTTGAAAGCAATACTAAACAATAATTAACAAACAATAACTTAAAATAAAAGAATTAACTAGACCAAATAAACCAAATCAATCAACAAAATAAGGATTAATGATTAACACTGAATTAAAAATAATCACGATGGCAATAAACAAATTAAATATGAAATTGAATAGTAATGGAATTTAACTAGTTAACAAACAATGATCACACACCCAAGTTCCACCTAATGAGTTTACCGAAAGAGAGAAAGGAAAAATTACCTATCTT
>JANZXP010000005.1:26753109-26765418 GCA_027576715.1 Erythroxylum flavicans | reverse complement strand
TCATCATTACAAATGATACGCAATATGTATGACGGAGACAAAAAATAACAACCTTAACAATAAAGAAACAAAATGCGTGCTGCTTGTGCTACTGAGCTAAGAACAATGCTTGCGGCTTGTGCTACTGAGTTTAGAACGGAGGCTTCATATAATTTTACAACCTCTTACCCTCTCCTTATACATAGTGTCTCTGTCTAACTATGGAGCCATTGAAAAAAATAATCTTAAGTTCTTTAGGTCATAGTGTCTCTGTCTGACTATGGAGCCAATGAAAAAATAATCCTAAGTTCTTTAGGCATAGTAGCACATTCGCCAGCAGTAACAAAACACTCATGGATGCAAGTACCGATAGATTCCTCTATTTCTTAAAAGCTACAAACATACCACCAACCCTTGGGAATGTCATGATGCATGTTGTATCACCGCACGTAGAAATTCTGCAAGAGAGTCAAAAGATGCTCCACATCATTAGTTAGCTTCTTTACTACTAATGGTCGGCTTTAACAACTTGGAAGAAGTTGGGTCTAGAATATAGTGCTGATTAACGAAGATGAAATGTTTATGCTCAGGTTCAGTAGTAGCTCATCTGCTAACAAAGTTATTGAGATGGGTCTATGACACTATTCAGAAAATGGAGGCCAAGACTGGAAAGAGCCAACTCTGGGACGGAAAATACGTAAGTGAATTTTCGTTACATGCATTGAGAGAATTAGTCTACAAAAGGATAAATCATTTTGCTATCTCTCGCTTAATTTATGCCTTTGCAATCAATCAGTTGGCTATAATATGACATATGATATTATTATTTAATTATCTTTATCTGTATGTATTAAATAAATTATATTTTTAATAATAAAGATAAATTTCATAGAATAATTATCATGTAATTAAAATTATGACGAGATCATAATTATAAAATTCAATTTATATTTATGTATTGTTGTTAAATGTTTTTAATTATAGTTTCATCAAGATGAGATATTATTGAAATGGTAAAACTAGCACACATTATGTTTCTTTCTTATAAAAAAGTAATTGATCTCATAAATTATAGCATGAAAATACTTAAACTAATATGTGGGTGCTTATTAGAGAATAAGTCGCTGACCCAAAAATCCCAAACTGAATATTAATTATGTGTTTGTAGATATTCTCATAATGATAATTGTATAATTGATCCTTAGACTTGAGATTACCAAGGTATCTTATATGGGAATTACTATATTTTGATACTAATTATAAACTGTTCTAGGATAATTTAGTCAATAGTACTTAAATGTAGTATGAACTATATAGAGATAGTTGAGTAAGTCAATAAAGGATTTGTCACTCAAAGTAATTAGAAAGAATGTTCTATTGTTCTTAATTAGTAGTGATTTATAGAATTCTTTGACTAGAGTGAATTGAGATTTGAAAAAGGTGTTTTCAAATATTAATTATAAATTAATTATTAATTAGCAAGAATGAACATGATTGGATACAAAAGAATAAACACTATATCCATATTATGTCCATTTAGAACATTGAATGACAAAAAGATTAAATTATACATTATAATTGTGCATGGACAGGCTAAGTCAAATCACTTTAACATTCCTGATATTTGGGTGGTCATCCTATGTTGCTAGATGTCATTCTTAATATATGATTATAAATTTTTTAATTAGAGAATTAAAGATAAATTAATTAGAATTTTAATTTATCTTATTCTAATTATGAATTATAATTATAATTTATAATCATTACTAATATATTAGGAACCTAATGAGTCACACATTAAAGAGTAGTCTGTGAAGGAAAATTTAACTTTAATTAAGTTCGACTTAATTATAAAGTTTGAGGAACCTTATGGATCAAATATGAGACATTAGATTTTATTAAAATTAAATTAATTGTAATTAAAGTTTTATTTTAATTATAATTAAGATATTTAATTTTAATAGAAGTTTAAAAAATCTAATAATTTTTCTATAAATAAGAATAATCATAGAGGTAACATTCTTGCCTGATTTCTCTAGAGCATTGAGAAGCTGCTCTGGGTTTTGTCATGTTTGTGTTTGGATTTTGTTCTGAACAATAAAATCCTTGAAGAATTGTGGAAATTTTCTCTCCATGTTTTTGTTTTTGCTTCTATTTATGCATGTTCCCTGTTTCTACTTATGCATATGCCCATGTTTATTTTTCTGTATTTGGAAATTGTGTTTTTTCTCCTTACGTGTTATGCATGCCTTTTGTGAATTGGTGGTTTACCTACCAGCAATGGTAGGTTTAAACCAACAGCAAACTGCTGTTAATTTGACCACAAACTAGTGGTCGCTACTAGCCACCTGCTTATGTTAATGCCTTTAATAGAAGTAGGCGATGGCGCAAAGCATTGGCTCGGTGATGGAGAAACAAAGAAGCAAGGAGGCGGGAACAGCCATGCACCGCCACCTATAGAATCAAGAAAGAGTTATCAGTGGTCGCTACTAGTTGGCACTATTAGTTGGCACATCAATTGATAGTAAAATATTCAAAGTTAGCCTTTATACATGGGCTCTCTGCAGCATCAATTATGGATGACAGGAGGCAATTACTGCCTAGCCTCGTTTCAGGTGCCTTGTACTCGTACACTGAGAGTTTTTGAGATATATCTGGGAATGCAAGTCTTTTGGTTTTGGGCTGTGGGTTTCGATGTAATGGGTCATGGGTTTATTGTTTAACGCACTGGGCTCTTTTTGATCCATAGGGATTATTCCTTTCGGCCTGCATGTATTTCTGCCCACAATTTGTAGGGCTGGCTGCTTACTTTTTTGTCGGTCGGGGTATGCCCCAAAGGGCCGTGTACAGTCACATTTTTGGTATAATAATTTTACATTTTACCAAAAAAAAAAAAAGAGTTATCAGTAGTTCGGGGGTAAGTTCTCTCTCCTTAGGAAATTCCCTCCTAAGTTCCACACACCATACGTTCATCCTATGTTCTTTCTTGCAATCTTTAGGTTTAATCCTTATTCTCTACTGATTTTAGCTTGCATCTTTAGTTGATTATGGCTAATTCGAAGTTACTGGGTACAATTTTTGGGAGAAAGCTCACAAGTGATTTGGGTGCATTTTTAGGGCATTTTATTCTTTGGTGTTTGTCGTTGAGGATTTGATTACAACTTGACCAGATTACAAATCTCTTTGCATTGTGAGGTAGCTTGGGTCTCTGGTTGTGCTTCGTTGGTTATGATTCTAGGGTTAAATTGCGAAGTTAGTTGGGGAATGATTTTTGGGTAATTTCTATTAGGTTCTCCTGGGGCTTTTGTGGTATGGGGAAACGATGCAAGACGCCGCGCAAGGGAAGGGACATTACTGCTGAATGCATCTTAGGTTTACAGTCTCCTTTAAGTGAGGTGGTCGGGGGTGATGAGGCCAGTACTCAACCGACTATGGGGGTAAACATCCAAACCACTAAGAAGCTACTAAGGGAGATGCAGGTTAGTGATGGAGATAATAGAATGGCTTTCAGCCGATTGCCATTACAAGGCAAGAAGGCAAGTAGTGTGGTTACTGAAGGGAGCACCCTGAGTCAAAAGACTGGAAAAGGGGATGGGATTTTGAATACAGGTGATGTAGGTCAGTGTGGGGGAGATGAGGAACCATCATCTTCAGATGATGAGCAAATTGAATCAGAGGAGGATGGTAGTGACTCCACTTGTGTTGATGAAAGCTCTGAGAAGAAAAGAATGCTTATCAACAAAAACATAAAAACTACTGCACATTCTTTGATAGACGCAGGAAACGAAAATAGAACTCACAAGATATATGACAAAATGACTGAACCAACTCGGGTTGATAGACCTGTAGCACATACAAAACCTTCTTTCGTAAGTTTGTTCAGCAACAACAGAGAGCTCAACAAGGGGATGCAATTGGAGTATGTAGCGGTGGAGGATGAAGTTGTCATGGAGGATGCTGATGTACTATCACTTGAACAAAAATGGGGATTTTGCCTAGTAGGTTGTTTTACAGGGAGATTTCCAAGCATGAAGGCTGTTAAAGGTTTGATGGACAAATAGGATGTTAAATGTAAAGTATTACCCCATGACCGTGGGTGGATCATCTGCCAATTTGATTTCGAAGAAGACAGGACCAATATGTTAACAGGGGGAACATACATTATCTTTGGGAAAACATTGCTGTTGAAAAAGCTATCACAAGGTTTTTCTTTTGACTATCAAGAATTCATGGAAGTTCTAATTTGGGTTCAGCTCCCCAATTTACCTTTGGAACTCTAGAATGATAGGGGTTTATCCAAACTTGGCTCTCGAATAAGGAAACCCATATGTACAGGTCGAATTACTAGTATTAAAGCTAGGTTTGGATTTGCTAGATTGTTGGTGGAAGTGAATGTGGCAAAGAAACCTGTCACTAGCTTTGATGTAAGAATGCCTGGAGATGGTCGGTATACTCGATTAGTAATTTATGAGACTTTCCCTAGCTACTGCTATGCTTGCAAGAAATTTGAGCATAATCCCTTCGAGTGCAAGTCTAAGAGCCGAAAGAAGCAACTGCAGAAGGAGACTAGTAAAGCAACTGAAAGGGAGGTAGTGGATAGAGGTACAAGGAATCAATCACAACAGGAGCAGATTGTACTAATCCAGGAGGGTGCTATACCTGCTGAAAAGTTAGCAGGACAACCTATCCAGCAGGTAAGGAACAATGTAGATCAGGTAACTATGATGGAGGGGACTGCCAATAAGATACCTAAAGCCACTTAACCTCGGACAGATCCCATCAAACTAGGGGAACCACTGCAGGGGCAGATTTCAAAAGTTTAGGAGGTTGCTACTCATGCTGGGAAGTTGGGAGCTGATAAGGTGACTAAGGAGGAAGGGGTTACTGAAAGGAATGATGTAGTTAAAGTAATCAGGGAGGAATTGCCTAGGAATAGGGTACAAAAATCAAGCAAGTCTTAGACAGATCCCAGCATAACAGATGAGGGAGAATCGCAGAAAGTACAACAAAAATCTGTTAACAGAGGAAAGGGTTTGATGGCACAATTCGATAAAAAAAATAAATGCAAGTGCTACTGTTCTGTAGCTGGCTGGTAGTTCTGGAGCTGATAAGGGCAAGGGTATTTCTGCTACTGCCAAAAGACTAGGAGGTGAGAGAACCTCCACCTATGCAACATGACGATATTATGATGGAATGTCTGAGGCCTGAACAAGGCCTCAAGACAAAACCATATTATTAATCTTATTAGACAATACAACTGCAAAATTGCATGTTTTCTTAAAACTAAGCTGTCTACTGATGGATTTAAGCTGATGATGAAAAACCAATTTAATGGATGGGATTATGGCCATAACTTTGATGCTATTGCAGGAGGTTAAATGTGTCTAGTTTGGAATCCTCAATTCTATCAATGCCATGTCTTGGATGTAGGGAACAAATCATTCACTGTAAAGTTCACTACCTCATCACACAGCATATCTTCATTGTGTCTTTCATGTATGGGTTATATAGTGTTACTAAAAGAAGAGAATTATGGTAACACATGATGGGGCTGGGTTTGGATTTATTGCTACCTTGGCTTATAATGGGGGACTTTAATTGTGTGCATGCTGCTAGGGAAAGAATTGGATGTCAACCTCCCTCGGCCTACCTTCTAAAAGATTTACTAGATTTTCGCATGTCACTTGGTCTAGCAGATGCCCCTGCTAGGGGGAGTTCTATACATGGCATAAAAATCATCTTTGGGCGAAATTGGATAGAGTTCTACTAAACCAAGTATGGGGCACTTTGGGTTATGCTTAATCAGTGCAATTTCTAGATATGCTACCAGATTCGGACCACTGTCCAGTAGTGGCAGCATTCAACAACATGGACCCTAAAGGTAAGAAACCTTTTAAATTTGTTAACATATGGCTTGACCACCCTCTTTTTCAGGATATTTTATCCAATCATTGGGAGAATGTAGTAGTCAGATCAGCCCAATATGTTCTTTTCTTGAAACTGAAGTCCCTAAAGAACCCACTGAAGGTTCTAAATGCCCAAGCGTATGGTCACATCTCTGATAAGGTTAAACAGGCTATTGAATCTTTTCAGCGAGCATATAAGGCCTCACTAATAGGCTGGATGAAGCTGAGCTGATATAAGAGTTAAAAGTTAAGAGGAAGATGGCTGATTTTTTATCGGATGCAGAGAGGAAATTTTTTCAACAAAAGGCAAAGTGTTCACATCTTGTTGAGGCTGATAAAAGCACAAGATACTTCCATGCTATCACTAAAAAGAGTAGCCTACAAAATACTATTTCCCATCTGTTAAAGGAGGATGGATCTGTGACCACCTTAACGGAAGAAGTGGCAGAACTTGTTGTCAGCTATTTTGAAGGGTTGCTTGGAACTACAGCTACAGTAAACAGAGTAGACTGCACTGTTATTAGTACAAGTCCAATGGTGGAGATGGAATCACATGAACTTTTTCTTGCCCCCATTATGGATGCTAAGATCAAAAAGGCTACGTTTGACATAGGCAATGACAAAGCCCCGGGACCGGATGGCTATACATCAGCATTTTTCAAAAAACACTGGAATATTGTTGGACCCGATTTCATATTAGCAGTTAAGGAATTCTTCAATTCAGGTAGGATGCTCAAACAAATCAACCACACCATCATCTCCCCCATTCCGAAGAAAAAGGCAGATCTAAACGTTTCAAACTTTAAACTAATTGCTTGCTTAAATGTGGTGTATAAGGTGATCACAAAAATCTTGTCCGAACTTATGGCCTTGGTTGTGGGGAAACTTGTTGATTCAACACAAGCGGCATTTGTACCAGGGAGGAGTATGCTAGATAATGTCTTTCTTGCGCAGGAACATGCTCGGCGATATTCTAGGAAGCAGATATCCCCAAGGTGCATGCTTAAAATAGATATAACAAAAGCCTATGATACGATCTCTTAGGAATTTCTTGAAGATATGATGAAAGGTTTGGGTTTCCCTACCACATTTATCCGAGGGGTTATGGAGTGTGTAACAATGGCTTCTTATTTGATCTATATCAATGGCACATTACATGGGATGTTCAAGGGTAGGAGGGGATTGCGGCATGGTGATCCCATATCACCTACCCTCTTCCTCCTTTGCCTTGAGTATTTTTCTCGATTGCTTAAAGTAAGGACAGCTAACTATCCTTTTCATTTCCATACCAAATGTCAAAAACTCGGAATTACACATTTTGCATTTGCGGATGATCTTATACTCTTCTCTAGAGGTGATTATGAATCTATTCATATACTATTAGAGGCCTTAAGGGAATTGCAAGAAGCAGCAGGGCTGTAGGTCAACCCTACAAAAGCCAATGTGTATCTAACTAGAGTATTCGAAAGGGATAAAGAAGACATTTTGCAAATGGTTAAGTATCCAACAGGTGAATTTCCAGTTCGATATTTGGGAGTACCTTTAGCACCTTTAAAGGTATAGGTGGCCCAATTCTCAGTTTTGCTTGAATCTGTTGAAGCCTTCATTAATGAATGGAATGGAAAGACTCTTTCTTATGCGGGTAGAATTGAATTGGTAAATTCTGTCATTCAAGAAGTACTCTCTTTTTCGCTCCAGGCTTTCCCCATCCTAGCAACCATCCTTGAGAGGATAACCTCCATTTGTAGATTATTTATATGAGATGAAAAACATTTTATAGTGGCATGGGATGCTATGTGTGTCCCCAAAGAAGAGGGTGGTTTAGGGTTGAAAAACTGTAAACTGTGAAATTCGGCTCTTTTGTCTAAGTGTTATGGAATATTCATGCCAAAGCGGACTCGTTGTGGGTTAGATAGATCCATGAATTCTACTTGAAGGGATCCTTAGTGTGGGATTGGGAACCTTATTCACGAGACTCACCCTTAATGAAGAAGCTAGCCCAAATCTGAAACACCCTAGTAGAGAAACTAGGAAGCCGTAGGGAGGTAGAACAAGAGTTACAGAAATTTTGCATTAATAGAGATCTTTTTGCACAGAAAATTTATGGGCTTCTACGGGTTAAATATGCTAGAAGACCATGGATCTTTCATTTGGAAACAATATATACCTCCAAAATTCTCCTTCATAGCATGGCTTAGTTTTCACAATAGACTCCTAACAAAGGACAACTTTTCCTTTTTGGAGATTGATCGTACCTGTAGTTTGTGTAATGTTAAACTGGAATCTGTTGATCATCTTTTCTTTAAGTGTACTTTTATAGGTGAAATCTAGAGAGCAATTCAAGGCTAGCTGGGTTTGACCCGTCCCATGTCTACGTTACCTAGTGCCCTCAAGTGGATTCGGAGGGACTACACTGGAGCACGTTTAAGAAGCAAAACAGCACGATTGGCACTTATTTGTACTATATATATGATTTGGAAGAGTAAGAATGCTACCCAGCTAGATTCTGCTTCTTTCATGAGCTTTGATGTAGTTTTTAACATTAAAACTGTTATGTATAAGATCTTGCATAGACTGTATCCCACTGCATTGATTACCTTTTGATTTTTTGAGCTTGATACTGTATATGCATCTTTGTGGATTGGGTTACAGATATTGGTTAGGGTATGCCTCATAGACCATGTATATTTTTGTCTTTTTGATTCAATGTATTTACATTTTATCCAAAAAAAAAGAAGCGAGGAGGCGGTAGTGAACAAAAACCCTAGAATTTTTAATATTTTTAAAGTTTTAATTTCAGTTAAATTAATTTAATAGAGATTAAATTAGATTATATTCCTAATAAAATTGTAAAGTATTTTTTAATTTTTAAAAATTGTTTTTAAAGGGTAATTTTTATTAGAAATATTTTTAAATTTTAGATTAATTTTTTAAAAAATTAAATTAGTTATCAAATCAATAACTAGAATCAATAAAAGGTTTTGAATAATTTCTTTCATAGTTAGAATGTGCTTAAAATTATAAATATAATAAGATTATATTATTTTTATGAGACCAAAATTTTAAAATTTTAAATCCATCAATTAAATATTAATTACATGTTAAGAACGTAACAGTTGTCTTCTATTATTTAAGAATAAAGTCAGAGTTTATTGCTCATAATTATATGAATTTAGAAAAGTTGTAAAAAATTTTATTATTTTTTACTTCCAAAACGATTTTTGTTAAGAACAGATAATACTCAGGTAAAAGCATTTATTAAAAATAATTTACCTAGTAGACCTGAATATAAACGTTTAATTAGATGGCAAATTTTACTGTCTGAATATAATTTTGATATTGAAATAATTAAATCTGACAAAAATGTTTTAGCAGATTTCCTCACTAGAGATGGAAGAACATCGCCTCCAGATGCTTGACGAAATACGCAAGCTTAATAGTGAGTTACATCATATTAAAGATAGTTTATCAGACTTTATTGATATTTCTCATCTTCCAGGATTATCTAAAGAAGTTGCCAGTTTATTACGAAGAGGAAGTGAGATAATGCAGATGAATATAGAAAACTGTGAAGATAGTAGTCTTAAGCTCACTGAACTCATTGCTGGATCCTGCAGCATTGATAAGCCTGAGACAAAAGATACACCCAAACAGATATTTCTTAAACAGCTAGAGTTTAGGCCCAATACTTCTACTGGATCTTCTACTATACCACAGATTTTGACAGAGCTCAATACCCTTTCTCCTGAAGTCGAAAGACAACAAAAGATAATGAGAGAATTATTTCAGCTCTCTAATACAGAAAATCGATACGTTGATTTCTCTGGCATATACCCGAGAATCAATTATTTACAGGATTCTGATCCTCAGGAAATTCGATACTGGTATGATTTTGGAGCTTTAAATTCGATTTATTTATCTTCTCCTCATTTTCCTGAAATAACCTTTTTGCCACAATGGATAAAAGATGGGGTTAAAGATTGTTATTTCAATAACCCTACAATTACGCCACAAGATATTTTACTCTTAAAATTTTTATCTGCTGGACCCGATTTTGATAAAGAAGGGCACTACCCTGCTTATCACTTGATACAGCTTGGGAAAGCTGACTCATTTTCGATATCTGTAAAACAAGAACAGAAGAGATTTCTTAAATTTGAGGAAAAAGACATTCATTACCGAAGAGCTATTGGAATACGAATAGTTCTACAGGGAATGGATGCTAGTTTCAAAAAAGGATTTCGGACTTATGGAGGACAGAAAATTCATTCCTCTGTCATGCTTGCCCCTGCTAAAAATACTCCTATAGCAGCACAAAATTTTCTACGGACCAAAATGAAGCTGCTAGAATCAGGAGTAATCAAATCAAGTCTGTCAGCTCAGCAAAAGATATGTCTCTTCAGAAAACATCAGATAAACACGTGTGCGGCTTGCAAAAAAGAAAAGACAGCACTACAAACAGATACGACGGCACTACAAAAGGAGGATAATGATAGCTCAACTAGACTACAAAAAGATTCGACAACTGGAGAAGCACTCAAAAAGAAAGATAGAGATTGCAAGACAGATGGCATAAACCACAAAACAGATACTTGAAGAAGAATCGAGATATGCTAGCTGTAAAGTAAAGATGATAGATGTATAAAAATAAGTGGTTCGTAAAAAAGCTAGTACAGTAGACTATTACTTTTTGTAACTATAAGAAGCAACATCTGTAAGCCAAGAGAGATACGGCCGAAGCACCTTCTCTCTTCCCACTTCCCACTTGTAAAAACAACTATGAAGCAATAAAAGCTCTTACCTCTTCTTCTACATCTATTGTCCAAAGAAAAACTTGTCTACACCTTTCGTATCTTCTTCTTACACCTAAACGTAGGAAACGAAATTAGGTTGTGCTGAGTATTGCTGAAGGAACCCCAGAAGAGTTACCTATCAGCGATAGGTTGGGGCTGAAACGCTCGATAAAAGCTTCGAGGTATAACCCGGCAATATTTCGGTCAAAACGAAGAAAGGTATGGAAGCGTGTTGGACCTTTTTCTTCTATTCTGAAATAGTATATGTAGGAGAAGTCATAACATCACCCTATAGACGTAGAAGCATACGGAGAACATTTAGTTTGCTTAGATTTATCTACTGAAGATAGCATAGATAATATTATAAATGAATTAAGTTTGCACTATCAAGCTGAACGAATTAATAATCAAGATAGAGAAGTAAGACGACCAGATTATAAACTCATGCTATATTTTCTCGTAAAACAGATACAGCTACTCGAATTGATGAAAAATTCGAGATATGGTACAAAAACTGTAGTAGATTTTCAGTTTGAAGCACTATTAGGAAAAGATATTTTAAATATAAATCAAGATAATCCTATTGAAACAAATTATGAACCGGCTCCACTATATGATCCAATAGATGATCCAATGGATGAAAGTCCGCCGCTGTAAAATTGCTGTTAAGATTGTACAAAAATGTCCGCCGCTGTAAAAATGGTATCAGAGCTATGGATGATTCATTAAAACCTTCTGTTGATATGTTATTACAGATATTTGTCTTATTTAAATTGATATGTTTATCATGTTGGATTATAAGTATTGAAACATGTTTTGTTATATTACTTTTATATTATATCCTTACACGTTCAAGTTGAAAAATTACTCATTATGAATAGTGAATTTAAGATATTAAAGGAGCAAGAAGACTCGTTAAAAATAGATAAAGAATTAATTGAAATTCAAAAAATAATAATTTATTATGGACAAAAGATAATACAATACTGTGAACAACTAACTCTTGATATAGAATCACTCATAAATCATCAGACAGTTACAAAGGAAAAAAATAAACAGATAATAACTTATGAGAAAAAAGATAATAAAGAGAAAGAAAGCCTAAAAAATCCTTTTATTGTCCATTTGGAAAAATTAAAGGATGTCAGAAAGTGATTCTGAAAATGAAAACTATGCTGACACAGATAATTTAATAACCCAAATAGGAAATTTAGACTTAAACAATGATAATTTTATTAATATTAAACCTTTAGGTATAAAAACTGAAAATCCAAACATTACAGATATTCTCAGTACAAGCACGGAACTTAAGATTAGACATCAAAGTCAAAGTTTTAATAAACCAACAACTGGATATGCTGGACTTATGTATACAGGATCTTCCGATAAATATACTCCTTTTGAAAAAATGAAGGCTGATACAATAAATCCTTTTAGAATATACTTAGATTTATATTGTATTGCTAATACGGAAGAAGCAATTGATAAATAAGAAACTGCTTTAAGGATAGCCATTGTAGTAAACAAAATGGATTTTGAAACCATGAAAGGATTTGTGGAAAAAACGTTATTAAATAGTTCTCAAAGATTCTGGCAAAATGTTAATGAAGAAACAAAACGAGAAGTGTATT
>JANZXP010000005.1:26720841-26732476 GCA_027576715.1 Erythroxylum flavicans | reverse complement strand
AAAACCGTGAGGTTGCGAGGTCGAGTCGCAGCCAAAGCGGACAATTCTGATTAAGGTTGGATGCCGCGGTATCACCCACAAACACACGCCGCAGTATCACCTGCAAACACCTACGAGTGGGGTGTGGGGTCCAACAACATTCCCATGGGATGTTTTTCCTACCAAAAGTGTGCAAACGGGCTGTTTTCTCACCCAAAGTGCCAACTACCATGACAATGTACTATTTTCCCCACGGAATGTTTGCCAACAGGTTGCTTTCTCCACTAAAGATATGCCAATGGGCTATTTTTTCAATAAAAGTGTGGGAATGGGCTACGTTCTCACCAAAGTTTCCTAATGATTGTGCTAATGGGCTATTTTCTCACTAAAGATGCGCAACAACCTTTCCAATGGGTTCTTTTTCCCACTAAAAGTATCCCGATGGGCTAGTTTCACCATCAAACATCTATCAAAGGTTTGTTTTCTCCATCTAAGTTATGCCAACAATCCGTTTTCCCCCCAAAAGTGTGTTAACGGCTTTTTTTTAAATCGAAGATGCCTAGCAAGCTTGTTAAGGGTTGTTTATCCCACCAAATGTGTGTTAAGGGGATATTTTCCCACCAAAGATGCCAATCCATATTAAGAATAGGATTTTCTTCCAACAAATGTATCACAATAGGTTGTTTTCTCTACCGAACAAGTGCCAATGGTCTGTTTTCTCCACCAAGGTGTTAAAACTGAATGTGTCCCGATGTGTCGTTTTCTCCACCAAATGTATATGAACAAGCTATTTTCTCTATCTAAGGTATGTCAACAGATTGTTTCTCCCACCAAAGTGCAAATATGTTATTTTCTCACAAAAACTGCCAATGATATTGTCAACAGGCTGTTTTCTCATCGAAGGTGCCTAGTGACCTTGCTAATAGGTTGTTTTGTCGGTAAAGATGAGTGACCTTTCCAATAGGCAGTTTTTCCCAATGAATATGTCCCTATGGGTTGTTTTCTCCACTGAACATATGTCAACTGATGGTTTACTGCACCAAATGTATGCCAACGAGCTATTTTTATACAAAAAATGTGCCAATGGGTTGTTTTCTCACCAAAGGTGCCCAGTGACCTTTTTGTGGCATGTTCTCTCCACCAAAAGTGTGCCAATAGGTTGTTTCCTTACTCAAGGTGCCTAAATTCTCAGAGTAGTGCTCTAAAGGCAATCACCCTTAGTACTTTTGTACAAACTTTATTTAGATTAATAAAGAAAAAGGCATTTTACAGTAATTTGATATTCATTTATATATGAATTGATATTGATCTTAAATCGATTTAATGAAGTCCATAATACAAAACATAGCATGAAGAAAATCATAATGAGATTATGATAATGAGATTCCTATCATATGCAATTATGATAGTATCTAAATAATCCCTAGTCATAGGATTAGTAAGACAGGACATTATTAATCCTAACAGACTAGCACATATTATACTCTTTGATTTGATCAAGCAGTGAATCTCATAAACTGTAAGCATGAGATGTTTAGAGTTAATATATAGATGCTTACTAAGAGTAGTAAGTAC
This sequence comes from Erythroxylum flavicans, assembly GCA_027576715.1. Taxonomy (NCBI): domain Eukaryota; kingdom Viridiplantae; phylum Streptophyta; class Magnoliopsida; order Malpighiales; family Erythroxylaceae; genus Erythroxylum; species Erythroxylum flavicans. Next base: position 26,730,922 of record JANZXP010000005.1, on the reverse strand, counting down.
ATTGGATGGTCGGCTATGAGAATATCATATGGATGATCTATCGAATGTCGATGATTAATCTCATCATAGAAATGGTGCAAATATCCTTAAACTTGAGGTGCTCAAGGATATCTTGGATACTAATCCTCTGCTTTGACATTATTCCTTGTTACCTTATGATATGGTGATTGGGTACAACTATTGGTATTTGAAGGTAATTAGGTAGTCAATAAAGAATTCACCACTCCTGATAGAAGGAGAGAATATTCAGGGCCTCTTGTTAAGGTCATTACTCAAGAGTCTCTGGCCAGAGCAATTATGTGTCATGAAAAGAGTCTTCAATGACACATAAAGTAATGAGAACCTAAGACAAGAACTAACATCACTTGGACTAGATTTGACATAGCCAATCTAGTAGGAGTTGACACATAGCCTATACTCCGAACCAAGTAGGGTATAGTATGGTGAAAGGACGAATTGCACAGTAATTATCTATGGAAAGGTTCATAAGTTGAATAATTAACTATCGAAGAGTTTGTGTGTTAATCCACTTATATTCTAGCAAAATGGCATCATATAACCCTTCATGATTTAGTTGAATTAAGAGTTAATTCAAGTGCCTAAAATAACTGGGAACATAAAGGTCACATGTATAAAACATTGGATGCAAAACAAGTATGTCTGGCCTAATTTAAATTATATATTAATTTTTATAGAAACTTTTTATAAATTTTATGCATGCACATGCAAGAAGAGATGTTTCCATGAGTATGAGATGCATGACACTTGTTGTTAAAGGGGTTATCTTATGCATTCATGATGTAATGTTTGACTAATGTTAGAAGTAATGTGATAAGTGTCATACACATGTGATATGTTGGCTTATCCCTATTTATTAATAAATGATTTCTAAGAATTAGGCTCTAGAAATTTTTATTAGACACATTTAGAATGTGTGTATGACTTTGAAAAGTTTTCCAGAATTAATTGAATTTGATTCAATTAATAAATAAAGTCAAATTCAACATTAGTTAACTTTTCGAAAGTTTATAGGGTTGAATTACTAAATGACTTATAATATATGTATTTTAGTTATGAGACCTAAATAAGGTTCTTAAGTGATGAGAAATATATTATTTTGATGGTAATAACATGCTTAATGGATGTGCTTGAAATTAGGGTTCCCCAAAATTTTCCGAACATCGAATTGGTCACTTTAGTGTCTAGTAGGTTAACTTATTTATCTTGACAATTTTGGCCATCAAGATAATTTTGGCATGTGACGAAATTGTTTAGATAAATTTGAGAGGACCTACGGATATTATAGATGACTAATTGATGTACGGAAATTTTGGAAACCCTAGAGATTAATTTACAACTAATCCAGGTAGAGCATAGCATTTCTAGTGTGACTAGAAAAAAGGCATATAAACCAGCATTAAAGTGTTTAATCTAGACATCAAAATAATTAAATTTTAAGGTTCCTAATCGAATCGCATTCATAATTCGGATTAGTCAAGACTGACACTAGCTTTGATTAGGTTCAAGAGTTAAATCGAAGCAAGAACTTTAGATGCATAGTGTTGGCCCCGGGGTCTTGATTTGGAATTCATGGTGACAACACTCCACAATTGAGATTGAATGAAATAATAATTAAATAAATTTGGGAACATTTCAAAAAATATAACGTAAATTAAAATTAAAATTTAGATAAGGGGAATTCATGGGTGTGCCATAAAATGTCATGGGTGTGACAAATACAAGCACAATTTGTCAGGCCATGCAAAACTCATAGGCGTGAGTGAAGAGTGTCACTGCTGTGACTCTTTTTAGTTAAAAAAATCTCACGGGCGTGAGGGCTTGGAGTCACAGGCATGAGAGAAGAACAAAGAAGTCACAAGCATGAGGAAAGAAAATCACAGGCATGAGAGAAAAATAAATGAGTCACGGGTGTGAGGGATTAATGCTCGGGCGTGAGAGAGAAGAAAATGAAGAATAGAGTCACGATCGTGCACTTGCGAGAAAATTTTAGGTTGTCGTGCTTGGCATCCCAATCTTGCACATCTGCTTCAAAACCACACAACTTTCAATCCATAAATCGACAAATTAAAAACTTTATTTCGTTAGAAAGATAAGAAAAAGATCTACAACTTTCATGAAGACACTTTTGTCTAACTTTTCCTAGATCAGTGCAGTTTATGCCTTAAAGTTTCAGATTTCATTTTAACCCTTATTCTCTATTTTCTTTCATCTGTTATCAACATCTATATATGTAAAACCAGTAACTATAACCATAAGACCCGAATCAAACATTCAATTCCATAAATACAAACTTCTAATCTAAACAATTTTACTTAAAGAAAATCCATCTCAAAAGCCATCACGTAACAAAAATTTCACTTCTAACTATATTAACATTTGACAAAAAATAACATTTTTATACATACATATGAGAATCTCTGCAACTTTTTCTTTCAACTTTCAATAAACAGAGTTCTTGTACAACTCCATATTACAAATCCAAAAAACCACATCAATAGCAAAATGCAAAACATATTCATGGATGCTCATGCTTGAAATGATTCAAAGTGCCAAAAGTTTCTGAACTACCTTGTTAAGTTACAAATGATAAAAATCCTTGAAGTCTGTCAAATTTTGCAAGTTAATGCTTATCTGCGTTTTCTTCACCTAAGGAGTGGAAAAATAGTGGGGTAAGCTAGAAAGCTCAGTGGCTAATACATTTATATAGCCATCGATAACGAACCACACGTAATCAAGTATAAACCACATGCTAGACTTAGCAAATCATATTCAAAATTTAAGACTTTCATATATATCTAAACACATTACCACATAACTCAAGTCATATTTTACATTTAACCATCACAAAATATCATTCAAATATCTTCCATATCCAACAATTCAGGATGCAATGCATAAACAAAATGGCTAGAGAGAATCCTATAAAACGAAATGGTAAAACTGAAGTTTACATAATGAACGAAATGAGTCCATTTCTTAGAGCTCATATGCCACAATTGGGCAACAAGAAGAAGGTTTTAAGTCGACGTGCACGTGACGAACAAAATGGTGTCTCTTACCCACATAAACGGATTTCAGATGCATACTTATCAAAATCATATTTTTTGTGCTTCTTAAATTTCTATTTTTCCTTAACATAAAGCAACACAATTATACAAACAAACTTGATATAAATTCAGAGAATATTTTTCCCACATTCACAACAAGTCAAGACAAACATTTATAGGATTTATACATAAATATTTTTTCTCATCATCATAAAACTATAAATATATTACCCACCTATTTTACTTGATACTTCTAAGATCAAACTTGCTCTTCTCCTTGCTCTTTACTTCGACTAGCTTGAATCCCTTTAAACACATATATTTTCATTTAATCAACACACACATATGAAGCTTTCCTTAAACATAAATATCTATGAATGAGCTTAAGCTTAATCTATTCTTGATTTATCTAACTAGAAGAACTAAGATCTACTTAAGTTCATAAAGAAAGCAAAGAATATAGTTCTCTTATTCCTCTTCTTTCTCTCTCTTCATTTTCATCATATAAAACCTATTTACTCTACTTCCTTCATTTATAGAAAAAAAGAACAGGCAAAGAATACCTAGAAACTCACCTAAACTTTTTCTTCTTCTTCTTTCTCCTTTTTCTTTCTTTCTCCTTCTCTCCTTCTAGTCTCTTCCACGACTCTCACTTTCTTTTTGTTTCTTAACTCTCATGACTCCTTCTTCTCTTCTTTGTCTTATTTTTTTAAGAGAAAATTTTTAACTTTCCAATTTTACCGTTCCTTATTAAATCCAATTCCTACTAACTCGTCCACTTAATTTTAATTCTTTCTTTTTAATTCATGCAACCATATAAAATTTATAGTATACCATATTAAACCCTAAAAATTTTCTAATTCATGAATTCTAACTTATTTTCATGCTGGATAATTTAATAAAATAAATCCTAAGAAAAATCAGGACCCCAACATTTCACCCCTCAGTAAAGAATTTCGTCCTCAAAATTCTTACCTAAGTCCTCGAATAGATGTGGGTACTTCTCCTTCATGGCTTCCAAAGATTTCCATGCTGCTTCCTCTCTCGCAGGGTTCTTCCACAAAAATTTTATCAACTTCATAGTCTTACTCTGTAAGACCTTTTCCTTTGAATCTAAGATCGCTATTGGTTGTTCTTCATTCGTTAAATCCTCCCTTAATTAAACTTCTGATGGTTGTGACAGATCCAATCTATATCTCCTTAACATTGATACATGGAAGACATTATGAATCTTGAATAACTCGGGCAGCAAGGCTAACTTGTAGGCGAGAGGCCCAATCTTCTTAACAATCTCATAGGGGCCTATATATCTTGGACGAAGTTTACCATTTTTACCAAATCTTAAAACTCCTTTCCATTGCAAAGCTCTAAGAAATACTTTTTCCTCAATTTCATATTCCATCTCCCTCCTAAGTGCATTTGTATAGCTCTCTATTCTGTCTTGAGCTGCTTTGAGCTTCTGTTTCACCAATTTAATTTTATAGACTATAGCTTTTACTAGCTTAGGCCCTAAAAGTTTTATTTCACCTTCCTCGTCCCAACAAATAGGGGTTCTGCACCTCTTACCATACAAAGTTTCATAAGTAGCCATTTAAATTCCAGAGTGATAAGAATTATTATAAGCAAACTCAATCAAAGGTAGGTGCTCATCCTATGAGCCTTTGAAGTTCGTTACACAAGCTCTTAACATTGTCTCCAATGTCTTTATTGTCCTTTCTAATTAACCATCTATCTATGGATGGAAAGTTGTGCTAAAATGTAACTTGATTCCCAAAGCCTCTTGCAAACTTTCCCAAAATCTGGAAGTGAATCTGGGATCTCTATCTAAGACTATAGAATTGGGAATCCCATGAAGTCTAATTATTTCGTCTATGTATTTCTTGGCCGAAGAATTCAAGGAATCTGTCTGCCAAATTGGCAAGAAATGTGTGGACTTAGTTAGCCTGTCAACAATCACCCATACTGCATCATGCTTCTTGCTGGTCCTTGGTAATCCCATTAAGAAATCCATAGTAATCTTTCCTCATTTCCATTCAAGAATAGATAAGAGCTTAAGCTTACCAGCGGGTACTTGATGTTTCACTTTGACTTATTGACATACCAAGCATTTCCCAACATACTCAGCAATGTCTTTCTTCATTCCTCGCCACCAAAAACGTGTTTTTAAATCTCTGTACATTCTTGTACTTCTTAGATGCATTGCATATAGAGTATTATGTGTCTCAATCAAAATTTCATCATTTAACTCTTGTATATCTAGAATACACGGTCTGTTTGCTACAACCATCAGTGAAGGCTAACCACTTTTAATTCCTTCTCTAAGCCTGCTCAAGTATTCATCTCATTCCTACAATTCTTTAATCTTTTCCTTTAATACTGGCCTTACTCTAAAATTAGCCAATAAATGACTGGATTCAACTTGTCTCAACCTCACCTTATGCTTGGATAATTCCTTCAACAAAGGTAGATATATCGTCTTCACATGCGCTATAGTAGATTTCTTACTTAGTGCATCTGCTACTACATTTGCTTTCCCTGGGTAGTAATCTATCATCAAGTCATAGTCTTTCAATAATTCTAACCACCTTTTTTTCCTCAAATTTAACTCATTCTGGCTCATCAAATATTTAAGACTCTTGTGGTCTATAAATACCCTGATGGTGACTCCATATAGGTAATGTCTCCATATCTTCAATACAAAGAGTATAGCAGCCAATTCCAAGTCATGCGTGGGATAGTTGATTTCATAGGGTTTTAATTATCTAGAAGCATACGCAATCACTTTATCTCTTTGCATTAACACGCACCTTAATCCTTTCCTTAAAGCATCATTATAAACTGTATACCCATCACTACTAGAAGACAAAGTTAGAATTGGTGTAGTTGTGAGTTTCTTCTTCAGTTCCTCAAAACTCTTTTGGCATTCTTTTGTCCATACAAACTTCTAATTCTTCCTTGTCAATTTTGTGAGTGGAGCTGCTATAATGGAAAAGCTTTCTACAAATTGTATGCAGTGACCAACTAATCCCAAGAAACTCCTCACTTCTATTACATTCTTGTGTGCTTCCTATTTTACAATAGCTTTTATTTTTCGTAGATCCATATGTACCCCTTTTTTTTGGAATGATGTGTCCAAGAAATGCCACTTCCTTTAGCCAAAATTCACATTTATCAAATTCGGCATACAACTCTTTATTTCTCAATGTCTTTAAGGCATTCTTTAAATGTTCTTCATGCTTCTTGTCACTCTTAGAATAAACCAATATATCATCAATAAAAATTATGATAAATCGGTCTAGGACAGGCTTAAAGATCTTGTTCATTAAATCCATGAAGGCTACAGGAGCATTAGTTAATCCAAAGGGCATAACCAAAAATTAAAAATGCCCATATCATGTTCTGAAAGCAGTCTTTAACACATCGGACTCCTTTATTTGCAATTGATTACAACCTAATCTTAAGTCTATCTTGGAGAAGACTTTTGCTCCTTGTAGCTAATCAAACAAATCATCTATGTGTGGGAGGGGATATCTATTCTTAATAGTGACATGATTGAGCTTCCTATAATCCACACACATCCTTAAGGATCCATCTTTCTTTTTAACGAAAAGAACTGGAGCTACCCAAGGCAAAGAGCTAGGCTGAATAAAACCTCTCTCCAATAATTCTTTTAACTGCTCTTTAAGTTCCTTCAATTCTGCCGGAGCCATTCTTTAAGGTGGAATAGAGATTGGTGCAGTGCCTGAAAGAAGCTGTATGGTGAACTCGATCTCTTTGTGCAATGGTTGTCCTTCTAATTCCTCTAGAAAGATATCTGGAAATTCTTTGACTACTAGAATATTTTCTAACTTTGCTTCATCTGCTTTCGTGTCTACCACATAGGCTAAGTATGCTTCATTCCCCTTCTTCATCATTTTCTTTGTTATTAGATCCGAAATAAATTTAGATGGGCTTGCTTGCTTATCTCCAACAAACACTGCATTTTCACCTTTTTCTAATAACACTACATTTTCACCTTTTTCCAATACAAACTCTACTGTCTTCTATTTACAATTCAAGTTTGCACTATATTTTTCTAAGGTATCTATGCCTAAAATCACATCCAGCCCTTTAATTTCTAATGGCATTAAGTCCACCACTAATGTCACCTCACCAACATGGATTTCACACCCTTAATAAACATGATTGATAATGACATAATGACCAATCAGGGTACTAACTACCAAATGACTATCAAGAAGACTCAAATTTCTATCATGCAAAATCATACTTGATGAAATAAAAGAATGGGTAGACCCTCAATCAATTAAAACAATAGTGCCATCATGAAATAATTTAATTGTACCAATCACAAATTCTGGAGCTGATTTTGCTTCCTTCCTCGTCATTGCAAATACTCTAGCTGGTGCTTGCCCCTTCAGTCTTTCCAGAGGATTTACCTTATTGACCGTACTAAAACTTCCCACTTCAGTTGCAGACTCAACATCCACAGATTTAGTCCTCCTTGAAGCTTGAATCTGAGTTCCCTCTCTTCTTATATATTGTGGACACTCCTTAGCCATGTGCCTTTTTTCTCCATAATTAAAGCAAGCTCCCGTCAGTTGATAACACTCCAATTTATGGAATTTGCCACAATGGTCACATTTTGAATAGGATGGCTTATTCCCCTCTCCTCTTCCGCCTCCTCTTATAGTCAAGGCTTGAAGAGAAATAGTTCTCATCAGTTTGGGTCTACTTGAGCCACTGCTTCGAACTTCAGGCACTCCTTCCTAGCACAGGCATAATACCTACCCTACTAAGTTATTCTCTTCCCTTTCTCTTTCTATTCACTGTACTCTTTATGTTCTCCACATTTTTAACCCTCAAGACAGCCTCTACAACTGTTGAAAGTCATAAAAATTCTACACTACCACTTTTTCTCTGATGACTAAATGCAAACATGCTTCAAATCTTCGGCACTTAGCTGCTTCACTCATCATCAGCTCGGCTACATATATGGATAACTATTTAAACCTACGCTCATACTCACTCACCATTAGCTCCTTCGAAATGAGACTCAAAAACTCCCCCTACTTCTACTAAATGTACACATCGGACAGATACTTCTTTTTATAGGCAGCTTGGAAATCAGCCTATGTTAACACTGGCGGTTTAAACTGGCTCCCTGGTATGCTTTCCCACCAATGCAAGGCATCACCCTGTAGCAAGCTCGCAGCATACACCATCTTTTCTTCATCTTCACAATCCATCTAGTCCAATATTCTTTCAGTCTTCCTCTGGATTAGTTGTTCCATAAAAATCCACTGCGTCGTACTTCCTCAGCTTATCAAATTGTCTTCCTTTCTTAATCAGTACTGGAGTGGAAGTGGATGGCATCCCATGGCTTGAACAAAAGCCTGAGCAAATGTTTGGAACATTCTAGGATAGAAAGGATTAGGCATCTGCTCTAGTGGAATAGGAGGCTTCTGTGTTTGTGATTGAGAGGGCTCACTTGCCTGCCTTACTGTTGCCCTAACAATCGCTGAGGCTCTAGACTCATGAATACCCTCCTCTCTCGGTGGAGAATTAAGTGCAACAGATCTTTGCAAAACTCTTCATGTTCTTCTAGAGGTGGCATTTTACTCCTTCAATAAACTATTATCATTTAGCTTATTTTCATTTTAAATGTTAAGTCTTACATGTATGCATGATATGCATGTCACTTAATACAATCAATCAAATTAACGCAATAGCAAATTAATCACATAGTATAATAATTCATAACATAACATATTCTAAGCCTAGGAATCCTTAGAAACCGTAGGCTTTGATACCAAAGATGTTGACCTCGAGTCTCGATTCAGATTTCATAATGACTAAGCGTCACAATTGAGATTAATGAAATAATAATTAAATAAATTTAGGAACATTTCAACAAAATAAAATTATAACATAAATTAAAATTAAAATTTAGATAAGGGGAATTCACGGGCGTTCCATAAAATGTCACAAGTGTGACAATTACAAACAAAATTTGTCAAGCTATGTAAAACTCACAGGCATTAGTGAAGAGAGTCACGACTGTGACTCTTTTTAATTAAAAAAAATCTCACGGGCGTGAGGGCTTGGAGTCATAGGCGTGAGAGAAGAACAAAGAAGCCACAAGCATGAGTAAAGAAAATCATAGGTGTGAGAGAAAAATAAAAGAGTCACAGGTTTGAGGGATTATTGTACGGGCGTGGGAGAGAAGAAAATGATGAAAAGAGTCGCGATCGTGCTTGTGTATGATCGAGACTTGCGAGAAAATTTTGGATGTCATCCACAACATCCCAGTCGCACACCCCTGCTTTAAAACTATACAACTTTCAATCCGTAAATCTAAAAATTACAAACTTTATGTCGCTAGAAAGATAAGAAAAAGATCTACAACTTTTATTAAGACATTTTTGTCCAATTTTGCTTAAATCAGTGCAGTTTACTCCTTGAAGTTTCAGATTTCATTTTAACCCTTATTCTCTATTTTCTTTCATTTGTTATCAACATCTATGTATGTAAAACTAGTAACTATAACCACAAGACCCGAATCTAACTTTCAATTCCATACGTACAAACTTCCAATCTAAACAATTTTACTTAAAGAAAATTCATCCCAAAAGCTATCATGCTACAAAAATTTCACTTCCAACTACATTAGCATTTGATAGAGCATAAAATTTTTATACATACATATGAGAATCTCAGCAACTTTTTCTGTCAATTTTCAGTAAACAAAGTTCTTGCACAACTCCATATTACAAATCTCAAAAACCAAATTAGTAGCAAAATGCAAAATATATTCATGGATGCTCATGTTTGAAATGATTTTAAGTGCCAAAAGTTTCTGAACTACCTGGTTAAGTTACCAATGATAAAAATCATTAGAGTCTGTCGAATTTTGCAAGTTAATGCTGATTTGCTTATTCTTTCTTCACCTGAGGAGTGGAGTAAAAGTGGGGTGAGCTAGGAAGCTTAGTGGCTAATACATTTATATCTAG
>JANZXP010000005.1:26704575-26720741 GCA_027576715.1 Erythroxylum flavicans | reverse complement strand
TGTATCTTTTTGTATTTTGGGCATTTTGAGATATTGATGTATTGTGGCTGAAAATGCCCACTAAAGCTTTGTAAAAAATCTTATATTTTGATGTTAATGAAGTATGTTTGTGTTTTTCCGATGATATGTCCAATTTTTTCATTGCATTTTTCAAGTTTTCCATAAGGGTGGGAATTTGTGTTCTAGCTTCAAGGGAAATACTGTATTGATCTAAGCTGAATTGGATGAAGTTTCCTTCTTGGAAATTGTAGATTATTTTTCTGGCTTTCCAATGATATATAGTATGAAATTTTTGAACATTGGAATTGAGAGATATGACTATTAGAAGTTTGGGATGCTGCATAGGATGGACTTTCGGGACAGCTACAGTATTTTGAAAATTTGACCCATCTTAGAGACAAATTTTGTTTTTAAGGTCTTCATGGAATTGTAGATCTATAAGTCTTCTTTAAAAATGGTCATTGAATGACCTTAATATGATACTTGTAGTGAAAGTTATGCCCTTTTTACCAAGACAGGTCGATGGAAGAAAAGAGAGAAGAGGAAAATCGCGATCGCGACATTGCAGGCGCCAGGTTGCGATCGTCGTGACCCGCAGGTCCTTTCCCCCAGCCTAAATATGTTTCACTCTTTTGACCATAACTTTGTCGTCAGACCTCTAAATGACCAGATGTTTGAAGCATTGGATCCCTAACACATTCCTCTATCTCTCCAAAAAACGTTATAGCTTTTGGTATTAATTTGAAAAAAGATTGATTGAATCAAAGTGAGGGGATCGATTGGTTGGATATTTTCACTGAATATGTTTCAGTATTTTGATGATATCTTAATCCATAGATCTCCAAATGAGATGATTATTATTTCTAAATAAGCTAGAGACATAGAGATACAAATTATCTTAAGGAATCGAATTTTAATTCAGTCTTTAAGACTTTCCATTTCTGGGGTGAATTTGGGTATAGTGTACTATTTCGGTGCAAAAACAGTCTGAAAATGTTTGGGCTATAACTTTCAGATTTGTGAACCAAATTGAATACTTTTGGTGTCATTAGAAACTTAAGACAATGTGGAACAAATGTTCTGAAGAGATCCAATTCAAATTCCAATTTGAGTTTTCCCAAAATCTGCTCGGAAATAGGAAAAGTGAGTTCTTTTTTATGATTGACTGGTGTGTACACGCCGTCCTTATGGGATACACATCTAGATGTCACTTAGGACGTTAGGCACGTGACTCGCAAGGGTAGGGTCTCAACATTATACTTATGATATTTATGTTTTGACTTGAGTGAGCACATCAATGATGGTTCACTCACTGAGCTCACAAACTCATCAAAATTGCAACATTAATTTCAGGTACAAGGGAGACCTAGCTTCTAAGGTGATATAATAGAAGCCTAGAATTGTCAATTTTGGAAACAAGAATGGGTTAATGGTCTGGTCAGCTGATACCTACGGGGTTTAGATAGAATACTTTTTTTAACTTCTCCTTTCATGTTGAATTTTTTGTATAGAACTTTAAACTCCCAAATGTTATGTTATGTATAAACATGGATTATGAAGTGTAACGACAATGTAAGTAAGTTTCATTTTATGAATGAAATGAGGAGTTTTGATCTTTAGAAATACTTACACTCTGTATGATGCTAATATAAGTTAATGTGATTACTCTAACATGCCATTTTCATAAGGTATGTTCTTGAATGTCCTCTGGATGTTTGGGCGTATGCTCTATGATAGTGGTGTGTTATATTTTTAGTAGCAAAGCATGGTTTGGCATCTTTAGGAACATATAATAACATTTAGACATGATATATAGTGAGAGATGTTAGAGTAGTGCTCTAAAGGAAATCACCTTTAGCACTTTTGTACAAACTTTATTTTTATTAATAAACTAAAAGGTAATTTTCATTAATTTGATGTTCGTTTATATATGAATTGATTTCGATCTTAAATCGAATTAATGAAATCTATGATACAAAATATATCATGGAGGAAATCATGATGAGATTATGATAATGAGATTCCTATTATGTGCAACTATGTTAGTTTCTAAATGATCCCTAGTCATAGGATTAATAAGATAAGAAGTTATTAATCCAGTTAGACTAGCACATGTTATACTCGTTAATTTGATCAAGCAGTGGATCTCACAAACTATAAGCATGAGATGTTTAGAGTTGACTTATGGATGCTTACTAAAAGTAGTAAGTAAATTGGATGACCCACTATGAGATTATTATATAGATAATCTATCAAACGTCAATGATTAATATCATCATAGCAGTGGTGCAAATATCCTTAAACTTAAGGTACTCAAGGATATCTTGGATACTAATCCTGTATTTTCACATAATTCCTTTTTATCTCAAGATGAGGTCACTCTTAGGGTAGTGATTCGATATAGTTATTAGTATTCGAAGGTAATTAGGTAGCCAATAAAGGATTCACCACTCTTGATAAAAGGAGATGATACCCATGGCCTCTTGTTAGGGTTAGGAGTCCCTAGCCAGAGCAGTTATGTGTTATGAAGAGAGTCTTCAATGACACATGGAGTAATGAGATCTTAGGACAAGAAATAACATCACTTGGACTATATGTGATGTACTCAATCTAGTGGGAGTTGATATATAGCCCATACTCCAAACAAAGTAGGGTATAGAATGATGAAGGGATGAATTGCACAGTAATTATCTATGGAAAGTTTTATAAGTCAGATAATTAACTATCAAAGAGTTCGTGTGTTAATCCACTTAAATTTTAGTAAATTGGCATCATGAAACCCTTCTTGATTTGCTTGAATTAAGAGTTAATTCAAGTGGCATGAAACCATCCATGATTTGCTCAAATTAAGAGTTGATTCGAGTGATTAAAATAATTGGGAACCTAAGGGTCACACACATAAAAGATCGGATGAAAAATAAAGTGTGTATGGCTGTTTTAAGAAGGCCACGAACATGGATTAAGGCTCATAGGCCACGATCGTGGCTTAAGGCATGATAGATGTACATAAGTTAGTTTTTCACTTATGTACTTAAGACAGGTCTAACATGTTCTAACACACTCAAGTGAGAGGATAAGTGGTCTTGAGTCTTCTTCATGTAATTTATGCAATTATTCCATAAATCTAATTGCATGCAAGATATTCTTGATATATGTCTCCATTTGAACATCTACTTGAACTGATCAAGTTTGGTGTTCTCACCACCTTTACACACTTCTTCTTCTTCCTCTTTGTGTGTTCTTAGATGATCAAGGAAGGGATTGGTGTTTGCTACAACCCAAACAAGGAGAAGAATCGAGAATGGAGGAGAACAAAATGTAAAAGTGTTTAAATTTCATGTTCTTATGAATTGTCTATGCATGCATATGAGTATTTCTAGATTTTCGGGGTTATCAAGTGGTTGAAATTTAGATTTTGACACTTCCTCTGCATTGTCATACATGTGGTGCATGAATCCATGGCATCCTAATAGTGGTATCAATGCAAGTTTATACATGTATTAGATGATGTATTGAACATGTGCAAAATGTTTGCTGGGTTGTGACTGACATGCATGTTGATTTAGAATAATTTGTATAAATTGTAGAAAACATTTTTCTTATTTTCTTTCACATAAATGTTTATAAGGTGTTATATCATGTTTATGTAAAAGGAAATTGCAATTTAATGTCATTTGCTATTTTATTTCAAATTAATATCCAGTCTGTTCATATGTTGATTTTTGGGACTTTCTAGAAAACTATATGCATATACTAATTTTGAAATTTTCATAATAATTCTAGAAATTTTTATCTAATTTTCTTTCACATAAATGTTTATAAGATGTTATGTTATGTTTCTATCAAAGGAAGATGCAATTAAATGGCATTTGCTATTTTATTACAAATTTAGTTTCATCCTAATGCATGTATGAAGTTTTGGGAAATTCTAGAAATCTGACGAACATGCATGCTTGTAAATTCCATACTAATTTTTATAAAAAATTGTTTTTAAGAATTTTATGCATGAACATGAAAGATAAGATGTTTCCACATGTATGAGATGCATTAAAGTGATTATATTATGCATGCATGATGTAGAGTATGACTAGTGTTGGAGTAATATGACAAGTGTCATAGACATGTGATGTGCTGGCTAATTCGACAGTTAATAAATAATTCCTAGGAATTAGTTTATGGAATCTTTTATTAGCCACATTTAGAATGTATATAAGACTTTAGAATTTTTTTCCATAATTAATTGAATTTGATTCAATTAATAATCCAAGCCAAAGACAACATTGGTTAGCTTTTTAAAAGCCAATGGAGTTGACTTAATTAATGACTTATAGTGTTTGTGTTTCAGTTATAAGACCTTAATAAAGTTTCTATGAGATAAGAAATGTATAATTTTAATGTTAGTAGCATGCTTAGTGCATGTGCTTGAAATTAGGGTTCGGATATTTTCTGAACATCGAATTAGTTCTTTTAGTGTCTAATAAGTTAACTTATTTATCTTGAAGATTTTGGCCATCAAGATGTTTAATTTCGGCTTGTGCCAAAATTGTTTAGATAAATTTGAGATGAACTAGGGATATTATAGATGAGTAATTGATGTACGAGAATTTTGGAAACCCTAGGGATTAATTTAGGGTTCATCCAAGTAGAGTATAAAAATTTGTAGTTTGATTAGAGAAAGGCATATATACTAGAATTAAAGTGTTTAATTTGGACATCAAAATAATTGAATTTTAGGGTTCCTAATCAAATCACATTCATAATTCAAATTAGGCAAGACTAATTCTAGTACCTGATTTGGTTTAAGAGGTGAATCGATTCACGAACTTTTGATACATAGTCAGGTCATAACCTCAATTAAACCTCATTTATGTGATACATACATTAGATGCATTTTAAGGGTTATTATGGGCATAGACTCAATTTAATTAAGTTGTCCATAATCTGAATATAAATATATGATATAGATATATATATATATATATATATACACACAATATCATCCAAGTATTGATGAGACCAAAGAAAAAATCCCTTAACCAAAATATAGGACTTATATCTTCCATTGATATGGCAAGAACCATAATTATTTTAGAGTTAAGTTGTTGGGGAAATCCAAGCCGTCTCTATAGAAGCATGTTCAAACCATGGAAATTAGATCTTCAGATTAATGTACTGGTCCTAACTAGAAGTGTTGATTTGTTGGGCAAACCCAAGGTTAGAGGCAAAGTTGGGTTATATATATAGGATGTATATAAATCAAGAGTTGACAACCTAATGAGTGTACTAAATCAACAGTTGATGGCACAAGTCGATATTTGCATAACTAAATGCAATTGATATGAATGATACCTACCGATTGACGTAAGGTGGCTTGTTGGGCAAACCTAAGGTCATTCTTGGTGATATTGGATATCTACCCATTAAGAAAACTATAAGTTATCTTGAATTTGTGGTGAGGGCTATAGATTTGAATAAGAATAGTGGGACCCATAATGTATGTGATTAAAGTCCTTATCGATATGTACTAGTGTACATTCTAAAACTTTCTCTTGTTCTTCTAGGTTATTGAATCGCCATGATGTCTTCATCCAGTGCAAACCTACGTTCTCTATTAGACTCCGACAAACTTATGAGACCTAACTTCTTAGATTAGCTACAAAATTTGAGAATGGTTCTCAAATATGAGAAATTATGATATGTCTTAGATGAACCACTTCCCAATCCCCTAACTATCGATGTATCTGATGAGGATCAAAAAGCTTACAAGAAGCTACTGGATGATAGTGAGCTGGCTAAGTATATAATGCTAACCTCTATGTCACCAGAACTGTAAAAGTAGCATGAGGCTATAGATGCTCATACCATAGTATCTAAGGGAACTATTTGATGAGCAAGCTCAATCTGAAGGGTTTGAGACCTCAAGATTGCTTTTCTGCTCTAAGATGGCTGAGGAATTATCTCTAGTGCAATATGCACTAAAGATATATGGATACATTGAGAGGTTAGCTAGTTTTTATTTCATAATGGATCATAAATTAAGTATAAATTTAATTCTGACTGGTTTGACCAATAGTTATTCATAGAACCAAATATCTACATCGATAACTAAACTGATTAGTCTACTTAGAACAACTGAGCAAACTGTCAAAAAAGACAGTAAGGCTATGATGCTGGTGGACTCTCCTTCTAGTTCTTGAAAGAAGAATCAAAAGAAGAAGAAGAAGAAGAAGTCCAAGAAGTCAGTGGGAGGTGTAGTCAAGAAGAAGGTAAAGGAGATAACAGAACTTATGGAACTTAAGACCCAACTACAGGAGTTATTGGTAAGGGTTTTCTTATACCTAGTGTGTCACCTTGGGGAGCTCCGATTTTGTTTGTGAAGAAGGATAGGACTTTGAAATTATGTATTGATTATAGGTAGTTGAATTGGGTGACAGTGAAGAACAAGTATCCTTTATCAAGCATAGATGATTCACTTGATCAGTTACAAGGAGTTTAGGTGTTTACTAAATTGGATTTAAGATCAGGGTACTATTATTTGAGGGTAGCAGAAGCTGATGTACTAAAGAGTGCATTCAGGACTAAATATGGTCATTTTGAGCTTTTGGTGATGCCTTTTGGGTGGACAAATGCTCCGAACGTTTTTATGGAACTGATGAATAAAGTTTTCCAACCTTACTTAGATCATTTTGTGATTGTATTAATAAATAATATTTTAGTGTATTCAAAGAGTAGAGAGGAACATTCTGAGTATTTGAGGTTAGTATTACAGATAATAAGAAAAAAAAACAACTGTATGTTAAGTTCAGTATGTGTGAATTCTTGCTTGATTAAGTGGTATTCTTGGGTCATATAGTGTCTAGACAGTGCATATAGGTAGAAATAAAGAAAGTTAAGGTAGTGATGAAGTGGGAAGCCTCAAGAAATGTGTCTAAGATCTAGAGTTTTCTTAGATTAGCAGGTTATTACAGAAGGTTTGTCGAGGGCTTTTATTTGATCTCAACCCCTTTGACAAAGCTTCTGAGGAAGAATGTACCATTCAGATGGACTGATGAGTGCCAAATCAGTTTTGAGGAATTAAAACACTGATTAACTACAAAACCGATGTTAGTTATTCCATCTAGATCTAGAGGATATATAGTATATAGTGATGCTTCACACAAGGGGTTAGGATATGTTTTGATGCAGTATGGCAAAGTGATTGCATATGCATCAAGATAATTAAGGTCTCGTGAGTTCAACTATCCAATTCATGATTTTGAACTTGCTACAGTTGTGTTTTCTTTGAAGATTTGGAGATATTATTTTATAGTGAAACATTACAAATATTTACAGATCATAGAAGTTTGAAATATTTATTGAGTCATAAAGGACTGAATATGAGAGAAAGGCGATGGATTAAATTAATTAAGGATCATGATTGCATGATTGAATACCATCTTGGTAAAGCTAATGTTGTGGCTAATGCATTAAACAGGAAATCTAATAACAATTCAGACATCGAGGTTACCAAACCTAGTACAATTGAAAGCATTAAATTTTAAGCTAAATTTGGGAAAGAATGAAGCATTGTTAGCTACATTGAAGCTTAGACCAGTATTGCATGAAAGGATCATAATTTTTCAAAACAAGGATCTAGAAATAGTGAAGCTTATTAATAAGTTGAAATAGAATCCTAATTCTGAGTTTGAATTAAGGGATGATGCACTATGGTTGAAGTAGAGATTATGCGTATGTGATATGGATGATTTGGGAAAAGAGATTTTGGAGGAAGCACATACAGCAGCCTATGCTATACATCCTAGTACTAACAAGATGTAAAATACTTTAAAACAACATTTCTGGTGGCCAGGGATGAAGAAACAAGTGGTGGATTATATTGCTAAATGTTTGACTTTTCAACAAGTTAAGGCAGAGCATCAGGCTCCAGTTGGGAAGTTATTGTCACTATCTATTTCGAAGTGGAAATGGGAGAAGATCACTACAGATTTCATTACAAGTTTGCCAAGGACTGCGAGGCAACATGATGCCACATGGGTCATTGTCGACAGATTGACAAAATTGACCCATTTCTTACCTGTGAGAGAGAATAATACACTGAATCAGTTAGCTCAAAAGTATGTTAATGAGGTAGTGAAATTACATAGAGTTTCAGCGTCTATTGTATCAGACCGAGACCCCATATTTACTTATAGATTTTAGGGTAGTTTACAAACAAACAACTTTAGGTACAAGGTTAAACTTTAGTACAACCTTTCATCCTCGAACAAACGGACAGAGTGGGACAACTATTAAAACTGTTGAGGATATGCTCAGAGCTTGTGCTTTTGCATTCCAAGGAGCATGGGATCAATATGTAGCTCTTATTAAATTTGTATACAAGAATCATTATCAATATAGTATCGATATGGCAGCATATAAAGCATTATATGGCAGAAGTGTCAATCACCTTTCTATTAGGATGAAGAGGATCTAAGGATTGTTGAAGGCCCATATTTGATTCAAGATATTATTGATAAGGTTAAACTGATCAGTAGTAGTATTAAGACGGCTTAAGATAGGCAAAAAAGTTATGCAGATCAGCGCTAGAATGATATAGAGAACCAAGTGGGAGATAAGGTGTTTCTGAGAGTATCACCTTGGCAAGGAATACTAAAGTTTCGTAAAAAGGATAAGTTAAGTCCTAGATACATCGGACTCTATGAGATCACTGAGAGAATAGGACCATTGGCTTATAAGTTAGCATTACTAAATGAGATGGCTCAGATTCATAATGTGTTTCATTTTAGTATGGTCAAAAGATATCAGTCATATCCAACTCATTTGTTACCAACTTAGGAGGTTGATGTTGCAATTAACTTAAGTTATATTGAGGAACTGATTAAAATAGTTGGTTATTAGACTAAATAATTGAGAAACCGAGTGATCCCATTGGTTAAAGTCCTTTGGAGGAATCATTCGAGAGAAGAAGCCACATGGGAAACTAAGGAGAACATGAGCAAACAATACCCTCATTTGTTTGATCAATCAGGTAAGAAGTTTAAGGACGAAATTTCTTTTAAGCATGGTTTGCAAAAATAAATGATTAGGTACTTTCAAGTGATGCTTTCAGGCTTGAATGAAGCTTAAGTTAAGCCTAGGGTAATGTTTGGATAACTGATAAAATGAGTGTTTCTTTAATGTGATGATTGAGGATAGAACTTAAGAATAAATTGTTATATATTAGGTGTTTAAATCTGCAAAATTGGTGATGTTATAAAATGAAAGAAGTCCTTTGATGGCTAAAGCGATTCAAGAAGATGAATGTTGTGTATTAATAAATATGAACGATAAATTGAATATTTTAGTGATCTTGAGATGCTAAATTAAGGAAATATACCTAGGAATTTGTCATTGAACATGCATTAAACATAACACACATATATGTGTAGATAATTAAGCATTCACATGAATGTGCAAATTAGTAATGTGTAAATATGTGTGGTTGCATGTTATAAAAGAGCAAATTGAGTGACCACTTCTAGACGTTGCCAGAACCTTAAGGCAATAAGCTAACGGGAGCAAACTGTGAGTAACCTAAGATGGTCTCACTTTGGTTTATTGTTTGTTTAAACTCTGTTTTAAATTTTTATGCGATGTGTATGTATTGATTCCATAACTTAAGTGTCCGAGGTGTTTAATGTATGAATACCGTATTTTGAAGTACTCATTGTATGTGAATTTAAGAAAATAAGTGATTCTCAACTTAAATGTTGAATGAAAGATTAAGGTCCGATGACAAATGAGAATGATATTGTGAAAGTGAATGTGTTTGTGATTGATAGAACTCAATGATTGATTGAATACATTTGGTGCATACCATTAAATGAATGCATGAAACATAAAGGTGGTTGTGACCGGAGTCGCTAGTGAAAAAGAGCTTAAACCTTAAAATGTGGTAAGAGCCTCAGGCTCAATGTATAAAATGAGCCTTGTACCCCAACAGATAAGGGATAATATTAATATGCCCGGTATCCGCAACAGATACGAGATAGTGAAAAAGACACCCAGTCACAACAAAGAAATAAATGAATGTAAGTCTCATGAACATTGCATATATGATTTAAATGATTGCAATGTTTTATTGATTTGTATTGAATGAAAAATGAAAAAATTGGGTGCAACGTGTTTTGTGATGCTATATGTTGATAAATGAAATAATGTGAATTTTGTGACTATATGAAATGATGTGGTATATAATATGGGTAAACCATTGAGGATGGTTAACTCACCGAGTTCGTAAAACTCACCAAAATTGCAATGTTGACTTTTTAGGTCCGAGAGACATGATATAGCTTCTAAGCCAATTTAGAAGAGAACTAGTATTGCTTTTGGAAAGAAGACATGGCTCAAAGGTCGGTCAGCTAGGACTGAAGGATTTAGATAAACTTTTTGTATAATTACTCATATATGTAGCATGTTTTGTAGACAAAGATGTAGACTCTGATAAGATGTTGATATTGTACATGTATGGATGATGTTGTAACGCTACAATGTACATATTGTTTATGAAATGAAATGCGGAATTTGGGTTTTAGCTATTGTGATTCTTATGATTTTAACTTACGATGCCATGAGTTAACTGAAAGTGATATAGTTGGTGCACCACTTCTGTCTGGCGTGTGCTTGAATGTCTGATGGACATACGGGCACAAATGTTCGATGGGAGTGGGGTGCCACAAAGGATGTTTCTTTATGGTGGTTTCTATAAAATTCGTCTAACGTTACTTAAAAATTAGGATTTTTGCACTTAAATATAGTTTGCTCCACTTAGGCAACAATCTGCTCCATGATTATAGCCTACATCCTTGGTGATTTATTTAGGTAATAGACATTTCCTCTAGTAAAATTATTTTTCCAAAATATAGATCCTATTGTCTTCTTAAAGATGAATACATAACATCTAGAATAACACCTATATCCTAACCATTGATCGCTTTATTTTCTCTTAGATTTGCATACAGTCTCTAATATAGTTGTGCATTAGGCCATATCATTTATTGCACTTAATCTTCTTAATGCATAAATTGGTATATGAGGCATAAGCAAGACCATGTTCCTTAAAGAATTATGAATTTCTTTATGTTTTTTTAATTTTCTTAAATGCTTGAATAATATCATCATAAAGGCCAATTTGCATAAGTACTTAAAAAGATGTCAAAAACAAGGTAAAGGCAAAAATAATGGAGCATTAAAATAAAGAAATATATTTAATAGGACATATGCATAATTCATGCATATTTAGCAAGCTCTCTTAAGTTATCCATAATAAGTGCTAATTAAGCTATGTTTTTAACATGATTTTGAGAGCGTTCAACTTATTTTAGATTATTTCAATAACATTGGTACTCAATATGCCTTAAATTTTTTATAAGCCTATTTTTAGCTCCCAATAAAGAATGAATGAATTCGGGCAAGTTGGAGCCAAGTTGAAAAAGTTTTGCTATGATTTTGGAGGAATGTATGCCCAATGTATAGACCAATATGACTCCCTATTGAAGCTGTGTTGGATGCCATGGAACATGGAGACAATATAGGTTCATATTATGAACTCATATTAGTTGTATTTTTTGTAAAAACCTAGCTTTTTTCTAAAGGGAATAACATGAGTGATAAAGGCTTAATAGAGTATATTTCTAATCCCATATTTAGTGCATTTTGATTCTTTATCTAAGAGTTTTTTAATGGTTTTTGGCACTTAATTTGTTTATATTTTTTTAGGTCTTAATTTCTTTCATGAGTCAAAAGGAGTGAAAATTGGATGAAATCAAGGTAGAAAATTGAAAATTTATAGTTTTCCTTAAGCTACATCGTGTGGAGGTAGACACAGCCATGTCCGTAACTGTATAACTCTCTAAGACTATATTTTGTCATGATTTGTGCATAATTAAAGTGGTTTGAGGGACACAGTCATACACACAACTGTATGGGTGACCATGTCCACTCTAAAACCCTTAATTTTTGAGTTATAAAAGGGAAGAATGAAGAGAAAATAAGAGGGTTTCATAAGATGTTCGTAGGAGGCTCAAAAGATGCTCAAGAAACACAAATTAATGTCCTAAAATGATAGAGAGAATGAAGAACAAGTAAGGAAACACATTTTAAGTGGATTTCCATCAAGGTAAAGTAGATTTCATGAAGATTAAGAGGGATCTCACCGTGATTCTTTTAGTTTTTTGCTTTTCTTTTAGTCTTGATGTTATGATTAAGAACAAAACCTTTATTGGTACTTTGATTAGATGACCCATGGGATTGACATTGTAGTGATTTTATTTTACCTTAACTCATTCTTGAGTTTCATTGAGATTCAATTATATGTTCTTAATTATTCTTAAATTAATATTACTAGCGTATTATTTTATACATGATTTTATGCAATTAAGATTGGAAAGTTCTTTGTATGAATAAATCTACCATAATTAAAATAAGTTGTATGCAAACTCATAGATAAGTCAACATAAATCCTCTAGATTATGGTCAAACCTAAAGTAAAATTTACGAATCAAATAATGCAATCTTAGGGGTTTTAACTAAAAAGAGATGTCAATTAATCAACTGAACTTTAACTGTTAATAGTCTAAACCAAAGATATTAACATAAGATAGGAATTTTCACAGTTCAATAAACTATATATTAAATTAAGCAATGAAATCACGATTGCATGAGAAGTCCTAGAAGGTTCCAAAGTCTAAGTACCATTGTTTTCTTTGAATGTTTTTAAGTTTAATATTCGTTTTATTTAGTTAATTATGTTGATTTATTTAGTTTATTATTTTAAATTTAAATTTGATTAATCATCATCACTATAATTTAATAGACTAGGCAATAGAAAGACAATAAGTACTAGTAATTATAGTCCTCTTAGGATCGATCGATACTCGCCAGTGCTAGCTACATCTACATTGTGGGCTTGTTGTTTAAAACTAAATTACATCATCAATAGGTTCATGTTTGACCAATGCTTTTCACAGATTTATGAGAGTTTTAGGATTTTCTACAGTTATGAAAGAACACGGGACCAATATGGGTCTAACTTTGGTGGTCAAGACACTTAAATTTTTTTAAGGTTTCATAAGAACAAAAGGAAACTTTGAGCTTAGACATCACAGTGCATCATTTATGATATGAATTAGAGTGTCTTGGGACAAGAAAGAAGCAAATTTTAAGAGAAAAGAAAGAAGTTCGATGAAGATTAAAGGAAAGAGCATCAAGATTTTAAAATCCATAATAATGAATTATTTTATCTTGTTTTCTTTATTGATTGTTTTGTAAAGTTTCTTATTCTTAGCATGACATAAATTAGGATAGTCCATCTCCAAACCTATAACCCATTTGTTCAGATTTACTATTTGATTTAATAAAAGATCAAATTTTATTCATTATTCATGATTACTTATTGTATTTGAATTAAAATATGTTAGCATTTTAATTCAGTTTCATATTTTATATATAAAGATTAAGAAATCATATGTATGAATAGATAGTGGCATGAATAGTAAGAGTTGTATGAAATCCCAGAGATAGGATCATATAAATCTTATAGGTTATAGTCAAATATGTCAAGGGAATTCGTAGAACAAGTCAATGCATTCTTATAAGTTTTGATTAGAAAGAGATTTCGTTCAACCAACTTAAGAGTATAGGTAATATGTCTTGAGAAAGAATATTTTGAAATTTATACTAGTCCAAAAAACTAGGATTAATAATTGAATCAAGAGAAATGTATGCATAAAAAAGTTTTAGGGGTGGTTCCACATCTAGATCTTAATTTTTATTTAGTTGTTCCATTCTTTTTCATTGCTTTGGTTGGTTATTTTAGTTTAGTTAATCTTTTCCTTTAAATAAATAAATAAATAATTTCTTAGATTAAGTAAAAGAAATATAGTTATTACTAGTACTTATAGTCCTCGTGGAATTGATAGTTGTGTACATTAATCTATACTATAGGTTACATGTAACTAATTAACCTTTAGTACATTTGAAAAATACACATAATTAGTCCATAGGTGAATTAAAATTAGATTTAGTCACTAGCATACCTAAATTATGCTCTATGATTAATCAAAGATAATTCATACAATTATATCCCATTCATAAATTAAAATGAATTAACCGTAAAAAAATAAAAACGAAGTGTATCATTGTTACTAGTCATTGTAACAGCGGGAAGTTAGTTGGGGATATTAGAGTCGTTAACATCCATAAGAGGCTAGATAATACAAAATTGTATACATAACACATATTTCGCTATTATTCATTCGTGTAAACAAGAAAAGGAGTTTTTAAATTATATATTAATTGTAATTAGAGAAATTGATTAGGATACTCTATGTGAGGGTTACACTTTACTTTGAATAAGATTTGTAAATGGTTTTTTCCTACTCATAATAAAGTAAAACAATTGTAAGATTACTTTTTTTTACCTATGGCAAAGAAGTAAAGGGTTTTTTCCTACTCATAAGAAAGTAAAACAATTGCAAGCTTTTTTTTTTTTTACCTATGGCAAAGAAGATGTTATATAAAGGGCAATTCTTCACAATTGAAGGAAAAAAGATTCTAAATTCTCAAGTAAAACTTTGGGAGTGAATGTAAGTCAAGGTTTTTTTTTTTAGCTAAGCCATAATAAATTATTTTATCATTCTTTTCTACTTTTAATTATTATTGTGATTGCTTTGTGATTCTTATATGTGAATTTGCCACAATCATTTATTAAGATAGCCAATTTATTCATTAATTTACAAATAGGTAGAAAGTGAACAAACAATTCAGCCCTCGCCCCCTCTCTCATGTGCCATCTAAGGACCAATAGTATAATAAATATGAAAAACCTCATATTAAAAAGGAGAAAATATTTTTTATTATGAATTAATATTTTAAATATGAAGACTAAATATGAATCTTGATAAAGATGTCAAAAAGGTTAAGTGAATTAGATTATCGCATTTTATTTAAGGCGAATATAGAAAAAGAAATGACAAAATAAAATGTTTACAAGGTACCAAGTCTAATATAACTAACCATCTTATTTTTAGCATTTATAGGGGAATAAAATGAAACATTCAATCAATTAAGAAACTTTGGTTAGTTGCAATATTAAACAAACTTAAATAACTAATTTATCTACTTTGTTTTTTTTAAACCTAAATTGCCATTGAATAAAAATGTTTTTATAAAAATGATTAATTTGTAATAATTTCAAAAATAAAAATGTTTTAAACTTTATGCATCCTTATGTTTAACCAAATAAAAAATTAAGAATAAGAAAGAAATTTGCTTAAATTAAATAGTAAAAAATGTTGAGTAAATTTGAAAAGGGAGTGACTTACAAGAATTTTATATTCATCTAATTATTAACAATTTGTTTAAATTTTTAAATTCTTGAATTATCAAAGTATTTTTATCTAATTCAATCTTTTTCATCAGATTTTGGATTTAAATATTTCTTAACTTACTTTGCTTTATTGTATAAATAAATTATGTATAATAAAAACATAAAATTATCTACTATTTTATAAAATATTAAAAATAAAAAGGTACATCTTGAAAACAATTTATTTAAAGTATTTTCATTTACAATTAATTTAAATTTTAAATTTTAAAGTAAATTAATTAATATTTAAAAAAATCTTTTAAAAAGAAGAAATCCAAAAATAGTGTTCTGTATTTAGTTCTCTACTGACCGACATCGATCGGTACCGAGAGTAAATATCAATCATTACTGTAGTTTTTCACTTGGTACCAGCCAGTACTGTCGGTATTCAAAATATTGACCATATATTGGCCAGTATCATAAGTTTTACATAGTTGGAGGACTAAGTTGCAAAAACAAAAAATTTAAACATCCCCTCCGACTAACCCGACAGTCTTCTTTTTTCTCTCCCACATTTTTTTCCTCGCACATCTCACTCACTCCTTCTCATCCAAGCACCACTCCAACAGTCGTCCCTCTCTTCTTCGACGACACCACAGCCTTATCCTCGACATCACCACTGGGGCCCTCCCTCCTTTTACTCTCTCCTTCTCCCTCTTATTTGCTGGAACCCCTCCCCGGGTGGGTCCCACGGGCCCGACATCCTGCGTGACATCCGGACCTGAGGCTCGCGGGGGAGGGATTCCCCACCAGTGGCATA
>JANZXP010000005.1:26691443-26701758 GCA_027576715.1 Erythroxylum flavicans | reverse complement strand
TAATTTAATCCATCAATCTAAAAAAAAATTTTCTACCCCTCAAAAACTTTATAATTAAAGCCTAATCACAATAAAAATAAAATAAAATAATCCCAAACATATTGAAGAAGAAATCGGGGTCCAACATTATTTATCTCTCTCACACATCTAACTCTCTGTCTCAACCACTACACCCGTGCCCTGCCACCAGAACTGACGCCACCAGACCACCACCGATGCCCCACCAGCCCACCCACCAGTCTTGGAGTCTTGAATGTCCTCCTCCATACAAAATCTGAAATAGATCCAAATCTATCTAGGAGTCGACTCAACCCATTGAAATTTTTGTTGAATTATGAAATAATTGGGTATGTTTTTATAACTTTACGTATGTTTTGTGAATTGTAAATGGAATTGTTGGTGTATTTTGTGAATTGTGAATGGAATTTGTTAATTTATTGTTGCATTGCTTGTTGTGTGGAATGGACCTTGAAAATGGAAATTGATTCATTGAAGTTGTTTGCTTTCATCCATAGAAAGAACACCAGTTTAATTCAATCAGCAATAGGTTTTTTAAAACAATTTTTTATTATACAATGTGCTGTTGTGGGACAGACATAAGGTTACTACTTTAGAGTTAAGACAGTTGACATAATTTTTTTAATTGGCAAGCAAAATAATGTGAATTATTCAAATTTATATCTTATCTTATGTTTATAAGATAATTACATCTTTATTTATACGAGATTAAATTATTTAATATAATTACTTTTAAAACTAAGTTATAAAGTTTGGGCCATTTAAAACAATATACTTAAACTTAATAAAAAAAGTCAAAATCTAAACAAATTTTAGTAAAACATGATTAGCATCTACTTTGTTTGTTGCCTAATAAATTTATAAGTTTACATAAAAAGTAAACATTATATGCATTGAGTAACACATTTTAATTATGAATAAAACATTTTAAAAACTCTTTCATATACTTCAGAGTTATTCGTAGGAAGGCAAAGATGTGTGTGTTTACCAAGATTAGATAGATTGAATCTATAGTTTGACTTTCAATTATTAGCTGTCAAATATCTTAAATTACATAATTAATGTATTAACTATATAATTGTTACCAGTCTATTAAAAGTATTGATTGCAAATTTCGAAATTGTTGGAAATGGGAATTGTTTCTGTATGTTTTGTGATTGTTGGAAATGAAAATTGTTTACGTGTGTTTTGTGATGTTTGAAACACTAAATTAAAATCGTTTGAAATTGTTGGAAATGGAATTGTTCAAAATTGTTGGAAGTGGAAATTATTTATGTATGTTTTGTGATTGTCGGAAATCGAAATTGTTTACAAGTGTTTTGTGATGTTTGAAACTTTAAATTGAAATTGATGAAAATTGTTGGAAGTGGAAATTGTTTATGTATGCTTTTTAATGGTTGAATTGAAATTGTTGAAAAAGGTTAGAAATGAAATTGTTAGAAATTATTGGAATTTGGAAATGAAAATTGTTTATATATGTTTTGTGATGTTTGAAACTTCAACTGAAATAGTTAAAAATTTTTGGAAATGGAAATTGTTTATGTATGTTTTGTGACTGTTAAAAAAGGAAAATTTTATGTATATTTTATGTAATTATGTATGTTGAATAATTGAATTATTAGTTTTTGACTTATGGGGAATTGTGTTCGATGAAATTATGTGTTCTTTATTTTGATATATGCATTCATTTATTTTTACAAACAAATGGAAAGAAGTTCAAATACTCCTGACCAAACTACTTCAAGAAGATACAATGATCTAGCTTGGGCTCATGATGCATTGGTCCCCAGTATAAGGAACCATACTATTTGCTGGTTTTGTACCAAGCATTTGAAAGGTGAAGGAATCAGTCGATTAAAGAAGCATTTAGCTGGGGTTAAAGGAGATATGGAATCCTATAAAAAAATAAGTCATGATGTAAAGTGGCAAATGAAAACTTTGCTTGAAGAATACCAATACGAGAAAGATAGAAGGAAGAGATTGAATTATCAAATTGGTAGTCACATTAGGGAGAGATTGAATTATCAAATTGGTAGTCACACTTGGACCTAATGTGAAGAAAAGAAGAAGGCAAGTGACTAGTTTTTTTGCACCACGAGCAACTCCTGGAGCCCAACCTTCAATTTATAGTGTAATGCAATCAAGAGATGCAGCTTATAATGTAGATATGGCAGTAGCTAGATGGTGGTATGATACAAGTTCATCATTCAATGCTTCCTAGTCTTACTATTATCAACTTGTGGTGGATGTTATAGCCTTTTTCGACAAAGCTCCTTCGATTACTTACTTAAGAGGTTAACTTTTGAGTTGCTCAGTTTCTGAAATTAAAATTTATTTGGCATAAAGAAGAGTGAATTGGGCTACTTATAAGTGTTTAATCATTTGTGATAGTTAGGAAAATATGAGACAAGAGCCTATTATTTTTTGATTTATTCTACAAATGGCTCAATTTTTTTAAGTCTATTAATGTATATGGCCTTACTGATACTTTATTTGAAATATTTGATGAAGTTGTGAATAAAGTAGGGCTAGAAAACATTGTTTAGCTCATTAATGAAAATGATTCCATTTATAAAGCGACAGTAAGAATGTTACAGAATAAGTATAATTATTTTTTTTGACTCCTAATGTTGTACATTGCATCAACCTAATGTTAGAGAATATAGGGGATCCTAGGATTTTTATATTATTGATGAGACTATGCAAAAAGTTAAAAAGGTGACCATATTCATCTATAATCGTGCAAAGGTGTTGAATTTAATGAGAAAGGAATTTACCAATGGTAGGAATTTTTGTCGTCCTAATGTGACAAGATTTGCAATGATTTTCTTATCACTTTTGTCTTTTGTTCAATGAAGAAAGAGTTAAGGCAAATGTTTACAAGTGATAAGTGGGTTACATCTAGGTCTAATGCTGGGTTGTAGGTTTCGATAATTATACTAGAAGGTAGAGAATTTTGGTCTCAATGTCAATTTGTTATTCGAGTTTGTGAGTTTTTGGTAATGGTACTTCGCTTGGCTGATAGTGAAGAAAAGGCAACAATGGTTTTGTTATGCCATTGAGAGGGTGAAGGAAGTAATAAAGGCCAATCTGAAATATAGGCCTTCTTTGTACACATCATATCTTACAATCATCAATGAGAGATGGGAAAGGTAACTTTTTTCTCCGTTGTTTACAGCTAGCATGTTTTTGAATCCTTGTGTCTATTTCAGACTGGATTTTACAAAGAAAGCTAAAGTTAGTAAAGGAATGTTATTTACTATTACAACAATTGTTGGCCATGAAATGACGCAAAATCTTTTGAGCTCAAAAATGAAGCTTTATAAGCGGTCTTCTAGGGATTGTGGGATGTCAATTGCTATTCGACAAAGAACAAAACCTTCTCCAGGTATTAGCTGTTTCCTTCTTCTTAAAATTAATTATCACTTTTTTAACGTTACTTTTGTTATCTTACAACTTACAATTTCTTGGTAGGATCAATTCGGAACTGGTATTCTAGAATTGGAACAATTTGCAATTACATCAATGTGTAAGTGCAACAGGTTGTGAACATAATTGCAGCACATTTGAATTCATCCATTCCAAGAAAAGGAATAGATTAGAGCACAAGAGATTGAATGACTTAGTTTTCATTCGTTACAATTTAAAGTTTCAGGAAATGTATGTTATTATCATTATTAATTTCAATATAAATTCTTATAATTTTCTAATAATTAAATTTTATTGTTTACTAGGAATCTTAATAGCACAAGTAGTTCAACAGATCCAATTTCTATTGATAATATTGATCATTTTTTAGATTAACGTTTATGAGAAATCGGGTTTGGTAGATATGAATGACTTAGAAGATAATATTGGATGGGAAAGTATTGACATGTTATTTGGTACATTGAATTTGAAAGATGATGATGATGAGACTTTTCTCAATGATGAGAATTTTGTACCAAATGATAACTAGGGTCAATGTAGTTATAACGAGTATACTCTTTAAACGATTAAATAAAGTTAAAGGTTTTTATTTGTCCTCATTTTAATTTTACTTATATTTGATGTATATGTTAAATTATATATATGTAATGTAATTGCAAATATTTTTATTTCAAGTTTCATTTTTACTTAGTTGTTTCCTCAACACGAACTCTTGTCGTAAATTGTAAATAGTTTGAAAGTTAAGGTTATTTATTTTTCTTTTTATTTGATATTATGCTATAATTATTATTTACTATATGATAAAATTGTAATATTTTTAATACTTTGTATTGTACTTAATTTTATATTCGTATGATGAAGATTGTCTTTTTTCATATTAATTGCGCAATATTTGAAAATTATTGTTATTTTATATTAATTGTAGTTATTATTTATTATTATGATTTTTGGAGATATAGTTGATATAAACTTATAAAAGTATACAGTACAAATGTATAATATAATAATGGATTATTTTGTAATTTTTAAAAAACTTCAAGGACTATTTTATAAATTTAAAAAATTATCTGAAACGATATCTGATATTGATCGATGCCCGTATAATACTGTACTAGAATCTAATTCGATACCAAGAGCGGTACAATATTCACAACTTTGTCCAAAATGAGGCTTTTAAAGTAAAAGAATGCTAAATGATATAATTAATTCCAACAGTCTCAAATTCAGGACCTTAGGAGTAAACCCAACTTTTTAAATCAACATATATTCGTAATATAAAATATAAAAAGAAGCCTAGAACTTGATTATAATTAGTATCTAAAATTTTAAATTGTCTTAAAAATAAGCCTTCCTACCAAGTGAAGTTTAAACGGAAAATTTTGTTCTGTTTTAAATAATAGGAGATGTAACGTTAAACACTACAGTGTCGATAGCTTTTATAAATCCAGAATTAAGGGATTTACGATAAATGAGAATGTAAGTTCTGTATCCATCATTAGAAATTACATAAATAGAATAATTACAGATTGCGGAGCTGTAAGTCCACTTCTTGGCAGTTGAGATATGTGAGAGATGTTTGTTTTGCAAGTCAGGTTTGGTTTGAATACATTTTCGTCTAGTTTTCAGTTAATTTGGTGAGTTCGGTTAGGAAAAGTGAAAGAGTAGCTGATAAGAAACTAAGAAATGAACAAAGAAAAGAAAATCGCATCATGAACATCCATCCAATAAGAGATAAAATGGCCGAGTCAGTTTCCGGGTACAGCAGGAGAAAGTCGTCGACTTTATCCACAATGGCTGATGTAGACGCCATTGACAAACTTGTGACCGCAAGGAACTTACTGAAAACCAGCCTGGAGAGTTCAAGGGCTTTGACCTCTCATCTAGACAACTGCAGCCAAAGATTGAATGGGACTAGGCACAGGTTAAAGTCCTTGGAAAGTGAAATGAGATCCAACCCTGTACAGAAATGCGCATTTTTTGCCATAAAAGACCACATTGATCGTGCCATCGGCCCTGCTATGGCAGTAGTAAAGGTACATGATTCTATCCGGGACCTGGAGAAGTCACTCTTGGCGGAACCTTGTTCTCCTCTCTCAGCTTACCTGTTGATGGTGAAGCAACTTGAAGAAGCCCTGAAGTTCCTATCAGCCAACTGTGGCTTGGCAAGTCAGTGGCTGGAAGCAATTCTTCACTTCATGAAAGATAATACTGTTGTCAACGAACATTACTTTTTGTGCATCAACAAAGCTTTAAGAATTCTGACCGAAGTGCAGGCTAGGGAGAAACAAGCTTGTCTTAGAGGAGGACTCCTCTTTCTCGTACTCGACAAACTTGAGATCAGATTTGAGCAACTTCTCACTGAATACTCCGTTCCAACAGCTCGAGCACTTGTCTCCGAGTCCTTTCAAAAACAGGATTGTGATGTCCAATCACCTCTTCCTGCAGCTGTCATAGAGCAACTACGAGATATTGTTGGCAGGCTTCGTGCCAATAACAGGCTTCAGGATTGCTTTACGACATATGTTGAAATTCGGAGCAAGAATGCGAAAACTAGTTTACAGACACTCGACTTGGATTACCTTCAGAAGTCAATCACAGATTCGGATGATGTTCAAGATATAGATGGTTTTATAGATCAATGGTTTCAGCATTTTAAGCTGGCAGTGAAACATGTCTTCGCAGTTGAGTTTAAACTCTGCAGTGATATTTTCGAGAAACTCGGATCAAACCTTTGGATGTCAAGTTTTGCTGAGATAGCTGTCAAGTCTGGAATTGTTTATTTTCTCAATTTCGGAGTTAATATTACCAAGTGTAAAAAGGATCCTATAAAGCTTTTGAAATTATTGGATGTTTTCGAGTTTTTGCATCATATGAGAGTCGATTTCAATAGGCTCTTTGGGGGAGAATCATGTTCTAAGATCCAAACACTCACAAGGGATTTAATAAAGAGAATTGTTGATGGTGCTTGGGAAATTTTCTTTGAACTTCCGCATCAAGTGAAGTTGCAGAGGCAAAGTATTCCTCCTGCAGATGGTAGTGTTCCAAAGTTGGTCAGTTTTGTTACAGACTACACCAATTGTCTGATAGGCGACCATTACAAGCCATTACTGTGTCAGATTATTTTAATTCGTCAAAGCTGGGAACACGCCGAGCATGAAGAGGGGATTCTTACAGCCCAGATTTATAACATAATGAAGGAAATTGCTCAAAACTTGGACACTTGGTCAAAGGCTCATAGAGATGTTGCACTCTCCTATGTTTTTATGATGAACAATCATGGCCATTTTTCCAATTTGAAAGGCACTAAACTTGGGGATATGATGGGAGAGTCTTGGTTGAGAGCTCACGAACAGTACACGGACTATTACATGACACATTACACGAGAGAAAGCTGGGGAAGAATTCTAGCTTCTATTAGGCAAGAGAGCCAAATTTACAATTCTCCTAAAAGAGGGTTTTGCCATGATTTGATGAAAAAGAGACTCAGGGGATTTAATGAGGCTTTTGATGAAATGTATGCGAGGCACTCCAAGTGGGTCGTCCCGGATGAAAGGTTGAGGCGGAGGATATGCAAACTTTTAGTCGTAGCTTTTATTCCTGTTTATAGGATCTACTTGCAGAACTTTGGCATTCTAGCCGAAAATGATGCTAGTCCAAAAAGGTATGTTAAATATACAACAGAAGGATTGGAATCCATGCTCAGCTCTCTGTTTCAGCCCCAGCTAATGAAGTGTAGCACCACCAAGCACACGCACTTCATTCAGAGACTAAAATGTATAGTGACTGACCATTTGCTCTTGACCCTAGCTGCTGTATGACACATTTCTGCAAAATCTGCTAAAGTGGCATGACCTAATTCCATTTTTCATTAATTTATCTTTCCAAGCAAGCTAAGCTGTTAATCTTTTGTAGCAAAAGAGTTGTATTGTTACAAGGGGCTTATGGAACTCGATATTCGCAGTTCTATTAACGACTATTCCAAACTTGTGTTTGTAGTTGTATTTCCTGTTTGTATGACGTTCCATTAAGTTCTATTCAAGATAGCAATAAAAGCATAGCTCCAATTACTTGATGAATGTAGTGCTGAAAAATTAGGCCGGAATCCAATCTTATACATAGTGGAATAATTACAAAACTTTTTTTATTTGATTTCTCATAATCCAATATCACTTAAATTTTATAAAATGATTATCAATTAAATTATAATAACATATGAATCTTAATTTGTACTTTATCCTGAATCTTAATCATATTCTTGTCGTATACTTCGAATCAATTTTGAAACTAACCCAGCTCAATCACCGTAGTTACAAAATTGTATAGCTTCTAACAGTATCTGCAGAATAAGTTAAGCGAATTCTGCAACTATTGTAGAGAAGGTTAGGTAAGAAATGTTAGCTCCACTTAAATTTTAGCCTATTTATAATAATTTTTGGATATTTTAGTAATTTAATTAAATTTTAATTGTAATTTTAATTAAAATTTAATTACAATTACAAATAATTCTAATTAAATATAAATTATGCCTAAAGACCTAATATCTTATATTGATCCTTATTATTAAATCTCATATTTAATCATTATAATCAAGTCAAACTTGACTAAAATATCTTTGGATTCTTCAACATGTTCCTTATGTATAACCTAAGTTCCCAAATATGTTGACAATGGATATAAATTATAACCTTAAACATATTTACAATTAGATAAATTAAGTTCATTTAATTATCTTTAATTTTCTAATTAAATAGTTGATATTTATAGATCAAAATTAGCATCTAACAACCTATTATGACTACCAAAATATTTAGGAATGTCAAAGTGGTTTTGACTAACCCTTTCATGCATGATTTTTCTATATAATTCGATCATTTAATCATACAATGTTCCAATTAGACATAAAGCATGAAATTAATATCTACTATATTTTTAGTTCAATTATATTAGTTTTCTAATAATAGCTATTGATTCAGTTAATGACATTTGTAAACTATTTACAAAACGTCATTTTATCTTTGTCAAGGATTTCTCGAATCAATACTAATCATTATCATCATCATCATCCAGTCCAAAATTCCACAATAAAGTGGGATCTGGAGAGGTCTGATAGTACACAACCTTACCCCTATATAGTAGAAAGGCTGTTTTTAGTAGACTCACATGCAAATGTGATAATAAAAAGTGACTACCAACTAAACTACCTATGATTATAACAAGGCATAAGTAGTATCAAAATATAACAATCCTTATACAAGATAACTTTGGACATTCTAAGTCAAATGATCACTTATACAATTATCACAATGAAAAATTTTATAAACATATAAGTAATGTTCCAAATAGATTTATCATATGTGGATAGTTTAGTGAACTTGTTCTCTAATAAGTATCCATATATTTGTTTAATTGTCTCCATATTTTGGTCTATGTGATTAACTAATTCTTTTATAAGGAAAATAACTGATATGGATCAACGGGCAATTTCACATTAAGAACATAACGTGAGCTAGTCTTTTATGTTTTATTATTATCCAGTGTTAATAAAATAACGACTAAGAACATTTTAAGAATAATACATAAATGCAATATAAATCTCATAATTATAATTTCATCATAATTTCATTTGTTATGTATAATTATCCCATAAACTTTATCATATACATCTATATATGTACAAGATAAAGAATGTATTTAAATTATTTTGCCACTAAACTATAATTAACTGATTGGCTCTAAGACATAAATCAACATGTAGGATGCCATTACTTGTATTTGGGTGAGGTTAATTCTAGATTTACCGGAAGTTGAACTAATGGTCATCTCCCAAAAATTTACTGTCTTTTAATGTATATTTGCAGCTCAATATGCTTGCTCAACAAGCCTTTGGTTTTATCGCTAACATGAAAACTGAGTAAACGGTCGTTGAGAATTTGGGTCAAATTTGTTCGGAAGGTGAAGGATTCTGGTTTGGCTTTCGGTTGGATTTTTGTTTTGAATGGGACGGTTGGAAAAGATTGATATTATAATAGTTTACTCTAAACCATATATTGATATATTTTAAGTTTGGTAAATGTAGACTCTGACGCTGATAATAAAGCTAATCGTTAGTTGGAAAATTAGCCTCAATCGAAACCATACGGGACATTACATAACGATAATAAATTCTCTTGTCCAAATATCTATTTCATTTTCGAAAATCTATGAGACTATGACCCAATTTTCCAACAGTCAGTCCAATCCGGCAGAGAAACCCCAAATAACTGCAACTTGTAATGCCCACACTACTTTCAACTGTACACATGGAGATAATTTCAACCGAGTAAATTTTTTCCCTTCAAAACTTCTGTTTTGAATAGAGATATCAACGAGTCAGGTTAGGCCTGGGTTGACGATGGCCCAACTCGGCCTATTAAAAAATAATGTCGGGCGGGCCTAACTCATGGAGGCGGGCCGTAAAAGATTGGCTCGTGGCCCAGCCCATGAGGGTCGAAATGGCCCGTGGGTCGTGGGCGTCTCGGCAATGGGTGGCCCGTGGCCTAGCCCGCCTAGCCCGTCCAAGCTAAGGGCTGCCCGTCAAGCCGTTGTTTGCCCAGACTTTTAATATATTTTTAAAATTTTTTAAAAATAATTTTAAAAAATTGTTGTTGTGTTTTTAAATATTAATAAATTATAAACTTTTTAATTTTATTTTTCATATTTACAACATATGTATATTATGCATATATGTATTTATACTTTTTAAACCTTTTATTTTATTTTTCATATTTACATAATATATACATTATGCATATATATATATATTTATATTAATCTTAAAATGAATTAATCACTTTACTAATCCTAATGTATCAATTTCAAAATAATATAT
>JANZXP010000005.1:26678002-26691343 GCA_027576715.1 Erythroxylum flavicans | reverse complement strand
TATAATTTCATTTGCAATGTACAATTATCCCATGGACTTTATCATATACATCTAAACATGTACAAGATAAAGAATGCATTTAAATAATTTGTCACTAAACTACAACCAAAGTGATTGGTTGTAGGGTATAAACCAACAATCTCATTCATTGCAATTGAAACGTTTCCCAATGCCATTGCTAGTTACTACTTACAGGTTATAAGCAACTATCATAGTTTTGATCACTTTTAATCATTTTCTAGATCCACTGATGCTAAACTCTTATCGTAAGATGTGAAAATGAATATTCTACACTCTTCATGTTGGAAATTGGTACGGGATCAGATCTAAACTGCAACAGAATAATTATGAAACTTTTTTGATATTTTGATTTCTCGAAAATCAAGGTCATTTTAATTTTATAAAATAATTAACAAAAAATATAACCAAGCATGAATCTTAATTCATACCTTATTATGAAGCTTAATCATGTTCTTGTTGTATCCCTCGAACCGCTATTGAAATCGATTCGTGTTAACTACCGTAGTTGCACAAATATCCATCCTTTAATTGTATCCACATAACAAGTTCAAAAAACTTTGTAACTTTTACAAAGAAGTTTAAGCATGAAGCTCAAGTTCCATAGAGCTTAAGTCTATTTATGATTACAAATAATTCTAATTAAATACCAATTATGCTTAAATAAAATCTATTATCTCATATTGATCTTTATTTATTAAATATCTCATATTTAATCATAAAGTTCCTCAAACTTTACAATCAAGTCTAACTTGATTAAAATATCTTCACTTTCTTCAGCCTATTCTTTATGTGAGACATATTGATTCCTAAACATGTTGACAATGATTGTTAATTAATTCTAATTCACAATTAGAATTAGATAAATTAAATTATCTACCTAAAAATTATAATGATAAATTAAGATTGACATCTAGCAACGCATCATGACCGCTCAAATATTTAAGAATGTCAAAATAATTTTGATAACTTTTTCGTGCTTAATTTTTCCATATAATTCAATCATTTCATTATACAATGCTCTGATTAGATAAAGTATGAAATTAATGTCTACTCTTTTGAGTCCAATCATATTAGTTCTTCACCATTAACTATCGATTCAATTAATGACATTTGTAAACTATTTAAAAAGCATTAGGCCAAGGATTTCCTAAATTAATACTAATAAAAAATAAATTCTCCCTAATTACTTTAGGGTGATGAATCATATCTTGGTCACATAACTACCTCCAAATAATTCACACTACATCCAATGACTACCGATTGAATAAACCATGATTAAATTGGTCATAAGTAGTATCAAAATATAGCAATTTCTATACAAGATAATTTTAAAGACCTCAAGTCAAAGGATCAGTTATACAATCATTATAATGAGAATTCTATAGACATGCAAGAAATGTTCCAAATGGATTTCTCATATCGGGTATGTTCAATGAACTTGTTCTCTAATAAACACCCATATATTAGTTTAAGTATCTTCATATTTTAACCTATGAGTTCGACTACTTTCTTCATAAGGGAAAACATACCGTATGCTGGTCTTTTTACGTTTCAGTAATGTCTAGTCTTAATAGAACAATAATTAAGAATAATTTAGAGATACCACATAACTGCAATATGAATCTCATAATTATAATCTCATTATAATTTCATTTGCAATGTGTAATTATCCTATAGACTTTATCATATATATTTAAACATGGATAAGATAAATGATGTCTTTAAATAAATGTCACTAAACTATAACTAAACGAACTGATTGTAAAGCATAAATTAACAC
The DNA here is from genome assembly GCA_027576715.1 of Erythroxylum flavicans. Classification (NCBI taxonomy): domain Eukaryota; kingdom Viridiplantae; phylum Streptophyta; class Magnoliopsida; order Malpighiales; family Erythroxylaceae; genus Erythroxylum; species Erythroxylum flavicans. Next base: position 26,689,542 of record JANZXP010000005.1, on the reverse strand, counting down.
TTCAAGATCCAAAGTGGCAAACTGAGCCTTTTCCATAGATTAACAGAACTTGGTCCCCATTCCACCTTGTAACACTACTTGCTTCAATTATAAACAACCTAGTCTAAGACTACCTAACAGCACAAACATGCATATCCTTTATGCTAGGAAATAAACTAAGATCATATTACGGTGCACCTAAATAGTTTCTTATAATTTTTCTATTTAATTATTTTAATAGAATAACTTAAAATAATAATTAAAAATAAGTGGGTTTAAGATAGTTATGATTTAAATTTCATTCAAAAATTTTAAGTACAAGAGTCATATATAAGTTGTTCAATTATTCAATAGTATCCACAAAATAAAGAAAGACAATCAAAACTTTTAAAAGAGGGTTATACAAATTATCTTTTTTTTATAGAGAGAAAGACTATGTTTTTAGTCTTTTATTCCAGTTATATAATTAGAATTTAATTTTAATAAATTTAAACTTCTTATATTTGATTCATAAAATTTCTTAAACTCCAAAATTAAATCTAACTAAATTTATTGTTCTCTTTAATTTTTCTATATGTATAATCCATTATACTCTTAATGTGCTAGTAATAATTATGAATTCTAATTATAATTCATTATCAAAATTAGATAAATAAAAACTCTTTTTAATTTGTCTTTAAATTTTCAATTAACTTTTTATAATTATAAATCAATATTCACATTGGCAATATATTAGGAAAATTAGTATAGCTTGACATAACCTATTTAGACATGTTTATAAGGAATGATGTAATAGTTTAATTATATAACTATTTATAATATTAAAATAGGATATAAAGTATGAAATTAGTGGTTATTATTAAAATCAAATCATATTTATTCTTCTAAATTAGTATTTGATTTATAATTAAATTTCTGGAAGAAAGTTCTTTCCAATAATAAAGAAGAAAAATTTTAATAATGAAAAAAGATTTAGAATTAAAATTTGAAAATAACTTTTCAAATCACAACTGACTTTAGTCAAAGAAATCTCAAGTTATTACTACTTAAGACCAATAAAACATTCTCCATAATTATTTTAGAGTGATGAATTCTTTATTAACTTACTTAATTATTTATATAGTCCATACAGTTTTTAGGTACTATAATAGTTATACTAACTAGAATATGTTATAAATAGAATCAAAGTATAGTATTCGTTTTAAAATTCCATCAATTATCCTACTGTGATGGAAACTAGAAATTAATTAAGAATAATATTTAAAGGAAATTTTGAATTTCATAATTATAACTAATCTCTAATTTCAATTATATAGTAATTATCTAAGATATTTTATTACTAGTATGAAATAAATATAAAGAATTACATCATTAAATAAATTCATAAATTCATATATAAATTGCAACCAATTGGTTAGCTACAATGTCATAAATTATCAATCTTTCACTTGCACTAAATCCAGTCACCTATGCATCTAATATCATATACATTTATATGTCGATCTTGTCTCTTTTAAGATAATGACTAAGTAAAAGAATATGTAAAATTCTTTTTAATAGTCACTTGTTCTACTATAGTGTTTTTCTACTCAACTCTCTTTGATTAAGTGAAACTTCTTAAATGCATGATTGGGTCTTATATAAGACTTGTGTTCATTGTTCTATGCAATAGTGTCATTACTATCATAAGATAATATTATTGGCTTAACAATGAAATGGACCACTCTAAGTTTGATGACGAACTTCTTAATTAAAAACAACTTGTTTTGTTCGCTCAGACAATGAAATGTACTCAACCTCAAATGCAAAATTAGCAATAGCTTATTGTTTAGGATTTTTTAACTTGTTATGCCATCATTTAGAGTAAGAATGCATCATAGCTTTGATCTACCATAATCCTGATCAAATTGAAAGACATCTTCTTAAACTTTGAACTCTTAAATTTACTCTATTCACTAAGGAAATATCTTTAATTCTTTTCAAGTACCTTAAAACATTCTTCATAGTGACCTAGTGAATATCACTAGGATAGGATTTATAAGTGCTTGTTGTGCTCAATTCATAAGATTTATCTAGTTTTCTATATAGTATGAATTTGATCCAATTTCCAAATATAGAAATATAATCCATTTTATTTATCTCTTTTTAGCTCTCATTAACCTATTCATCAAGAAAGAAATCTTATATAAAATATGGGAAATAATCTCCTCTTATAAAACTTTACTTATGGATTATGATAAACTAAACAACATATTGATATATCTCTATAGATCTTTATTCTCAAAATATAGGTTGCGTCTCTCATATCCTCTATGGAGAATTTTTAAGACAATCAAATCTTTATATATTGGAATATAAGTATGTTTTTTCCTATTATAAATATGTTCAATACTTTGGCTAGTTTTTAGAGGCAAGATCAACATATTAGACAAGTTGACAACATTCCTAAGCATCCTAACTCAGTGCATATTTCAAATGCTAGTATACTGATTTCCTATGGCAACTTATAATCTCACTCCCTCTTTGGGTAATTGGTATATGATCAAGACCCGATGTTGCAAAATTCCAACAAATAGCTCAGGTGACATAATAGTATTACGAATCTCTATAAGCATGCTAGTGTATAGTATTTGAACGTAACATAATCATAGAAATTTTCAAATTCAAAATCAAATAACTTTAAGGGAAAGATTAAAGAGGGAACTAGAAGAGAATATAAGGTTGCACTAGTTTACTTATCAAATTTATAAGGCTTTTACTTCGTGAGTCAAAGAACATTGGAGACTCCTTTAAGATTGATTACAATAGTCTCTAAGATCTCTGTGACAAATGCTCTATAGTGGTTCCTAGCTTTATTAAAATGATCAATCTTTCTTAACAGCGTAAAGCTCCTTGCTTAGGACCGAATCAATTAATGAGTAAGGTGGAGATCTGGTAATTTGCTACTTTGGCTAGTAACTCCCTTGCTAACTAAAAATATGTACCATAGATGTATTCTCTTTTGGGTTGAGTAATAGATTTTTTACATTCTTAAAAAATCACTCCTTGTAACCTTATCATAGAGATAAGGTTTATTTATTTTTTTTATAAAATTGAGCTCCTGGGTTGTCTCATTAAAACATTTGATCTAACTTGGATACTTGCTTGTATCATATACAAGTCCTAAAACAAATTTAAATTGAGGAAGTTAAGGTAAGTGCACATATCATTGATAAGTAATACATTAATGAATAGAATGCCAATCTAACGAGGAAGATAGAACGATTTAGAACAGTATCTAATTACTAAAATCAGTGTGAGATAGGTTGATTATTGATGTTGGGTAGTCATTAAACAAAATAAAACCTAAACTATGCAATAAAATGATAAGAACAAAAAAAGAAAATAGTTGATAGTTAGTTTAGATGTAAGTAATATTTAGATAAGGATTCTCCCTAACATCACCTTCATAATTACAATTTAATAGACTTATAATGTTTCTATAATCTGCAATAAAAATATTCTCAGGTTATGAAATTTTCTCTCTCAAGTTATAGTCATTTATTCTTAATTTTATTGATCAATATATCCATTTAATTAAAACCCAAAAAATGCATAACGTTATGATAATTTCTATAAAAGGTTTGAGCCTAACACCAGAAGGTTTATATAGGCCTATTTCTAAAACCTGATGCTCTTAATATCTAAGTTGTGGTCTAATCAAATGTCAAATCATCTATATATAAATTAATATCATATTCATTCACTACATAATTAAATCCATATTAAAATATTTAAAGTTATTTCATAGAAATAAGTCACATGTCATAAATAATATTGAACCAATCTATGAAAAAGACGATACTAGGGTCCCCTTATTTGAAAATATATAAACTTGCCATAAATTAGCTTTGCTCTATCAGGATAATCCCTAATATTCTTCTCTATCAAAAATGAATTTAAAATTGATCTTTCAAAGGTAGTTCTACTTCTTGATGACAATCCATATGTTTAGAATATAAAAGAATAAAAGGATGTAAATATTAGCCTTTTTAATCAGTTTTATACTTTTTGTCAATCTCAAACATGGCTTGGGAAAATGACATATCCTAGTCATGTATATTTTTTGTAACTTTAAAGGGCAAAACAAGATTTAACACTTTCATATCCTAGGTTGTGGAATGAAAGTCAAATGGAATTTGTAAACATATAGAATATGTTTTCCTTCTTGTTTAATTAGTTAAAAGAAAAATATTCTTGGTGTAATTATTGTAATGTTGAAATAACTTTGCTATGGTTAAGGAAATATTTTTCATTTTCCAAAAAAAATATGTGTTGAGACATGATAGTGTCTCAAATCGTGTTACTTTTTTGCTATTTTCACAATCACATAGTTTCTTTTCTTCTTGTGTTTTAAACTATATGTTAGTTTATATTCAACCAAAATTTGTGATTTCTTTATGTTTTCTCTTACAATTCTCTCCAGTTCTTGAAGAATATTATCCTATAGGCAACATCTTCTCAATTACACAATAATATAACATAAATTGAGAAAATCAATGTAACTTAAGCATAAACATTACTGATGAAACATATGTACATCTTACATACAACAAATATCCTTACTCATAAGATATTTTCTTATCATTAAGAAAATCAATATCAATTACCCTTAACTTAAGTAATATTCAATTCTTAAAAGTTCAATAAATCAATTAACAAATATAAACTTCTCTTCATCTACCTATTTTTTCAACTATTATATCTTTAAATACTTGCACTACTTTGCAATTGAATTCAGCATAAACAATAATCCTTCAACACTTAGATTAATTCAAAGAATTTAACCCTATATATAAAATGAACATAAATGAGTAAAAAGCTTTTACTTTTCAGCACTTAATACCCAATATGAAAAATAAAATAAGTCACCTATTTTAGGTATTTTGTTGGACATTTAGAGTATTGTTTGAAATGTCATTCTAACCTTTTGAAGCAAAGATAAATATCTTGTCATAAATACCCTCACTTACTTAATTATGTTACCATTTCAAGTGCCTACCAGCACCACTTTGAATTTAAACCTTTTTACATTGTTAGGTCACTTATTTATGCTTAATTATTCACTTTTTTCATAATATTGAATGCTAATCTATATGATAAGCTTAAATATAACTTAATTTATGGTAAAATCTTTTACAAGGTTTAATTATTCAAATAAGGTATCAATATTAAGGTTATTACATTAAATCAAAACTCAGCTATTCAACATTTTTCAATAAAGGTTTTTATACTTGAGCTTTATATGCGTTATTAATGTTGACCATATACAAGTAAGAGCTTATGTTTGGTTTGATCTAAATCTAAAAGCAATCAAGAGAAGTTATATATAGATTGTCATAAAATTATATATTAAGGATTGAATAAGGATCTAAAGATAAAACTACATCACTAACCTTTTATAGGGTTTTAAAGAACTTATTGCATTTTAAGGAACTTAGATAGATAACTATTATGAATGTATTAATGAATATGGGGTTGTATATTGAGTGGTGGTATATTATTACGTTAGGAATCTTCTTTAGTCTAAATAATAGAATTCTAATAATTGGATAAATATACAAGCCATGGTTATAGGGAGGAGTCATGTTATTTCTGAACCAATTGATTAGGTATAGGTGTATATGAGAAAATAAAGGCTTTAGCCCAAAGGAAATCTAACTTCGCTCTTATAGGAGATTATCCATTCTAAGTCCTTGAAAGAATCATTGATAATGTAACACCCCACTTTCACGGGGCATCTACTAGACATCCTGTAGACGTTCAGGAACATACATCATGAAAGCGGCACGTTAGAGCAGTAACATTCACCTGTATGGCATCATAACTAAAACATGAATAACACAATATCTAAATCTCAATTCCTCATTTCCATTTATAAAAACATAATACATTGTAGTTTTCCATATATAATCTATTTATATATACAATATCAAAATCTTATAAGAGTCTACTGCTCTTTTATAATATTCTACATAAAATTAGAACTAAACAAAAACACTATCTAACTCTTCAGTCTTAGCTGAATGACCTTTGAGCTATTGGTTGAATCCAAAATGCAATACTAAAATTCTTCTAATTTGTCTTCGAAGCTAAATCTCCTTTCTCGTACCTAAAAGTCAGGTTGCAATTTTGATGAGTTTTGCAAACTCATTGAGCTAACCATCGTTGATGGACTTACTCATATCAAAACATATAACAGTTCACATTTTAAGTTTCAGAAACAGTTCACATAATCACATATTGTGTAACATCCCATTTTCATACTAAGGATTAGAACCTTAAAATTCGGTGCATGTGAGATCAAAGAGAGATTAAGAAAAAATCCATTTCATGCTTATGCATAATGTTAGCATATACACACGTGAATTTAAATTTGCACACATTACAATGACTGTACATGCACTCATTTGACATTTTTCGTGTACAATTGATCTATAAATGTGATTATAATTGGAATTGTGAATTATATATGTTAAAAAATTAATTTGGAGAGCATATTTATTGATTTAGAATTTTTGGTGAAATTTTGAGAATTTTCTAAAGTTTAGGGGTATTTTCGGATTAGGAAAAAAATGCGAAGTGGCAAAACAATTGATGAATAGCAGTAGAAATAAGAGTCAAATGGCAATGGAAAATTTTACATTGGGATTTAATGAAAAATGTCATTAAAAATTGAGAGAAATTTGGGTTGAAAATTGGGGACAAATAGATTAGTTATTAAAAAAGTGGTCAAATAGAGACCACAATAAAAGGACAAGTGGCAAGTGACAAGTGTCACAACACTTGCCACTCACCACTCACGACATTTTTCTTCTTTGAAAGACCAACATCATTGTCTTTCACCCATTATTTTCGTAACTCATGCTCTCTTCTCCATTTTCTCCATGTTTTCGTCTCCATCTACGACACTCTCTTCTCCCAAGCATTAATGGTAAACCTTGCTCTCATCCTATACTTGCTAATTCCATTTTTGTTATCTTCATCATCTTAAGACTAGAAAACCTACCATATTCCACCTTAAAAAGGTGAAGATCGTGTATGTTGGAGGAGCTAGGGTTTTTGGAGATTCTTGAAGAAGCCTTGGGTAAATCAAGTAAGTAACCTATTACTCTTTTTGATTTGAAGAATGATGCATATTTGATGATAGTTAGAGGTTAAATGATCATAAAATGGGGATGGGTACATGCTAAAAATGTGATTGAGGAATGTAGTAGATTCATGTCTTGCTTTTACATGGATGATGATTAATGATTCATAAACTGATATAGAGATGTTTTATAGTGAGAATGAATCCTTAATGAATGTAGAATAAAGTGTAGAAAATTTTAATAATGAATGGATATCCATCAAAAACGTGGATCAATGGTTGTTTTAGGAATGGATTGGATTGGGTATCGAAGTTAAAGAAAAGGCAAATATAGTGTCTTGAAAAGAGAAGAACTAGGATGAAAGTTTAGAGACAAATTGATAATGGTGTTTAAAGTGCGTTGGAAAAATGTTAGCTGTAACATTTTCCATTAATTATGCATCTACAATTTAGCCATAATTTGTTCTATAGATATCCAAATGAGATGATCTTTAATTTGGATTAAATTAGAGACATATGACTACATTTTTCGTGAAGGCATTGAATCCAAATTCTATCTTTAAGAGTTTCGAATTTTGACTTGAAGTTGAGTACTGGGTGTAGGAAAAAGTGCAGAAAAATTAGATACATAATGGGTTTTGTTCTGTTTTTCTTGTAGAATGAATGTGAATCTCCTTGGGTATTTTTATGATGAAATGAAATGATTATAGAGCTAAAGAAAGGGAGGAATGTGGTATCTTGAAATGGGAAGAATTAAAGTGATAATTAGAAGTGAAATGAAAGTGGAAATAAAGTTGAATATGTGTAGGAAGTTGATGATGAATGTGTATATATGTGTCGTCATCGTCATCATCACCCAGTTTAAAATTCCGCAATGAAGCGGGGTCTGGGGAGGCTTGATACTACGCAGCCTTACCCCTACATAGTAGAGAGGCTGTTTTCGGTAGACTCACATGCAGATGTGACAATAAAAAGGGATGTAGATGAAAACTGATATGTTAAGAGTGGAGGTAAATAAAATTAAATAAGTAGATAAAGAAATAGAATAAAACAAAACCAAATAAAATAGTTACAAATAATAAAGATACAAATACAAAATACTAATAATAGAATAATGATAATACATAATAATAAAGATAAAACTGAAAATAATATGAATACATAATAATAGTATGCACAAATATGCAGCGAAAATGTTTCACACGCCACAAGGAATCCAATACAAATAAAACCTGTGACACCGCTTACTTAGAAAACCTCGTTACTCAAGACAAACATAAAAGAGGGTTGTATTCAGTAACTCAAATGAAAGAAACTAGTTAATAATCATGTTAATAATAAGTACCTCTACTACTCAAAACCTCCCTCAACTATGAATAAATCCAGACAAGGAACGTACTATTGATCATGCAAAAACTTTAGTTACTGTGCATAACAAAACATGCAACAAACCCAGCGAATCTTGATCACCCTAATCACCATATACAAAACTTATATCTATAAAACTCAATAGAGGGATACAAAGATAAAGCAAAAAAAGTATTTGAAAAATCTTTGGAGAGTAAAATAGGTATAGGACGATATCATATCATTCACAGAGGAGCTGAAAAATCATAATAAGATCTTATAAATAAAGAGATTATTTTTAAATAAATAAGATTTTTATATTAAAAAATTTTTAAAAACTGGTAATTTCATTACCTTTTCTCACCGTTTGATGAGACAAATGGGTCAATTCATTAGCCTTTAATCCACTTTTCAAGAGAAAAGGACAACGAAGAGAAGATATTTCATTGTAAACAAATAAAAAGATGAGGGGTAATTTCGGTAGCGGGAAACGTGGGGCGGCTGAGTCTACACGTAAATATTACTTTGAAAGGCGTTAGGGAATCACGCTATCTGATGGGAGGGCTACTGGGATAATGCCACGTCAATATGGTGAGTGCTCCTAGCTTTACCACGTCATCTTAGTCCGAAAGGTACCTTTTTTAAAAAAATTTTGGTAAAAAAATTTATGCATTTTTATTTTTATTTTCTTCCTCTTTTTAAAAATTATAAAAAATAATTATTATTTTTTGTTTCTATTTTTTACCGTAATCTAGTTTACTGTTATTTAAATATATGTTATTTAACTATTTAATTATTAATAAAAATTATAGATAATTTAATTAAGATTATATATTTAATAAATTAAAATTAATTATTAATAAAAATATGAATAATTTAATTTTATTTAATTTTTATAATTAAATTATATGTAATTAAATTTTAATAGTTATAATTAAATTTAAAATAATTAAATAAATTTTGATTTAAGAATTAAAATATATTTTAAATAAATAAAAATTTAATTTTAAAATTATTTAATTTGTCAAAATGACATAATTTTATTAATAATTTATTAGTAAATATTATATAAAAATTAAATAAATTTATTTAATTAAAAATAATTAATATTTAAGTTTTATTTAATATGTAATTATTATCAACAATAAAAATATTAATATTAACAATAAAAATATAAATATTGATAATATTAATAGATTTATATTTTTTTGAAAAAAATAGAAATTAAAAATTACAACATCAAAAAAAACGGAAATAGAAACGAACAGAATAAATGTTTTCGTCCCTGATATACGGTTGATGTGTTTGCTGAGAATATTTGCCCTGTATACGATGAGAGCCTGTTTGGATACGGAAGAGTAGCTTTCGTGGGCTCCACGGGGTTTACGCACGCAGATCTTTCTTTTAACATGCTGCATTCAAAGTGACATTTGTCAAAAAATTAAGGTAGAGTGGTTTGCTTTCTTGTGATTTTTAGTTTTTTTTTAATTTCTATTTTTTAAATATAAATAAAATCATATTTTATTTTCAATTAAGGTAGATTGGTTTGCTTTCTTGTGATTTTTAGTTTTTTTTTTTAATTTCTATTTTTCTTTTAAATAAAAATAAAATTATTTTTAATTGTTAATGTTTAGTTATTTTTATTATTAATGGCAATTATATATTAGCTAAAAATTAAAGATAAATAATTTTTAATTAATTAAATTCATTTTAATCTCTTATATAATATTTATTAGTAAATTATTAGCAAAAAATTTTATTTATTAAAATAAATAACTTAAAAATTAAATTTTATTTATAATTAAAATTAACTTTAAATATATTTTAATTATCAAATCAAATTTTATTTGATATTTATATATTTTGAAGATATCTTAAATTAATAATTATTTAATTTAATTAATTACGAATTAATATATTAAATAATTAAATTATATATTTAGGTGATAGTAAATTAGTCATAAAAAAGAATTAGAAAATAAAAATTATTTTTTGTAATTTTCACATATTTTAAAAATAGGAAGAAACTAAAATCAAAAATTAAAAAATCAAATAAAATTTTTTTAAATTTTAAGAATAAAATCATAAAGCATAAATAGAAATAAACAAGCCCTAAAAGAATACTACAGATCGTGCCACACATATCCTTACGGAGTTCAGAGAGCAATAGGTCAAGTTGGGTCAACTTAAGCCCAAGCTTGACTTGAAACTTTTAGTCTAGTTTGATTTCCTCCGAACTCAACCTGTTCGGCTTAGCTTAAGCCACCAACTAAATCGAGACTTACGCTTAGTACTGTTTGGTAAAGAAAATGAATTTTGATCTCACTTGAGCTTGATTGAGTGTGTTTTTTGGCAATGGGACCATTCCGATAGTCTCTTATTGTGAGCCTTTACGCAGTTCGGTCTAATTAATTAAAATTTTAAAAATAATGTTATTTTTTATAATTTTTAGACTTCTAGTTGAGACGGACCGGATACCTCAAATCTCAACCTAACAAACCCCAAAAAAAATGACCATAAAGTCTAATCTATCCCTAAAGTCCAATCAAATAGGGTCAAGTCAGCCGGATACAAGCTTATTTCCTAAATGCCTGTTTGGTTGAATTTTTGGAGGATAAATAAGTACTTTTTTCATCGCACAAGTTTTTTAAGAAAAATAAATGTTTGATTGTAAAATAAAAAAATACTTTTTTAATAGATATAGTTTTTTTGGCAGCTAAAATATAACCTTTTAAGAAACTCAAATTTGGAGCTTATCAAAAAAGTTCTTTTTCAGGTAGATTTTTTAGATCAATTAATGAGCCTATTTTTTTAGTCTCTTTTATCCTTATGTTTTACACATAATTTCTACAATACCCACAAACACATCTTCACGTTTATTTTGAAATTTATATAATATTATTTGACTTTTTATATATTTTAATATTTATTTTTGATATTAATTTTACTTATGTTATAATCCATACAAAAGATTTGGTTAGATATATTTTCATTTATGTTTCATGTGATTTAAAATTATATAATAATTAATATATTGTGCTTTGCATATTGTTTAATATATTTTAAATAATATTTATATGCATAA
>JANZXP010000005.1:26664550-26677902 GCA_027576715.1 Erythroxylum flavicans | reverse complement strand
GTTTCGCAAAGTATTCGATTTTGGAAATGAGATTAAGATTTTGAGAAATTGGTTGTAGTTACATTCTTATCCATTTTGTTTTTAGGATGAAATGATGAATGTGATTGAAAGATTTTAAGTTTGCATTCTTGTAAGATAGGTAGCTTGGGTTTGAATTCTACTGCAAGGGGTTTTCGCTGCAGCAAAGCTGAGAGTTCGCCATGGCGACTTCGCCGCAGCAAAGATTATACTTTTTGTCGTGGAAAATTTGACCCGCATAAGTTTGCCGGGGCGAAGATTCAGTATGCCGCGGCAAAGCCTGCCTTTACTTCTGATTGATTTTTCTTTCAAATTTCCAAATTCTAACCCCTCCTCCACGCTCAAGCTTCATGATCCCAAGTCCGATGTTGGGCTCTAGAAATAGGGTCCAACGAGATTGGCCCAACTATGGTAGGCATTCACCATATGCCTTGGAAGACTCATATACCACTCTCTTGCTTTTCCTTCCAGAGATAGTGAAAAACCTTCCATAGCACTTGATCAAGTGAAGTTCCCACTGGTTTCATACTCTAACAAATCATGGACAAGGATTGCAAATACATGTAGGGATCCTCTCCTGTCAAGCCATGAAATTTAGGAAGAGAATTATTGAGTAATCTCTTAACTTCAAAATTAACATCAAAATTAGGACAAGTAGAGTAAATGGGTCATAATTCACATTAGAAGTTGTTGCTTGCCTAATAGTCCTTCTCCTTTGATTCCCATTATTTTCACCTACTCTCTTATGCTCTCCATTACCTCCATTATCACCATTCCTAGGTTGGTTAACATGAAAGTTAGGGTTTTGGAGAAAAGCTGGGTTCTCAGCCATAATCACTCTATCTATCGACTCACTCTCACTCTTTAGCCATCTAGAGTCTTTTTCTCTTCTTTCCTTCCTAATCTTTCGCAAACGTCTCTCAATTTTAGGATAAAAAGGTAGAAGTTCACTTTCTTGGGCATGCATGGAAACAATTTCAAATGGGACTAAAATGAAATAGAGTAACAAAAATTTCTTGCAAGCGCACAAAGTCAAATAAAAAGGAGAAATGTGAAGGATGCAAGTGTGTTGTGTATGAAAGTGTGTGTAACAATAAAGTGTGCAAGTAAAGTATGTATGTATGAAAAAGCAACAAAGAAATGTTCCAAACTATGTTGTGTAAAATTGCTAATTATGTAGCTTGCAAAAAGTTTGGTATAAAAGAAAATGTAATCCTATAATATCGACCAATATGATTCTAAACTATCTAAGATGCAATCTAAACTAAGGTTCCTCACCTCATTTAGTAGCAAGGAAAATGACAACAACTAACCTAAAGAACCAATTACTTAGTTCCCCGGCAACAGCGTCATTTTGACTCAAGCCTTTTTGTTCTTACCCTTGGAGGCCAAATTAAAAATATTTTTTTATTCCAAGGATTGCAGTATAGAATGCAACCTCGGGTCGTTTCACTTAATCAGAACCAGATTAATGGAACTAAGCTAGCCTATATGTCATGATATGCAAACAAAATTGGCAAGGAAGAGGGGGTTTTCAATCTTTGGACATTTGGACAAAAATAAGCAAATTGTAAGAAAATGTAATGAAAAGTGTTTTTGGATTTTGGGAATAGAAAAGTGATAAAATGAAAACAATGATCGATTGATAACAGTATCCTCTTGAAAACAAGCTTTGGCTATCATTGTTCAAAACAAATTTTTACGGGAGTGAATCACTAAGTTTCAAATGGTAAATCTTAAAGAACTCTTTAAGTCCAAGGTTTCAATCAATGAACTCCATTTATTCAAACCTTATGGAATGCTCTTAGTGTGTGCAATGGGTAAGCTAATGCAATAAGTCATTTGGGATCTAGAATCATCTCCATATCAAACACAACTAGGCAGATAAAAGAGAATTAACCAAATCACAAATAAACATATATGAGACTTCATATATTCAAACTCCAAGTTCTACATCAACAAATCCCAATAACATATTAACCATCCAATACTTGATTAAACTGTAATCAAGAATATTCAACTATAAATTACAAATCTAAACCTAGGAGTTCATAATAATGTAGTTGAACATGGAATGAACTACTCCCCTTTGAAGCCCATTGAACTCTAGTCGTTGCTACATTTACAAGAGGAAAGAAGTGCCTAGCCAAGCATTACTCCAGGAAGAATCACAACTGCGAACCCACTGGAAGTATCCATGCTAGCAGCTGTCAGTGGGGGAGTTGACGGTGAAGTGGAGAGGAATGGATGATGGAAGTGTCCGAAGGTTTTGAGAGAGTGAGAGTGTGGTTTTTTTTCTTTGGGGTCGGCCTCTTTAACCTAAAATGGTAGGGTTTTTAAAGAAAATGGGTTATGGATCGGGTTGTACAGTGGTTAACTTTCCGAAAATGGTTTACATATTTGAAGGTTCGCTGCGGCGACAGATAAGTTCGTCACGGTGAACTTTTCCCGAAAGTTTTGCTGTATTGTTGGTAAACTTTTCCCAAAAGTTTTGTTGTATTGTTGGATGCTTTCGCCGCAGCGACAGAATAGATCTTTGCCACGGCTAACTTTTCCTGAAAGTTTTGCATGGAACTCTTCATTCTTCGCCGTGGTGACACATCTTTTTCACCGCGGCGAACTTCCTATTGCACCTGTTCACTTGTTGACTTGAATTCAACTCTTTCCTTGACTCTACATCTTCTTCTTGAGTCTCTTCTCCTTGAGTCTCCTACAATGAACAAATGGTAGTTTGCAATATCAATTGTTCTCAGAAAATTAATTAGTGCAATTAATACTGATTTCTGACAATTTTTACTCTCAAACTACATAAAATAAAGGTAGACACTCAAGAGTGAAATTAAGCATAAAATTTTGAAATAGGAGCCAAGAAGTGTAGTAAAGATCATGAAAATGTCGCCAATTTATATAATAAACTTAGGCTCAGTCAAATGGCAATTGGATCCTATTAGGGTCAGTAAAGTGGTTCAAATTTTAGGTAAGAATGTGGTCATATTGTTGGTAATTCAAATTGAAGCATTTGTTAAAAAAATTGCTAGCTTAGTTAGAGCAATAAGACTAGCTCAAGCATTGTAATATTAATTGTTTAAAGGAAATCATGTTAGTAATAAAGTGGGTATAACTTTTGCAAACTAAATTAAGCAAATATAATATTTTGAAAAACTAGACAATCCATACAGTAAAATATACAATTCAGGTTAGCTAAACCATTTGCACTTTATTTTGAGCAATTAAAGAGGAGGAGCTAATATAGTTAAAATAACTCCTCAAGATTTCAATAAAGATAAGGTAAACCATCTTAGGAAGTAGCAATAAAGAATTTGCCCCATGATACATTTAAGTGGTTTGAGAAATTGGAAACAAGGATATATCAATTGTCCATATCAAATAAGACTTTCAAAGTTTAGATTAGACAACTGTTGAATGCTATAAGTTCTAATGGAAGGTAAACTAAAAAATGTAGGTCATGGAGATTACTGAAATTAATGCCAAGGAACATCAAGATGAGAAGAATATGATGGAAGGAAATAGAGACAATAATGTTATCTTTTATGCTTTAAATAATAAAATTCACTCTCACTCTTATGAAGATGAGTTTTATTTTGATATATGTGACATAAATGTTAATCTTTATAAGCCTTTACAGGAATTTATTCAAAGAAATTGCATCAGAGGTTAGTACTAATGCAAACCTTAAAATGAAAACCATATAAAACTAGAATAATAAGGAATCATAACCTTAGGATCATCTTCAAATCAAGCAAGGAAGCTTGACCCTAACTCAATTGACTGATTAAAACCAAAGCTATAAGAATTTTGATCACCACAAGTTACCTTGATAATATTAGATTAAGTTATTGTTGAACATTTAAGAGAAAATTCTTAGAAAGTGAAGAATACTCTCAAATTGATTTCTATTTTGATGATGCACAAATAACATCAATAAGGCAGTCTTTTATAGGCATAAAATCCCTAAAAACTAGAAACTTCAAAGGAAATGAAAACTAGATTCCTAAAGGAACATTCCTTATTAAGTGTAACAAGGATTCAAACATTAGCTAATAAGACTACTTTAACTAGGACTCTAGGAATTCATATGCATAATGTCATAACGAATCGTAATCAGATTAGAAATTAACCATATAATAATTCCTAACCCAAATAGTAAAATAGAAAATAACTACAAAAAATACTAACATAATTTGGTCTTTATAATAATTAAGTTATAGCCTATTTACAATAAAACATACTAAGTAATATAATACAAAACACAATAAAGCCCTTAAATGCATCTTAATTATAAGAATTGGGCTCCATTTAACTTAAAACAAGTGAACCAAGTTGTTAGACATTCTCCAATCCTTGATCTTCCTATATTAATCATTTTGCATCTTCAAAAACATGTATAAAATTGATTTATCTTAACAATGCATTTAATTCATCTTAAACAACTTATTCTTTCTTGCATCTTTATGATCAATTGTTAAAAAGCTATCTTTATGCATTTGATCTTTACCCTAATCACTGGATCTCTAATTCCTTGTAAAGGATTACATGAATGGTCAAGTGCTATAAGGGGAGGAAAAAGATGGAAGATGAAAAAATTTTATGGAGGATAAGGAAGGCTTGGGCAATATATGATTCTAAGACTCATGAAAGGAGGCCCTCATATAGCACATTTATAACTCGTGATGATGAAGTAAATATATCTACCTCAATGGATTTGAAAAACACTTTTAAAAAGAAATAAGTCCAACATAATGGCTTTAAAATGTCACTATTCAACTAAAGGTTTTAAGAATTTATTTTGTTATAATAATCTTAATTTAAGGAATTTTGTTTTTAATTGCTTTGAATAAGCTTTTTCGATTTCGATTCATTGTATTTAAATTTCTTTAATTGTGAATATCACCTTGAAATATGGTTAGTATATTTTTGGTTAGGTGTTTGTAATTTTGTTTTATTACATTGAAGCGAAGGAAGCAAGTCTTTTTAAGGATTAAGAAAGGTACAACTTGTATAATAAAGTGAAGAAAAGGCCCAATACAAACCCTTAAAATAAGATAAGTGCTAAAATTATACTTTAACTATGGCCTAGGACATGCCTGTTTTCCATTTTTATATCTTTATATGAATTTGAGCCATTTTTTAATAAAATATATAACCTAACACACAAGACTACTGGATAAGAGAAATATGACTTAGGACTTGCTCGCTTCCCTAGTTGCATTCCTAATCTAAGAACTTTAGATAGGCATATGGTTATGTCATGTAAAGTTTAAATGTCTTTTCATATCCACCTATCACTTTGAACTTATTATTCACATTCTCTCCTAAATTATTCTATCTTCTCACCTATCTAAAGAGAAAACTTACTCACATAACTTACCTAAATAGATTTTGAAACTACTTAACCTATTTTATCTAGGATTCAATAATTGTATCCATAAAAAAATGCCATTTTTATTAAGGTAAATTGTACAAATTTTAGAGGATTTTTGCTATTTTCTCAATTTGGAATTGATTTTTTAATAAGATAATTATTGTATAGCAAGAAAGAAGGAGTTCTGTACTAATCGTAATAAAAAGGAAGGTTTGAATACATTATGGTGATTTTATTAACTGTTAGGAAACTAAGGGTTAATAAGGTTATCTTTTTACCCTATTATTTTAATATTTAATTAAGGCAAGTGTATATATCGTTATGTACTAGTAAAGAGATAGTAGGGGTCAATCTCATAAGGAGTTAGTAAATAGTGGTCTAATCCTCCAACTATTTTCTAAACAATAATAAAGATGGATCATTGATTGATTAAATTAAAGCTAAACTATTACCCTACACTCTTGTTCACAATAAGAACATTGCAAAGTAACCAATGAGATTATCAATATCATGAAATAGCTACACTAGATTTTCCACTAACTTCATGTTATTTGTTTATTCAATTATAAGAATTATATTGTTTAGAATGCCAAGACATCCTAGGGTAATGATCTATAACCTTTAATAAACAACTAACGAAAAAAAGGACTACTCTAGTGTACAAGGCTCCTAACTTTATTAGGGACCTGGGCTAAGGATACTCATAGTACCCTTAACCCGACTATGCAAGGCTAATTGTATATCTTTAAAAACATTTGGACAGTGTAATGACTGTATTTTGAAAATCCTAAAACTCAATGAAAACATCTATAAATCAGTTTTAAATGCACTTCTATACTATCAAAGGAACAAATGTTCTGATTCAATTAATGAAGTTAGGTTTTCAAAACCACCACCCAGTATAACTATAATGGAGTTTTTGAAATATTTGAAATCGCAGAAAAAAGTGAATCCATTTTTCATTTATACGTCCATTTATATGAATAAGACTTCGAAATCTTAGTGAAAGACTGGATTTGTTATCTCATGTTTGCTTTTTGTGAAAAAATCCCAATTGAAGTGGAGGGGTTCTTCAAACAACAAGGAGCTGGGTCAACTATTCAATCAAATGATAACTCTACTGCAACTACTGGACTTTTAAGTCCACTCAAAGGCAATCTCAACGAAAGTATAAAAGGTTCACACCTAAGGTCATTTACAAACCACAAGAAAATCAAGAGTTAATTTACAAAATTAGAAAGCATATCAATATAGTCATGAGCCACTATACAACAAAAGTACAAAACAAAGACTACCCATGGGCGATAATGCCCCGAAAGTGTCAAAAGACTACAGATCCACTCATAGCTTCAAGTTCACTAAATTAACCTGCATGGTTGGAAAACAGAGGGGGTGAGTACACTATGTACTCAGTGAGTGGAAAAAAACATATATTGCAAACAGAACCTAGTACACATCAAGACAGTTTATATAACCTAAGGACGATTTTACGCATCTATCATGCATATAACCACCAATAAAGTTAATTAACATGACATAGAATCATATAGACCTAATCTATAACTTATCCCATACTGGTTAGGAACCACATAGGCCTAGCCTATTAATCACTCATTCAGTGAACATAGGTTCCAATTCCAGTACACAAGAGTAGAAAAGCATCACATGTAAAATCAAATCTTGTCAAGAAGCCAAATCTCAAAATAGGCTAAAATAGTTATGTTTGTCACCACTAGTCGGCCAAACTAGTGTGCACACCCACTGATCCTAGTGTTAGCTCGACTTTCATTTGTGATGAGTCCATACCACAATCGATAAGAGCATCATGACCTTGGGTGATGACCTCGTCAGCGACCATACCTCTAGGTTTGCAATCACCTGCAAGTCCTGTAGAAAGGTGTCATTACGAGGACTTGAATTTTATGTACTAGCATTAAAGGGTAAGGGGGTTGCTTAATCTATTGTGCCTGGCACATGAATGGCCAATCGTTACCTTACCAATTATAAAAATAATCATATACAAATATTTAGTACTAAAATCAAGTAAGGTACCGTGCCTTATTTATTTATCCAACCGATAAAATGGAACCTTGTTATGACTCTAAGCCTAAAGAGAATACATTTATGCAGCATACATGACTCAGTTATGCATATGTACGTTCCAAAACATTATTTTATATAGTGAAAGTCATCTTTTGCACTCTAAGTGTAAAGTTATTCAAAAACATAGTTTAATAAATATATAAGTATACTAGCATCTATTTGAGATTCAATTCTACTATATATTACCTAGGTTCAAAATTCACATACAAGTTATTATGCATGTCTTGGGTTGTCCTAGTCCTATTTGAGAGATATGTTTTCCCCAACTCACCTTAAAAGAAGGTGTACACTCCCTTGACTTTAACAATCCTCGATACGAGCTCCTTGATCCACAGCTCCCAAGCCTTTATACGTACAATATGCAATGTATTTACTACTCAAACATGTATCTCATATATATACACTATCACATAAGTGTATAAAACACAATATCACTATTTTTATGTTTGGGCCATTAAGCTTCTGACACGATTACTTCCCTTATTATTTGCATATGCTTTCTTTTCCATTTTCTAAGGCATTTAAGCCTTTGATCCAATAATCACACATTTCAAAGCATAATTAAGCACATTTTTATCTAAGCACATTAGGTCATTACTCATCAAGATATGCAAAAATTCAAGTTTACTCTAAGTAAACATGAAAACCTCTTTCTAATCCACACCATTACAATCCTTAAATCCTAAACCAAGTTTACTTAAGTATTTTATCAAACACCTAATGTGCACGACTTTCAAGTCATATTTTCAAGACTCTACTATAGTAATTCATGCTCCTATCTTGTTATATAATAAGCACTTCCAAACAACAACACATTTCATCACTCCATTAAATCCAATTTTGTAGTAACCCGATTTTCATATTGAGGGCTAGAGCATTAGTTGTCATTGGAATTCATGTCTTTGCATTTCATTTACATGCATATCATTAGCATATACACACATGAAATATGAACTATAATACATTACAAAGATAGCATACGCACTCAATTGATTTAATTTGGGGTATGAAAAGTTTAAAATGTTCGTTATGTGAACTATAACATGTTTACGCCTTGAATTTTAGTATGGTTGATAACAAGTAGTAAATTTGGAATTAATTGATATAATTGGAAAATTAAGGGCTTATAATGTATATTTGGTCTAGGAAAAATGCCAAGTGATAAGATAAATTGATACATGAAAATTAGAATGATTAAGGGTGTGTTTATTTAGTGGGTATGAGGAAAGAGGAATGGGTAGGGAATGAAAGGTAGTGTTTGGTAAGTAAATATCATTACAAAGTAACCATTTTCGTTACCCACTATCAGGTATTACTTCATTCCTCTCGTAATCCAGAGGAATGGGGGTGATTACTCTGTATTTTGTGTGTAATTATTAGGCGCGAGTTTCCTCCTTCACTCTCTACTTCGTTTTTTTTTAAGCAAGTAATCAGCAATCATCTTTGCTTGAATCTCTCTTAAAAGTCATGTTTTTTCTTATATCCGGTTACTCTTTCTTCCATCTCTCCACAAACTAATCCCAGCCTACCATGGAAACAAACGAAACCAAGAAGGAGCATTAGTAAGTTTCTTCCTTTCTTTCTTCTTCAATTTTTTTTATTTGGGTTTTGGGACTCTATAAGATCTGGGTAATGTGATTATAGAGTTGTATATATATATTATAAATGTGTATATATATTAGCATGATCAACTCTTACCTCTGTCTTTCTCTCTCTCGCTTTCTCTAGCTTAGAAATGGCAAGGTAAGCTTAGGAATAATAGGAACATAGTTGTTAGAGTCTAAGAAGTTGTTTCTAAGTTGAATCTAAGCTTTGATATTTATGAAATTTGTTGTTGGAGTCTATGGCATATAGATTAAAACCATAGAACATGTAGCTGTTGAAATACTTGGTCCATCTGGAATGTGAGACTTTCTATAAAGGCCAAGGTTAGTCTCGTCAACATTAATTATGGCCATAGAATAGTAATGGGCGTTATTTGCTTCTTCAAATAAGCTGACAGGTATAACTACATCTAGCACTTTCACGTTCATTAATTCCAGATCTTATTTTTTTCATCTTTCCCTCTTCAGGTCTCGGGAGCCACACCAGTCATTTTCTGGTGTAAGGAAACCTTGATTTTGAGAATAACTAAAAAGAAGAAGCCAAAGCGATTCCCAGTTCATGAACGTAAAAGAAATCTTTTGAGTGCTTGCAATGTAGTGATGTTTGCTAGTTCTTTGTTCTGTCACTGGTTATGTCATGCCTTTTTGGTAGATTTCATTTTAATCGACTTTATTTTCAAGGACCAATTTTTATTCATTTTTTGAACTCCCATGTTTTTTGTGCCACTACAAATTGGGATTCATCCCCACAAGTCTTCTTTGCTCTTGCCTTTGACCAACAATAAACAGATAGATAATCAAGCTTGATGGAGAGTATTATGGTTTTGATTCTCGTTCTCAAGTCCAATGATAAGTAATGATTTTCTGGTAGTTTTCTGCTTATGAAAGTTGCCCATTTGGGAAAAATGTTAAATGTGGATATGGTACTAACGAAATATACCATTTTGCTAGTGAAACTTGACGTATATTGTTAGAATCTTTTGTTGCTGAATTGCATGATCAAAACTCATTATTTTTATTCTTTTCTAGAAGTACTGCTATATCTTGCAAGTCTTTACCTGTTGAGTAGCTCTCCCATTTTACTGTAGCTATGGAGCAACTTATCAATCAAGACATCTCAATTTTGACCTTTCATGAGGTATTTATATGAATCAATTTTTATGTTTTATCCCTTTGTTTAAGTTAGATTGAGCCTTTTCTTTTCTATCACAAATGTTTTATTTTGTTTCTTTTTACGATTTGGATTTACTTTTTGTTTGTGATTGAACATTCATGGCTTGACCTCCAAGGGGACTGCTTTTGAAAAGTTTAATTAGGAAAACCTTGGAGGTCAAGCCATGAACTGTTTTTGGAAAGTTTAATTAGGAAAACCTTTAGCTTTATGTAACGTGATGTGTGTGATCATTGGTATCAATGTCTGGACTGAATAAAAATTCGTTCTTTGAAGGAAGACTAATTCTTTGTTCTTAGTCTAATCAGTAATGGAAAAGAGCAAAGAAAACAAAAAATGGTTTGAAAACCTTGAAAAAAATTATATCTTTTAACAGCCCATAATTCTAGTCTAATGTTGTTATACTATTCACCTGTAAAGTCCTTGCCTGAGTTGGATATGATCTAAACAGCTTCAAGAGCAGCTCCAATACTTGCAGAAGAACATGAATTAGTATAAGCTCCTTTGTCACTCTCATGATGAGCTCCTTTAGTATAAGATGGCGCATAATGTTTTAATAATCCAGAAAGAAAAGCAAATTAGTATAAGAATAAAATTAGATTTTTACCATACTTATACTTCAAAATCATTCACCTTAACACTTCATAGTGTTTTAAATTTTTAATCAATGCTACAATTCAGATATATAATAACTAAAATCAAAATTTGATGTAAAAATAAAATATTAAATATATAAAAATCAAACAAATTAATAGTTGAAAGAAAGTTTATAGAAATAATATCTTTCTTTAAAGGTTAAAATATTATTTTATAGCTTTCATAAAATATTTTTGCTTTTATACCAAATTTAGAGGTTATTTCAGCTCATTGTTTCATTGATTATATATTTATGTATCTTCATGCAAATTCTCATCAATTTGAACTCTTTTGATATCAATTATCACTCATTCACTACAAGTAAAGTTCATTCATATCCTTTATTAATCAATTAACCAAAACTTGATATTTTTTTATCAAGTTTTGGAACTAGAAGTACATAAGCTATTTGGTTTAAAATATGCATAGAAACTGATCTTCTTCTTGATCATCTTTCTCTATTACCTTCGTTTATTTTTCTACTGCTATTACCTACCTTTTCAATATGCCCTATCTATATGTTAGACATTTATTTTTTGAAATTTTTATTGTAGATCAACATGGCTCGCCCCTATTAGCGAACGATGGCACAAACTAAAGCAACTTTTGATACTTCAAAAAACAATAAATAATATGATGATTTTTTTATTTGTTATCTATTATGTTATCTATTGTTTGTACCTTCAAAAGAAGGTCCGTGAAATTAAAACAAAGGAAGAAAAAAGGATTGATAGAATGAGATGGATTTTTATATTGACTATGGATTGTGATAATGCCTGCATTAGTGAACTTCGTATGGATAGAGGAACCTTTAGGATATTATTTGATATGGTTAGAGAAGTCGGAGGTTTAAAAGACATTAGGAACACATCCATAGAAGAGGTTGTAGCAATGTTCATATGCACTTTAGCTCACAATAAAAAAAGTCGGACAATAAGCCTACTTTTTCTTCGTAGTAAAAAAAACTGAGTCAGCAATTCCATCAAGTTTGTCATGCAATTATAAGATTGCATCATATTTTGCTCAAGAAGTCGGAGCCTATTACTCAAGATTGTTAAGATGAGAGATGGAAATTTTTTCAAGTAATTGAACATTATAATTAACCTATAACATTAATATCACAACTTTTATATGCTAAATCACCTTTTAGTTTTAATTTGTAGGGTTACCTAGGAGCCTTAGATGGGACACTAATTAAAGTTACATCTCCTAATGAAGCCCATATCGCACAAGAAAAGGATGTATTTCAACAAATGTGTTAGGTGTTTGTTGCCCAAACATACACACGATAGTCGTGTGCTTCGAGTTACGATCTCAAGGCCTCATGGTCTACGAGTCCCTTGAGGTAAATTTCTATTACAATATCAAATTTCGTTTCTCTTTGAGTTATGCTGCTCAATCATAACTTCTTGTTTAATTATGAAGGATGTTATTACTTGGTTGACTCTGGGTATTGCAATGCAAATAGATTTCCTCCTTCATATCGAGGGCAACGTTATCATCTCAAAGAATTTGATGGCCATCGACTAGAGACGACAGAGGAATACTATAATATGAAACATTCTAAAGCAAGGAATGTTATTAAGAAATGCTTTGGATTGTTGAAAGGAAGATGGAAGATCCTTGCATCCCCTTCATTTTTCTCAATTAAAACCCAAGTTCGCATTATAATGGCTTGTTCCCTTCTACATAACTTGATTCGCAAGTTCATGAACTTTGATCCACAAGAGTCAATCATTAAAGATGGAGAGGAGAGTGAGGAAGATGAGAGTGAAGAAGATGATGAAACAGAATACATTACACAAATTAGCCCAACTAATGAGTGGTTGACATTCAGGAATAATATGGAAACCAATATGTATAATACATGGACAACTAGATCCAATGAATGATATAGATTAGTAATTTAAGATATGTTTGTTTTATATGCTTATTAGATTGTTGAAATGTTTTGATTTTGATTAAAGTACCTGAATGTTGAACATCTCTGTTTGTTTACTATTTAGTAATATATAACTGAGAGTTATTGGATTACTTTTGAAATGCACCCATGTGAACATCTCTATTTGGTTGACTATGTGTTTATGAGTTATTTGATTACATCATTGTATTTAGAATTTTCAGCAAAGTTATTTTGTTATATGTTATTTCTTTGATAACTCTTACATTGTCATACTTTTAATAGGAATCGCTATGCTTGCCCATGGTAGAGGAAAGAATAAGCAGTATTGGAAGGATGATGAGGTTGAAGCTTTGGTCGACGTTTTGCAGGAACTAGCTTGCTGTAACCCCCCATTACCCTAGGCTACGTACCGGAACGCCCGTAGGTCATTCCGACACATAACCTAAGATAACGGAGCGCTACGTGTAATTACTATCGAACTCCACATGGCATCACATACATTAAAAGAATAAGAACCAGTAAATGAAATTCACA
>JANZXP010000005.1:26640739-26652274 GCA_027576715.1 Erythroxylum flavicans | reverse complement strand
CATGTACCAATATTTTCATGTGCAAAAATCACATTTTCACAAATGCATGAGCATGAGATATGTCTGTCCTAACTTCTGTAATTGGTCTCCTCGTAGACCCGTTTCCCTGATCCGACCCGTTATGTGGGACCGGGATGTTACATTACTTCTCCACTATCACTTTCTATTACCATCATTCCACCCTTTTTAGGTATATATTATACTAGGCTGACCCATTCACTATCAGAGATGGGATAAATTATCCCTGCATCTAAGAGTTTTATGATTTCCTCTTGACCACCTCCTTTGTATTAAAATTCAACCTCTGTTGACGCTTCCTCACCATTCTACATCCTTCCTTTAGGTTTATTCGATGCATGCAAATATTTAGGCTTATGCCTTGAATTTATAACCATTAACCCTAATTTATAAACCATAATCAGAATATGGGAATTGCAATATCTTGATTAACAATCTATCTAAAACCTAAGTTAGATCTGAAGTTGTCTAAAGCTTATCAAAAACCAATGCAAGATCTCTCTTCACACGAATTTATCGATTTGATTTAATTCTTGTTCTATTAAATTACCCAACTCTCGTTTGCCCAATTTAGTGATTTTTCACTCTATTCACCTTCTCAGTTTATCACCGAATTATGCAAGTGCATAATTTAAATCATAAGAAATCCAATAACAACACAATAATCAAATTTCATTAATATCAAAGATAAAATATCCTGAAGATGAGTTTAGACAATCCTCAACATTTAAATAATCCTATCGTCAATGACTATCCCAAATTCTATACAATCATAAAATTGAAACTAAATCGAAAATAGAATGGAATGGATGACGGAGGCAGCAATGGCGAGAAAACTCTTGTTCTAGGAAGTACTTCGCGTAGGCTTCTTCTCCACGTCTCTCTTCCTTTTTTTCTTTCGCAATCTCTTGATGCACTCTCTAGGGTTTCTGAATTATGACTGATGCAAAAGCCCCTTCTCTATGTTCTTCATGTTCTTTAAATATGCGCTAAGGTTTTTCAAAGGTCAAAAAGTTCTGAACAATCCCTTGAAACTTGAAATTTTCACTTGTTTATGCGTTTGCCCGACGCAGGTCACGATCATAGCCTGCGTCCAATCCTTCTATCATGATCGTGGCAATCAGGCCGCGATCATGGCAGTCAGGCCACAATCATGGGTTGTGTCATAGTCTTCTGTCACGATCATGGCATATGGGGCACGATTGTGGGTTGGCTCCACTACTTCTGTCACAATAGTAGATCATGGCCCATTGTGCCATGATCGTGGTAGTTGTTTCAGCCCGAATGTCTCCAAAATTTCTCCATTCTTCGATATTTGAAACACTAACAAATACATCAATGTACCTCAAAAATATAATATTTAAGCTCAAAGACTTATAATAACCCATAAAAACACTTAAACACTCAAACTAACACAATTCTAACCTAAACACATACTAAACACTTAATTTAACACTTAAAACATAACAAACTAAGCCTAAAATATGATGCAATCCACACTTATCAGAAACACATCCAGGAAATCCCTAATAACAAGAATATCATGTACAATTTGCTCAGCACGGGTATCAATTACATAGGCTCAATAAGCCTCACATCCTCCTCGAATCAATCTCAAAGCGCTTATTAATGAAATTAATCTGGTTGGCATTATTTGACTAACACCTCAAAAGATTATTCTCGACTTATCATGAGATTCAAGAATCAGCTCCTTAATATAGCAGTTCATTACAGTCCTATGAGCAGTAAGCCAATCCATACCTAAGATAAGATCTATCTTTTTCAACTATAATACTATCAGATTGGCTTTCAATTCTACTTGATCAACCTAAATCATGCACCCTTTACAAACTTCACTAATTACTGTAGTACTACCTACCAGTGTACTCACCTCTAAATTGTAATTCAACATTTCTCTCTTATAATGCAGTTTAGATGTCAGATGCAGTATGATGAATGAATGCATAGATCCTGGATCTAGCAATGCAAATGCTTCAAAATTAAAAACATTTAACACACCTACTGCAACATCTGGGGAGTTTTGAGCCTCCTGTTTAGTGATGAAAAAAATTCTGTCCTGATACTACGGTTGATTACTCCATACCTCAATCCTGACAGTAGGACCATCTGAACTCACTCTTCCTCTACCTCTACCTCTTTGTCCTGATCCACTAACTCTGTTCTATTAGAAAGTCATTTCAATTACTGCTCCTCCTCTCACTCCAAACTGTGCTCCTAAAACTGCAAAAGACTCTCTAATCTGATGTTCAAAATAATTGCAACAAAGGTAAGCTCCCATTATCTTCCAACATTCTCCACTATGTTTCTTTCCACAATGCTCACAACTAGGCATCTGTTACGACTGTCCAATGACTAGACCTCTACTACTACTAGTTTGTACAAAACTACCTCTCTGTCTAAAGATCAACTGTCTTAATCTAGTCGGTGGTCGAAATGATCTATTCTAGTATTTACTAAATCTTCTGGCACAATCAAGTTGAGACTCACTAGGTCTCTTCATTCTGAACTCTTATTTGTATTCTTCTTGTCTATCTTTTAGTAATTGTTCAATTCGGATCGAGGCAGCTCTCAGCTCAGTAAAAGTGTTTAGATTTGTAATAGCTAACCTCATTTTAATCTCCATATTCAGCCCATCTTCTAACAGTCTCCACTTGTCTTTCTCAGTCAGAATCAATACAATATTATATCCTATTAAATCATTAAATCTTATCTTATATTTTCAGCTACAGAGAGACTTCCTTGCTTCAGATCTAAGAACTCGTTCATCTTCTTACCCAAGTAGATCTTTGACGTGTAATTCTCCTTGAAGATTTTTAAGAAGTCTTCCCTTGTTAAACTACAAGGCTGGGTGGTACTACCAGGAACAATCTACCACCATTGGTAAGCTAGACCTTACAATAACTAAACCATGTAGTCAAATCTTTCATCTGACTCGCAGTCCACCTGATCAAATATCCTTTTGGATCTCTCTAACCATCCTTCTGCCTCAGCAGGGTCTGTACTTTCGTAAAAGTCCACAGTCCCCTGCTTTCTAAGTTTATCATATCTCATTTCTCTCCTCTCAAGAATTCTATAAGGCATTTGGTCAAATTGAGGTACTAGAGACTCTCTACTGGCTCCTACAAACTTTAGCCCAGCTGATTCGGCAATTTGATCACCTATAGCGAATGACCTATAATAATCAATAATCTTAATTACTATCCAAGTCTCTCACTATATATCATGTCTAAATGTTCCTATATGTTCCTATGGATGCCAAACAATGCTCTGATATCAAAAACTATAACACCCCACCTTCACGAGGCACATACCAAACATCCAGCGGACGTTCAGGAACATACCTTATGAAAACCACATGTTAAAGTAATCACATTCATTTATTTTGGCATCATGCATAACATAAGTAGTCAAAAAATCAAACATTCCCATTTTACTTATAAAACATAATTTACATTGTAGCACTTCACTACAAAATCCATACATTCGATTTCAAAAACATAAAAGAGTTTACTACCCTTTTACAACATTCTACATGAATGAGAAACTATATAAAAACATTCTATCTAAACTCGTCAATATCAGCTGATTGACCTTTGAGTCACTCGTGAGTCTAAAATTAACAGAACTAGACTTCTACTAGTTTGCCTTAGGAACTATGTCTCCCTCATACCTGAAAATCAACATTTGCAATTTTGATGAATTTTACGAACTCAGTGAGTGAACCATTCTCGATGTGCTCACTAATATCAAATCACAAGGACAATACACGTTTAATTTCACAATATACCTCATCTCAAATATACATCATGAACATCACACATTTCACATACTCATTTTATAATAATCCGATCATTTTCTTAATCATTCATAACATCCCAATTCAAAATTTTCAAGTAATCTTTCATATATTACATGTATATATATAAATGCAAATGCACATGTGACTCACTTTCATTGTTACTTTTATTATGATCGAGCACCTTTCTAACTGTCCCGTATATGTTGTGGATAACAGGCTTATTTATAACTATCCCGTCCCGTATCCATTATGGATACTGGGCTCATTTTATATACTGAGTCAATGGCTCTTTATATACATTCTAAGCTTTAAGCTCTTTTTTCACTGGTCACTTCGACCACAACTCCTTTGTCTAATCATCATTTCAAATTATATGCGATCAATCACTTTCATTCATCATGTACAATCACTTTCACGTATTCATCGGATCTAAGTTTGACATTTAACATTTTTGTTAAGTACACTTATTTCTTTCAGATTCACATTCAATTATGAACACTTCCAATGCAATCTCAATTATCAAACTCCTTAAACCATCAATTTCCAGAATTATCACGTTCACATCAATAATAGTTCAATAATTGAAATTTAAGCAAATACAATCAGTCCTAGTGAGAAACATCTAGGTTGACTCATAGTAAGCTCCAGATAGCTATTGCCTCAATGAACAGGCAATGTTTGGATGCTGGCGTTCAACTTGAGCATCTAAATCGTGCAATACACACATTTGTACACATTATTACATTGATCATTCACATAAGTATTCAATCATATACATATGTATATGTGTTATGTACAATGCATGCTAAATGACTTTCCCAGATATGTATCCTTAATCACAAGTCTTGATTATTCAAACATTATAACTTATATATATCTTGCTTGCACTTAGGTTTATACCTCAAAAAAACTTGATTATTCTAATATCATCAATCATTCATTCACCAATGTTATTTTAGCATTATATGATCACATAACATCCAAATTCTCATTCATTCTTACTTAATACACATCGTTCGTATTCTTTGGATCTCATTAGCATCCCTAAGATCACTTTTATTCGTATAACATCTCCAAATTTTCAAATTTAGTTCATTAATATCATTAATCCATTCTTATGTTATAACCTCAATTATCTACCTATACATATCAAGCTCTTTAACCAATTAATCAAGCAAAAACCTAGGTTCATTCTAAGCCTTAATCAAGTCCAAATACATCAATTTAGAGTGATTTTTTTCTTAGTTAGTTCAACATGTACACAAAATAGAATTTATCAATCCAGAGCTAAGCTCACGATCATGCACTGACGGCTATGATCATGTACAGTCTTTCTTCCTCAATTCTCTACAAATTTCACATACTTAGAGACATCACTACTACTTGAATTTTTCCAGAGTTCATATCCTATAAAGCTACTTCATTTCATGCAAGTCTAGCTTCCATATTGGTTACATTAAATCTCACAAAAATCTATTCATTTGCTTTATTACCATTCACTTTATACCATCATTCATCTAGTCTTAACTTTTCTAGATTTAAACCTCTACATACAATATCCAACACATCTTACACATAGTTCGTCATTTTTATTTCATTTCCTCATCAAAAATCACCTCCATTCTAACTTAAAAAATCCATAAAACAAATCATAAATTATTGTTCATCATATACACAAAAATAGGACATAAAATTTATCCATTCATCCATCAATGTTCAACACACACCCAACACCATTTTCACCATCAATCTATCTCTAAACTATCATCATAAGCATTTCATTTAATCAAGCCATGAAGAACAAGATCTTGCTTACTTGTTTAACTCCAAATCTCTTCAAATAACTAAGAAACCCTAGCTTCTTCACTTACGTGATCATCACCATTTCAAGAGCAAAAATGAGAATAGAAACAGGTTTCATCATCAAGAAGAAGATAATAGAATTACGTTAGAGTGGCTTATGTAGGATGTTAGCAAAACTCAAGATGGTGAGGTTGTGAATATCGTGAATGGAATGAAGAAAATGAAGAGAGTATGTAGCAAAAGAAGAAAATGAAAGATGGTTTTCAAGTATGAGTATATATCGTGAGATAGGTGGGTTAAATACATGGTAACTAAATGCTTAGTGACTGTCATGGCACTTACCATATAAAGAATCAAATTAATATCTTCTAATTATAGTACCCAGTGTCATTTAATCTCTAGTCCATTTGTCACCCAATTTTTTATGCCACTTTTCAATTATTTATACTACCTTATGCCACTTATTTGTATTGTCATTTATTAATTTGTCTTGCCACTTGGTATTTTTCCTAGTCCAAAAGTACACATAAATTTATAAATCTCCCAATTTTAACAAATAAATTCTAAATTAATAATTGAAACCATCAGACTAAAATTCAAGACATAAACATTCACAATTCACATCATAATCATTTAAAATCTTTCATAGCCTAGAATGAGTCAATTGAGTGCATATACAGTATTTGCAATGTCTACAATCACTATTCACGTGTGTATGCTAATGATATACATATGAATGAAATGCACATCATAATTTCTCAATGTTATTTCTCATATATCATGGTTTAGGACCACATGTCCTAACCTTAGTAAGGAAAACGGGATATTACACTATTAGTTAACAAGGGAAACATATGGGTATAACGGATACATATGCATCACTTAAAAGAAAAATGCCTTTAGGATTTTAAATGTTGTCAAAGCGTCACCAATAAATTACCAACATACTCAGCTTAAGGGAAATGAGGTGTAGAGAAGTCAAATACATAGTTAGCAATTGCAAAACGCACCTTTGGTTTGATAATTGGAATGATAAAGGCCCCTTGCACCTACAGATGGCAATAGGGCCCTAACCTATCCAACCTGTCCCTACTCAACATGAGGTAAATGGGTTAGGCCCTTAATGATTAAACCTTAAGCCCCATTTTCTAAAAAAAAATCAAGCCTAGGACTAGTCTCAAGATTATGCTAACACGACATGTATTAGTAAAACGAAGTTGTTTTGACATTTAAACTAAAACATAATTTAGACCCGACTCAGCTTGGACCGGGCTACCTTGAGCCAGATTAGGCCCAAGCTTAGGCTTGCTACCTAAGCCTTGATCTAGCATTGAGTTAGGCCTATTGCCATCCCTACTTGTACCTACTACCTGAAATCTTTCACCTGAGGTACATACTAAAACCCAATGACAAAGTTAAGGAGTTCATAAATGGGGATGAATCGCATATTAGATTCAGAGGATTAAAATGCTTATAAGATACTTTACCCAACTTTGTTTCACCTGTTGCTTGTAACTTCCTGTTGTTAAGGAGTTAAGGAGTTCACCTGTTGCTTGTAACTTCCTTAATGGAGCTAAAGACTAAGATAACATCATATGCAATGTCTAATGCATCACTTCTAAGTGACAATCACACTTTTCTAAAACTAACCTTATGCATAGGAATTTGTGAGGTATGGAAGGAGGAAAAGCAGAGAATATTCAAGGTCAAGAAAATTGATATGCATACATTTAAATCTAATTCTCTTGTAAGATAAAAGAATAATTCCTAATCAAATTTAAAGGATCAAAAATCACAAGGAATGTAACCATAATATAGGGGTTTAACTAAATATATACTCATGAAGTTTGTGATTAATGTGTTAAGTAATGTGATTGTTTTTATGAAACCTTGGGTTATTGAGCTGTGTGATTCCTCCCTTTATTGTATCTTGCTCTTGGTTAGTGATTTTTTTGTTTAAACCAAACTATCAATGAGTTCATAATTAGCTTGTATGACTCTAATTCAAACTTTTGTAAGGCTTATCCTATTCACTTTTTTGGAATACTTTTTTTAATTTCCAAAAAACTTCTTAAACTAGGATATTTGATTAATCTATCAGTTTATTGAATGCTCATCCTAGCAAGTTAGGTTTTCTAGTCCCAATTCTCAAAAACAAAAAAAGGTATTGAATTTATATTGGTTTATAAATATGCTAATGCCCATATATAGACAAATTACAAATTTTACAAAGGATTGTGCTTATTATTTGTTTAATAAGAACAATACATAATTTAAGTATGAGGAGGGGTTATTTTATGAGAATTTTAAATTATATACAAGTTAAGTAAATTTATCAAATTAAAATTATCTTAATAATTAAATATTTTGATAAAATACAAAATGAAAGAAATATTATTAAGAGCATTCATTATAAATTAGATTGCTTTAAGATTTAACTAGGTTAAGTTAATAGGTATAAACATTAATGAGTAGTTTAGTTTCAACTTGATTTAATAGTATTGAGATTACTTTTATAAATTAAAGAAATATGTTCTAGAAAGAAGCCTACGAAGTACAAAATGAATAAGGAGTTACAGATATGGATCCTATAAACTTACATGCACAAATGTTGCATACATTAAAAGAAAATTTATACTCTTAAGCTTTAACTATTTACAACCTTTCCCATTCTAGAGCTCTTGCTAGTAACCAGTTTTGTTACATAATTCCTAACTGATTTGCTACTTCAGAAGTTAATATTTGTTCTCTTAAATATAATGTAAAGTACTCTTTAACCTCTAACATTGTTTCTATAATGTTTTACTTCATTCTTTTGCTTTTGTTTAAACATCCCCCTGTTTTACTTCTTTCTTTTGCTTTTGCTTAAACATCCTCATGTTTCTTTCTTGACATCTTTATAAATTCTAGTGCATAGAGCTAGTTTAAAGAGCTTGAGATTGCCCCTCTACATCGAGCTAGTACTCTTCTAGTTGATTATCTCTTTCCACTAGTTTCCAATAGCATTGAAGTTACAAATATATTTAATTTTCTAACATTTTAGTATATAAGCATTAACAAAAATTAGTTCATTATCCCAAAGAAACTAGAACATAAGATCCAATGAGGATCAGTAGTTTTTAAAGTCTTAAATCTACCATGGTAGCTTATTTGTTCCTCAAGGCCAGCTAGGAGATAAATACATAATGTTATTTCCTAAAAACCAAAATCATCTGCTAGCATACCTTAAGTTTAGGATGTTTAAATAGCTCAAATGCTAATTAGTTTGTGAACTTCCTTGAGGGATGCAAGGTCCAGATGATCTCGTCCTCTATGCTAGTTTTGACATATAGTTTAAAAGGGAATAAGTTAACTAGTCAAAGACTATTATTAACTTAATTTTCTATTATTGATTGTCAACAAGTTCACTGACCTTTGCATTTGGTTTCATCATGTAACTTAAGTGAAGTAGGTCAAGATACAAGTAGAGTGACCCCTTATTGCTCTAATCATCAATCCAATCCCCTTTTTTACCATTTCTAATTATGTTCGTGAAAGCATGAACCACTTTTTTTCTTAACTAAGGTATACTATGCCATGTCCAAAAGTAGTTTTGACTTCTTTGAAGTTCCCAAAAACTGTGTTCTTATAAGTGTTTCGTATGGATCCACTAATCTTTATCTTTAAAGAGCTTCCATATCCTCTTTGCCAGATATTTGAATAGACCTTATACTAAAACCTTATTGCTTTTTTAGACAACATATACCACTATATAACACTTTAGCTCCTATTGCTTGTGTGCATTACCATTATATAAGAAGTTTTTGAGTAATTCCCTAGTGTCTTTAACCATGTTGTTAGCTAGTACTAGATAGGATATCCAATAATTATTCATGTTGTTAAGGACTAATTTGATTAATTAGGTTCTTCCAACATAACTCAGCTAACTCAGCTCTTTACTGTATAATTTGTTAATTATTCTTTCCATATACTAAAAAAGTTGTCTACAATCTTTATAGGAAGGCTTAATAGCTATAATTGGAACCCTAAGTAGGTGAAAGAGCATTAGAACACTTTCATCTTTGTTATATATGCTAGTTCTCCCTTAATAACTTCTGAATCTTTGGATAATATATAAGATCCTCTTACCTTATTACATTTTCACCATTAAACCTCTGAGTTTGTTCCCTATTGATAAGAACACTATAGCTTGTAGTAATTAAGCACTAATTTTTCTAATTGATGAATCTCGTTAGTAGTCCAATCACTTCAAAAGCAAGAATAAGGAAATCTCGATTTATCGAACCAAATGCTTTCTCGAAATTAACTTTTAAAGCACAGAGCTTATCGGTTCCTTCCTCATATAGCTTTAAACAACTATTAAGTTATCATTATGTTATCCCCTATGTTTCTACCTTATATAAAGGCTCTTTGTGCTTTAGAATGAAAGATCTCAAGATTGATTTTAGTTTAGACACCAACATTTTGAAAATGAACTTGTATAGTGTATTATAATAAGATATGGGCTTAAAGTACCCTATTATACTTGAATTTAGAGTATTATGTACCAAGATGATAAAGTTTTGATTGATCTCTTTTAGAATTGATCCCTTAATGGAAAATTCATACACTGCATCAGCTTTTGGTCTTTGCTCTATTACCATGAACGCTTAAAGAAATGATCATTAAGCCCATCAGGATATGGGCCTTATTAAGGTTAAGGTCCTTAAGGTTAGCTCAAATTCTTTTATTAAGCTTTGAGCTAGATCTATGGTGATAACTAGTTCTAGTAAAGGGTCTGGGTCGAGGATTCATACTCCAATTTTGTTTTAAACATTCTTATGAAGTAACTTTTAACTGTACTTTTAAGTTTGTCTTATCCTCGTAGTCTTACTCCCTATTTAATTGTTATGCAAGTTATCATATTAAAGCTCCTTCTTCTATATATTGCTTTGAAGTAAAATTTGTTACATTTGTCTCATTCTTGTAGCCACTAAATTCTAGATATTTGCTTTATAATTGCGAAATGATCATTTAGTACTTGATGGTAATTTTCTTGTGCTAAGCTTTCATCATTCCTCTATGTCTTGTTCTTTAAATCATTAGATAATTTTATTTGAATTATTTCAATTGCTCTCTTTGTTGTATAATTATTCAGTTTTTTTGTAGATATTAATGCTTCTATGCAGTTTCTTGAGGTTGCTTTTTATAAATTTGATAATTTTGACATATTTAAATAGTTTATACCCTTCAATATTTAAGTTGATTCCCTCTTTAAAATCCTTTTAAAAACCATTGCACCTAGTTAGGAAGTGATAGTAGTGTTTTGTATGATTTTTAGGGTTTAATTTGTTATGCATTCTGTGTTAAATTGAGTGTTAAGTATGCATTTAGGGCTTAATTAGATTAGTTTTTGTATTTAAGTGTTTTTATGGTTTGAATCTTTGCATTTAAATTGTATATTTTCAAGATACCTTGATGTATGTGCTAGTGTTGCAGGGTAAATAGGAAAGAACGGTAAAGATTTGAAGAGTTTCGGGCCAAAATATGCAAGCCACGATCGTGCACATAGGCCACGATCGTGACAGAAGAGGGAGAGCCAGAGGCAACCAGGATCCACAATCGTGACAGAGAGCATCAAGCGAAAAAGTGCATGTCATGATTATGGTAGGTAGGGCCACGATCATGCCCTGCATCGGGCTGACAGAAAAACTCAATCTTTTGGTGATTTTTTAGACCATTTTGACCCCGATTTTGAGTTAGAGCTACTACCAAATAAATAGAACAATATCTAGCAGCCATAAGCAGAGATTAGAGAGCCAAGAGAGCTACACAAATATGAGATTCTACCAAAAATCTGAGGGAAAACCTAGATAGAGATCAATCGATTGAGGAAGGAGATGAAGGAAGAGAGG
>JANZXP010000005.1:26588565-26601297 GCA_027576715.1 Erythroxylum flavicans | reverse complement strand
TATTGATAAAAGACAAAACCATAAAAGACAAAAACAAAAGAAGTAAGTTAATAATCGTGAGAGTGCTTTAAAAAACCATCTTCTTCTTCTTCACGATTATCATCTGTCTCTCTTCATTTTTCTCATCTTCTTCCTCTCCATTTGCTTTAGGTTTTTGCTCTCCATAGAACAAAGAAAAGAGCTAGCACTCTTGTCTTTGTTCTAGCCATTTCGAATTAAAGAGTTTGATTCCGTTAGTTTCTCTAATCTCTACGTAGATACCGTTAGAGACGGTCTGTTTTGGTCATTGTGGTTTGCGGCAACCCGATGAGTAGAAGATCGAAGAATGAAGGAGACTATTCACAAGGTACATGGTTATTATATGCATGATTGATTTGTAAATGCCATGAATTCCTATATATATATGTGTGTGTGTGTGTGTGTGTGTTATGAACATGTATGTGAATTGGAAAAATTTCACCTAGGTTTAATGGTATTTCCTTGTATAGGCATATAGACCTAGACTTCTCTTAGAACAAAAATTTTTGTTTTTCCATACCACGTGTATATGATGCATGCACCGAGATTTTCATAAACTACAAACACATCAAATTAATATTATCAATAAAAATTTCGAAAAGAAAATAAGTTGAAATTCAAACAAAATCTAAATAAACATTTTGAAATTCAAACAAAATCTAAATAAAAATCAATCAAACTCAAATCAAATCTAATCTTAACTACATAAATCAAATAAATAAATAGATAAAGATAATCAAAAGAAAGTAGAATTTCATAAGTTGCCTCCCATGCAGTGCTTTTTTTTTAACATTGGTAGCTCAACTCTCTTCCTTGGAAACCCAGCTGCTTCCACCTTTTTTGTTAACACCAGTTTTGTAACCTGTAAGTAAGCTACGGATTGCAAAATAATCAAAGGGACAATGTGGATAACATTATGAAAACCAATTAAGCTCCATAATGACTTTTTTTCGAGTAGACTATCAACATAACAGGGAATAACAAAACTCTCTAAATCTTTCATTGAATTTAACATTTTCTCCTGTACGAAGGTGAGTTGCTCTCTTTCTTCCTTAATCACCTTCATCTCCTCTGCTTCTTCAGCTTCCCTTAATAGAGACTTTCATAACTTCTTCAAACTCGATGTCTGTTGTCATCTGTTCTTCGTCCTTTTATTCTTCAAAAGATTCAAACACATCAATTATCATGGATGAGCTACTCTCCTTCGGATTCTTTAATACATCATTTATGTTAAATGTCACTTGATCATCATCAATCCAAAAGATAGAGTTCTTTTCATGAGCATCTACTTAAGATTTTTCGATGTTTACATATGGTATATCAAGAACTGGTGAATAATAGGGAGGTTTTTCATCCTTTTCTTCATCCTCTTTCTTAATTTCTTGGTTTTCTATAAGTTAAGGTTCAGCATGGTCTTCCACTGGTTCTTGTTGTTCGTCTCTATTTTTAAGTGTGATAACCTCCTTTTGCTCTCGTTCATATAATAATTCCATGTTGCTCAGAGAATCTTCCACACTTCTCTTAAAATGCATAAGAAAGCTGTCTTACTTGAATCTCTAGGTTATGAATGGAAGCAGCATGATTTTCAAAAACTTGATCAAACTTCTCTTCTAGTCTCTTTTGACTTTCTTCCTGTATGAAAAATATCCTCTTCTGGTTCTCTTCCATTTCTGTTAGCTTATCCATGATTTTGTTGAACTTTGAATCCCATGAACTAGACTTATCTTGTTGAAATTCAAATAGGTCTTGATGTCCTATGTGAGTACTGGCATTGTTAAACCAATAGAAATCTGGGTGGTTCTGCCACTCTAGAGTGTACATGTTCCAATAAGGATCGGTACTTCCCCAACCATACTGTGCCTCATTATAACTCGCAAAAGTTCCTTGCTTCCTATAATAACCATCTTCCATTATTGTTCTTTCTATGTCTTCTCGGCATCTAGTCCTTTAGATGTTTCATTCCTCATTCTAAGATGTCTTGATATGTTTTGCGATATCGGATAGTTCGTTGTTACCAAATTATGTCGATCTTTGCATGCTCTTTGTTTGCATGCTCCTGTAAGTACACAAGGAAAAGTATTAAAAACTCTTAAATCAAAGTAATTTAAATTAAACATGATATTAAATAATCAATCCCCGACAACGACGCCAAAACATTGTTGAATTGCAAAACAATCTACTTGTTTTACGATCAAAAATCGCAAGTGTATGGGTCATGACTTGTAGTTAAAAAGTAGATATCGATTCCATTGGGATAAATGCCCAGATATTATTTAATTCAGATCAGACTTTGTTTAAGAAACGCAATTGTGTAATGTAAATAATCTGGAAAATTAAATTAAAATTGAAGACTAACAAAAAGCAATAGACAATACCAAAGTGCAGAAAATTGGAATTCAAGAATATAAAGATTAGAGATTACTTTTCCCCTATTTTGTCTCCCTTATATTTGACTAATCAAATTATGTCTCACCTAAGATTTTTGAATGTATTAACTACCCTCTCTTAATTTGTAATTAATTATCCCTAATCAAATTTAATAAAGTCAATTGAACGATCTCTCAAGCTACCCAATCACTCTGCCAATTTAACTAGTTATTAAATTATCCTATGGGTGATCAATTAAATAAGTCGAGATCTCTCTTCTAACCAATCAATCAACGTGATGATTGCAAGTCTATAGTTTGCCAACTCTCGTTGTTCAATCCTACACATTTAACCTTGCTCACTCTCTCGATTTTTTGTAAGATAAAAATAAAACCAACAATCATCAAAGATACTTTCATTCAATTCAATAAAATAGGAGTTTAACAAAAATCATTCAAAATCAATCCTTAAAACTAAATCAGCCACTCATGGTCTTCATAACATCATCAACACACAAATAATCCATCTTACAAAGATTAGAAGAAATAAAAACATAGAAAACTGAACAAAGGAAACTTCTTCTCTTCTTTGCCAAAATCTGGAATTTTTATGTTGATGTGCCTTTTTCCTCAATCTTGATAATAATCCTTGAATTCAATCCTTCCTCAAGACTCAAAACGTATGTTCTTCACTCAAGGAGGCTCTATCTATAGAAGGGTTTCGTCTTTTTTTTTCTTGGAGGCTTAATTATCTTTTAATAGTCCAAAAATCCTAAGTTTAATAAAGCCCCGCAAATTGTCTCAAATTATAATTCCCACAATTGTGGGAATTGGCATGATTCCCACGATTGTGGGAATTTGCAACAGAGAGTTCCCTCTTCTCTTCTCCTCTTTGATCTCTAGCTCAATCTCCAAGTTGCTACATCTTCATTCCTACATAAAAATAATCAATTCTTAACCTAAATTAACATCAAACATAAAAGAACAATAATGGAAATCAAACTAAATGAAAACATACAAAATGAATACTAAACTACAACAATAGTCAACAATTATGCAAGAAACACATGTCAATTACTTAGAAAAACATAGACTAATGAACAATTATCACCTTTTCCCCCGAATCATTTATTACGGTCCACAAGCATATCACACACACAAATATCTATTACGGTCCACAGGCTTATCATTTCCAAACTTCTCTATTCGTTCTCAATGTTCTACCACTTCTTCTTCTCCTCGTGTTGTTTATTAAATTTTTATTATTTTAAAATAAAAAATATAAAAAATTATGTCACAACCGTGCCTTTTTAATTGGACATAATTTCTATTTTAAAATCATAACGTTAAACCTCTTGTAACAATCATTTTAATATTAGGGGTATAATAGTCATTTATTATACATTACGTTCCATTCCATTCACCTTCTAAACAACATTTCACTACATTATATTATAAACCCTTTCATCCCTTCTAAACAATTTTTCACTATATTACATTCCGTTATTTGTTATGTTCCATTCCATTAATTAACATCCAACCAAACAGGCCCTAAGGGAATACAGTGACAGATCCAATTGAGCTTCACCTAGGGTCAAGGTATCAATACTGTCATAGGTAGAGATTTTAGGATAAAAGAAAAACTCAGTTAAAGAAGATTTTATATAGGCCTAAGACTTTATATGAAATTATTGGTAAGGAAAAGAGGAAGAGGAGATTGAAAGAACAAACTATTTTTAGGAGAATTTTAAATTCGCTAATCCTAATGACGATGTTATGTTCATAATATCAATTTTGGCTACCTTTAAAATAAGAAGGAACCTAATCAACAATGATATATTGACATCTTGTTCTACAATGGCTTTATAGCTTAAAAAACCACCAAAACATATTTCAACACCATTGGTTAGCTTAAAGGAGAACAAATTCACGACTTGGGGAAGATCATGTTGTTATTTAAGTTGAGGACTCAACTCAGGCAGCCCCTAGGTCTATATAATTATGTATGGTTCACAAACCTTCAACTTACAATGTCATTTTGGGATGTCCATCCGTTTATTCCCTCAACGTTGTGCTATAATCCTATTAGATATTGATGAACTTCCTAACTAACAATTGTGTAGCTTAGGTGCATAAAGATGTGAAAGCTACTAGATAGTACCACTAGACATCCCCAAAATATGAACGAAAGCTTTAGTGACAATGAAGTCGATTTATAGGGATTGAGGAGAGAATAAGGGAGAACTAATATAAGAGATGGTATAAATGAATATGGTAGGTTTAAAAGAAGCAAAGATTATAAATGTAATATCCTATTTTCCTATACTAAGGGTTAGGACCCTAGACCACTGTATATGAGAAATAGTGTTGAGAAAATTATGAGGTGCATTGCATTCATATGCATATCATTAGCATACATATGTAATACTGTATATGCACTCAATTGACATATTTCTGGGTATAAACGATTTAAAATGATTATAATGTGAATTGTGAATTTTTATGTCTTGGATTTTGATATGATGGTTTCAATTATTAATTTAGAATTTATTTTTCACAATTGAGAGATTCATAAAATTATGTATATTTTGGACTAGGAAAAAAATGCTAAGTCGTAAGATGTAATAGAAATAAGTGATAAATGGTAGAAAAAATAAATGACATGTAGCATTAGGGTTTATTGACAAGTGGCTTAGATAATTAGGTAACAAATGGACTGGAGATTGAGTGACAAATGGACTGATTATTAAGAGTTATACGGTAGTTTAAGTAAAGATACTAGTAACATGATTTTTAAGTGGTAAGTGTCATGACACTCACCAAGCATAAACCCACAATATTTACATATTGGAAAGATCATCTTCATTTGTCTGTCACTTCTATTTTCGTTACATGCTCTCTTTTTCATCTTCTTCATTTTCTTCACTCACGACCATCTCACTCTCACCCTCACCATATTGAGTTTGCTAAAATTCTACACTAGCCACTCGAAGAACTTTGTTTCCTTCATCTAGTTGTTGAAGAACCCAACCTATTTCTCCTTGAAAGTTGATGATTGTGTAAGTGGAGAAGCTAAGGGTTTCTTAGTGATTTGAAGAGGCTTTAGAGTTAAACAAGAAGTAAGATCTTGGTCTTCATGGGTTATTTTAATATAAGCATACATGATGATCATTAGGGATGATTGATAGTGAAAACGGTGTTGATGATGAGTGCTAGAAAATTTGATGAATGAATGGATATAAATATGTTTTGATTTTAGATGTATAAAAATGTGGTTTATTAGTTGTTATAGAGATGAATTAGATTGAGTTTTGAGCCTAAAGAAAAGTCTAGTGTAGTGTTCTTGAAATAAGAAGAACTAGGATTTATGTATGATAATGAATGATGATGTTGTATTTTGTTTTTATATAGATGATAAACCATAGCTTATGGATTATTTTATAGATGATATTGAGATGAAAGTGAGGTAAAAATGATAAAGATATGAAGTTAAAATGATGAACTATGCATAAGAAGAGTTAGATGTAATATGAAAGAGTTAAAATCTGGAAAAAAACACAGAAGAATTGACTGGGATTTCTCAAATTACATAACCCACGATCATGGGAATACCTCCACGATCGTGGGAAATGCAAGGAATGGGCTAGAAATTATTGGATGGCTTAACCCACAGTTATGGGAAATGCAAGGAAAGGCCTTAGACGTGAGTTGTTATCTTTTATTTGAAGTTAGAACCAACTAATGATAAGATTCTTTTCTATGGTTTGTTTAGACTTGAACGAGGCTTGAAATGAACCTGGTTTGATGCTTAAATAAGTTGATAAAGTG
Organism: Erythroxylum flavicans; assembly: GCA_027576715.1. Lineage (NCBI taxonomy): Eukaryota > Viridiplantae > Streptophyta > Magnoliopsida > Malpighiales > Erythroxylaceae > Erythroxylum > Erythroxylum flavicans. The sequence continues at coordinate 26,595,085 of JANZXP010000005.1, read as the reverse complement.
TATGATATGTTAGGTTGTTAATTGAGGTTATAACCTAAAAATGGATTGTTGATATCAAAGTACCATAATCTCGAAAATTATGAGTGTTATAGGAATGAAGGTGCTCATATGATGGTAAATGTGATCCAAAAGAATGAGTAAGGTGAATTGGGTATGAATGAATAAGAAATTGGATATTGTGTAATTATGTAGTGCTAAAAAAAGGATTGATAAATGTATGATTAAAGAGTTAGAATAATTAAGTTTCTTTGAGGTGTAAATATAAGAGAAAGCAAGACACATATAAATTATAATGTTTGAATGATCATGACTTGTGATTAAGGATACATAGTCGAGAAAGTCAATCTGAGCATGAATTGTACATAACACATATATATACATCTATGATTGAATACTTATGTGATTGAGCAAATTAGTAATGTGAATAAATGTGTGTATTGCATGGTTTAGACGCACAAGTCGAACATCAACATCCAGACATTGCGATTTCGTCTAGGCAATAGCTATCTGGAGCTTACTATGAGTAACCTAGATGTTTCTCACTAGGATTGATTATATTTGCTTAAATTTCAATTATTGAACTAATAATTATGTGAATGTGATAATTCCGGACATTGATGGTTTGAGGAGTTTGATAATTGAGATTGCATTGGAAGTGTTCATAATTGAATATGAATCGGAAAAAATAAGTGTGCTCAACAAAAATGTTGAATGAAGGACTTATTGATGAAAATGTGAAAGTGACTTTGTATAATGAATGAAAGTGATGGATTGCATATAATGTGAATTGATGCATCTCATTACATTGAAATGCATGATCAGATAAAGGAGTTGTGATCATAGTGACTTGTGAAAAAGAGCTTAAAGCTCAGAAATGCACAATAAGAGCCACAAAGTATTAAAATGAGTACAGTATTCACAATAGATACAGGAAAGTTATTAATGAGCCTGATATCCACAACGGATATGGGACAATAAAAAGACACTTGGTCACAACAAAGTAACAATAAAAATGGTGTCACATGTTCATTTGCATTTATATACATACATGTATTATATGAAAGTTCGTAATGAATTACTAAATTGTGATGTTATGAATGATTGAGAAAAAGATTAGATTATTATGAAATGAGTATGTGAAATGTGTGATGCTCATGATGTATATTTGATATGAGGTCTATTGTGAAATTGGTTTTGATATGTGATATATGTGTTTGAAATGAGTGAGCACATTGATGATTATTCACTTACTGAGTTCGCAAATGTTGATTTTCAGGTGTGAGGGAGATCTAGATTCTATGGCAGACTAGTAGAAGTCTAGTAATGTACATTTTGGACTCAAGAATGGCTCAAAGGTTGGTCAGCTGATATTGAGGAGTTTAGATTGAGTATTTTTGTTTAGTTCCTCATTTCATATAGAAATGTTGTAAATAGTGGCAAACTATGAGATATTTTGTGATGCTATATATATGGATTATGTAGCGAAATGCTACAATGTAAATTATGTTTTATAAATGAAATGAGGAGTTTGATCTTTATAATTACTGTTGTTATGTATGATGCCATATCAAGTGAATGTGATTACTCTAACAAGTCACTTTCACAGGGTATGAGCCCAAATGTCCTCTGGATGTTCGGGTATGTGCCCTGTGATGGTGGTGTGTTACAATGAATGTAGGAGATAGAATTGAAAGAGCATTTATGAATTCATTGCTAAGGAAATATGCAAACATTTTAGGGATCGTCAAAATAAGCAAAAATGTTATTTCTATGAAAAATACCTAAAGGTATTTCAATCAATATACGAAAGTAAGGCATTAGTTCTTTCTCTTATTCTTGAATCGATTGGAGGGAGATAATGAATCTGTTTATTTGCTTCTTTGCTAATAAATTATAATGCTCATGGGAATGGCAGGATATATGCAATTACAATAACTAGTAAATATGATTTGAATAAGATCTGAATAATAAAAAATGATACTTTCTTTTTTACTTGAAATATTTGAACATATTTCTTGTGTTTAGCTTGATCATTATTTATTGAAGGACTTGAAATATTACTTATTTCAAAAGAAGAAGAATGAATATATATTTGATCTTGATCTTATGGAGTGAAAAAGGGGATATATTGGATTTACACGAGCCCCCTGATAATATCTAACGAGCTAAGGAATTGAAAATTTGCTGAGAGTTAGCTTCATGTGTGAGTTCTAATATCTACAATGTCTTGCCAATGTATTGATGATCAATAAGTTAAATAGGAAAAGTTAAACATATGTAGACTTTATATACATTAATACAACTTGCCCTAAAGATAGCTACCCTTTGCCTAAAACCATTCAACTAGTAGACATTATGGAAAACTATGAGCAACTGAGCTTCATAGATTTTATTCTTTTTATAGCTAGATTGCTATGTATGGGCATGATGTAAAGAATAATTCATTTGTCACCCATAATGGAACTTATTAGTATTGAATGATGCCTTCAAGTTTAAGAATGAAGGGGCAATTTACCAAAGGTTAGTCAATATCGTGTTCGCACCCTTATTCGCCAAGGACACAATTGTGAAAGCCAAAAGTAAAGGAGATCATGTTGCAGGACTAAAGATTACTTCGAGACTATATAAAAATTTAAGATGAACGCCCATGTTGCTTGCTAGATAAAAAATTACAATTTTAGTATTAGACACGGTCTCAAACATAAGTATGTTATAACTTGTGTTTGTTATAATAATTGCTTTATTTAAGAGTGTTTTAATTTAATTTTTTTAAAGAAAGAAAACTTGGACAACTTATAAGAAGAGAGAAACCCTAGGCATGATATCTAAGTCCTTTTAGAAGAGAAAAGATATTTGAGATTATCCCAACTAAATAAAGAACACAAAAGATTGAGAATTACATTAAAATTTTTTTCTTATCTTATAAATTTGTAATTTTCTTTATTTTTTGTTTATTGATTCAATGATGATGACTAACTAATGTGTTGATGTCTAAAAAGGAGGAACTCTAGTATCTCTTGGTTATTAATAGACTTCAGTTAATTAAGGAAGAGATTTATATTTGAGAAATATCTTTATTAAGCTTAACATTGATTTAGTAACATCAACAAAATCTTTATTAATCTTTTAGAGGGTGAGCCTTGGAGCAACTAGTAAAGTTACTCTTTTGTGACCATAAGTTCTGAGGTTCAAGTCACAGAAACAATCTCTTTGTAAAAATATAAAAGGAAGGCTGCATACATTATAACCCTCCCCAGACCCCCAAAGTTGGGAATCTTATGCACTGGGTATGTTGACTTATAGTTAAATCTATTATTGTATTTGATAGGTGTAAATTGCATCGTGTTTTAGGGCATAGTTTGATATGTGTTTAGCCATTAATTCAATCATTTAGTATGTATGTTAGGTTAGAATTGTTTTAGTTGCTAATTATTTGTGTTTTAAGTGTTTTATAGGTTAGTACAAGCTTTTAAGCTTAAATGTTATGTTTTTGAGGTAATTTGATGTGTTTGTTAGTGTTTTAGGGTCAACATCGAAGAATGAAAGAGTTTCGAAGACATTTGGGCCAAAACAACAGCCCACAATCTCCGGAGTTGGTTACATGCCAAGATCGTGACAGAAGCACCAGACTTGGCCTATGATCGTGGCCTATATGCCACGATCGTGATAGAAGCCCAGGAAACGGCCCACGATCATGGCCTACATCGAGCAGACGCACAGACACTTATGAATGTCAAGTTTTGAGGGATTGTTTAGCCCTTTCGGACCCTAGAAAAACCCTAGGGCCACTCAGAACATGAGTATATTTAAAGAACAAGAAAATAGGCAGAGGGGAGTTTTTGCATCAGCCAAATTGAGAAAATCTGGAGAGAAATCATTGAGAGATGGAGGAAGAGAAGAAGGAAGAGTGAAGAGGAGAAGAAGTTGACTCGACGTCCTTCCTGGATCAGGAGGTTTCCCGTTGTCGCTGTCTCCTGCCATCCATTTAAATTGTATTTCATGTATATCCCACAATACATGTTGTACACAATTTTCACATTTCTCATTCAACATAATTAAATAACATATTGCAATCATTCAAAATATATATACATCATGAGTATATTCAATGTTCATGAGATGTAAATTTATTTATTTCGTTGTTGTGACCGAGTGCCTTTTTCACTGTTTCGTATCCATTGTAGATACCGGGCTTATTAATACTATTCCTTATCCGTTGGGGATAGAGGGCTCATTTTACATATTGAGCCTAAGGCTCTTACCACGTTCTAAGCTTTAAGCTCTTTTTCACTAGCAACTCTGGTCATAACTGTCCTTATCTGTCATGCATTCATGTAATGGTATGCACCACATATATTCAATCAATCATGCTCATTCAGTCACATTCACATTCTATTTCTCATTCACTTTTTTCATCAAACCCTGGGTCCGACATTCAACATATAAGTTGAGAATCACTTATTTTGTCACGTTCACATGCAATGAGAACTTTCAAATATGGTAATCATGCATCAAATCCCTCGGACATTCAAGGTCCGAAATCAGTACGTACATATCACATAATAATTCAATGCAAAATTTAACAAACACACAATCAAAGTGAGACCATCTTAGGATACCTACAGTTTGCTCTCGTTAGGTTATTGTCTTGAAGTCTCGGTAATTTCTAGAAGTGGTCTATCAATGTGCTCTTCTATAATATGCAAACATATACATTTACCATTACTACTTTGCACATTCATATAAATACTTGATCATAAGCACATGTATATATTTCATGAATAATACATGTTCAATGACAAATTCCTAGTTATATTTCCTTAATACACATTTTATAATCAATTAACATCATCTTCCAATTGTCCTTTAATCCTAATATACTTTGTCCACGTTAATCACCTCATTCAACATCAACTAGGTTCATTCAGCATCTCATTTAAGCCTAAATACCTTATATGGGAACACCATAGCATCAATTTGTTCATACTTGACTCAAAACATAACTCTTTTTCTTTATAGGTCTGGCCATGATCGTGGTGTCCCTGCAATGTTCATGACAGAAACCTTTAGAGCTGGCCACGATCATGGTGCTCCTAGCACGATCATGACAGAAACTCTTTCTGGCCAGGCCATGATCATGGGGAAAGGCTGCCCTTTTCTCCCTTCTTTTATGCATGAATTCGACAAATCTCTCATATCCATTTCACAACAAGTTTTTCCCAAATTTACCTCTTCTAATATGACCTCATTTCGTATTAATTCAACTGCCATATTGATTACATTAACTCCATAAAATTCAACTCATTTGATTTATCATTTTCAACTTAATTTCATCATTCATGAAATCCTATCTCTTTCCAAAGTATAACTCATTCATAATGCATCAAACAATTCATTCATTATGTTATGTCCTCATTTAACACTCTAAAAATTTCATATTTAGATGCATTGACATCAAACATCCTTTTCCTTAAAGTATAACATCAAGATCAATCAAACTTATCACACAGTTAACCAACCTTTCCAACATCAAAATTATATTCCTTTTAATTCCCAATTAAGTCCAAAAGCATCGTGGATATATACCTCATCCTTGATGGGTTCAACCATTGCATAATCAAAACATTTCCATGAAAAATCACTACCCATGATTGTGGTGTCCCCTACACGATCGTGACATAAACTAATCTCCCATTGTTCCTACAATTTTCTAATTTTTTTAGGACAATCTTTTAAGTTAGTTTTGTATAACCATTATTACCTAGAAAATGAGGTATTTAGAAAACATAGTCTTCTAAAACAATCTTCATATATGTTTTAAGTTTCTAATGACATCAAATTCAGGCAGTTTGGTTCAGTATTATGCAAGTTATACCTAAATTACTACAGGTTGTTCTCATACCACGATGGCACACAATTCTCAATTTCAAGCTAAATTTCAAAATCCTTAAGGACATAATTAAAATTAACTTACTTCATAAAAATTATATCCATATGTCTGTTGTTTAACATAAATAAAAAATAATCCCATTTGGATATTTACAAATCAAGATATGGCTAAAATACAGATGCATGTTTAGTGAAAGCACTCCATCTAACATATTTCAGAACATATTAAACTTCATTTTCAACTCTACCTTATCTTTAAACTATCATCCTACTTCTTCTCATTTCAAGACTAGCCTTTTCGTTGGATTTAAACTCATGAATTATCATTCATCTTAATACAAAGTAAGACATAACTCTGTTTATCTCTTCATCCACACACACGTCATCATACTTCAACTTCCTTGTTCATACTCCTTCATCTCTTAATTCATTATTATAATTGATTCATTTACTAAAAACTTCATGAATAACATTAACTCACTACAATTTAGAGCATGATCTCTTTATTACTACACTACACTCACATTAAAACTCATATATAAAACTCATAATCAATCATCAAATTTGGAGAGCCCGGCCTCTACCGCCATCACTCCAGGTATTGTCCCCTCTGGCACTCGAACTCGAGACC
>JANZXP010000005.1:26507499-26532159 GCA_027576715.1 Erythroxylum flavicans | reverse complement strand
AATATGCCCTCCTTCTTTCTTTAATAACTTTGTTTTAATTTAATTAATCTAATTAATCAAATCAAACCAAAGTCAAGTCCAATATTAAATGTTCATTTGGGCTTCTAATTAAAGTAAACCCAACATTCAATCATGGGCGTTAAAACCTCCATTAATATTTCTTATTTTGCTTGATAACCTTCTTAGAAGCCAAATGGAGAATCTAATTGAACTTATATAATTTAAGCTCTAATAAGCTCAGAATTAATTTAATCTCATTAGAATTAATTCCAGGTTATTAACTAAATATCATTCCACTAAAGACAAATTGGTTGAACTCTTGAATTACTAATTATTGTGAGAATACATGTTTCAAATAAGATGTCCAATTGCAAACTTTATTATGAACCATATTATAGCCATCCACTTAATAAAGGGTAAAATTATTGTTTTTCCCTTATATTGGTTTTTCCTTCCAGGTCTCCCATTTTACTCTATATGGTGATTAACACACAAGATGTCATCTTGGTGCTAAGAATTGATGGGTAGCTAGTCCATCAAACTACTGACGCCAATTTAATCACCAAACTCCGTAAAAACATTTAAAAGTTGATATCACTATAAACTCTTTATTTGAGTGAATGTTCCCTGATACATGTTTCAATTAATAATTCCAACATGCAAAGACTAGATTGATACTCTGTACAAATCCATTCCAATCTTATCAAGAATTATAATGAAACACATATGAGTTCACCACTCATCAAGATTGTGGTTCGTAATAATAGAATGCTAAGGTGTATGTTTTAAGATTAAAGTAACGACCCATTTTATTCTTTAAAACATACTTGATTCTAAATTCATTTAATAGTGCCATTATCGATAGTCAACTACTATCATGATATAAAACTCATCATTCCCTTGAAGTAAACTCTTTTACTTACACGGAGATAAATCGCAACACTACAGTCTAAACTATAATCAAGCGACCAACTTGATTATTCAACTGTGAATTCATTATTTTAGATTTTAATAATATACATGTTTCCCATACATCTCTATGTATATGTATATTACTTATAAAAGAATCTTGGTACCTTATGACTAGATATATAACGCTCATAAAAACCAAACTCTTTTGTTTTATTATTAATAAATATTTTCATTACAAAAGTAAATGGAAGAAGATTAAGTTATAAGTAAATACACTTGCTTTCTAGGGATTTATATAACTCCAACAAAAACGTGACTACAGGAGCATCAAATGACTTAATGCAAGTTTCAAGAGTGGCAAGGTAGATGGTTAAGAGATTCGAGGTTAGTAAAAAGATTGGACAAGTTACTATTATTGGAGGTGGTGGCAATCCATTCCTAGGCCAACAAGTAGGGATTAATACTATAATTTTAAAGTTGATTAATGAACTAATATTAATTGAAGAAGCTATGGAGCTCGATTAAAAAAAGAATACTGAAGAAACCCCCGATCAGCATATAGATCTCCAAAATATTACAAGAAATATGATTCTCTCCTTTTAACCAGCTTAAAGTTCTTTTCCTATTTTAGAGTATTGGTTTTTGTCTATTAACTAGTCGTTCTTTGTTTTTTCATAACTTTGATCAATACTAGCTTACATATGTTGTTAATGCAGATGTTATCCTAGAAAGATCAGTTCATAGCAACTGAAGATGTGGTGGATTCAAAAGTTAGGGAGCTAGTGGAAAGGGCATATTCAAGGGCCAAGTAGATCATTACAACTCACATTGATATCCTTCACAAGCTATAAACTGCACATAGATTATGATTAAGGATACAGAATCCCTTAAAGTTTTTGATTAGAGAGCATGAACAATCAAGAATGTAGAACTTGGGATACTTTCTTGAGAATAAAATTTATTGTAGTTTTAAAATCTTTGTCATAGAAAGTTATGTCTCCACGCTTTCTAGCATCTAATATATCCCTCATTTGTTGAGTCTGTTCTTAGAAAGATAACTATATAACAATTTAGTATGAGGAAAAAGCGAAGGATTGGTAATAGGAATAAGCAACGTACCAATGAGCATTTAATTATCTCATTTGTTCCTTCATCATCTTTGTAATGTGTCACTACCAAAATTTGATGAATAGTTATGAGATCCATCTGTGAACATGCGTCACCCATTGGAGAAAGAGGATGTTGTGGTGTAGGTGGTGCTTCTTCATGTTTTGTTAGAGCATAGAATTAAGTAGAAAATTTTGATTCATTATTCATTTATTCTTCATCATTCTTCCTTATAATATTGTACATATACGTGTATGGTTAATCATCTTTCTCTCTCTCTCTCATGTAATCAATTATGTTACTACAACTAATATAAATGTAAAGCCTGAGCACACACCTCTGTGTGCAAAATATTTCTTACACTACATAGCATTTCTTTCTTGATATCAGAGCAATTTATTCTCCAATGGCTTCCTCTTCAGCAGCGTCTTCTACAAATTCTGCTACCTCTATCTCGACTACCCACAACTCCAAAACATACTCTCTTTTTAATTCCTCCAACCAAACAACCTCTATCAAGTTAGATAGAGGAAACTATATCATGTGGGAATTCGTCGTCTTACCACTAATCGAAGGAAATTTTCTCAAATCACATATCAATGACTCCCATTTGATGCCTCCTCGGTTCGTCTCTGAAGGAGTAGAGATGACTCCAAATCCAGCCTTTGAAGAATGGTATGCTATAAATTGACTTCTGGTTGGCTGGTTACATAATACAATGACCTAAGATGTTAGAGCTCAACTGCTTCACTGCCGTACAGCTTGTGATCTTTAGGTTGGTACTTGTAATCTCACCTGCACGTCAATGAAATCGTGTGTTATGGTGCTTAAGTCGGAGCTCCATCAAACACAAAAAAACTCAATGAAGATGGATGAGTACATTAGCAAAATGAAAAGCGTAGCAGATCAGCTACTATTGGCTAGAGCTCCCGTTGCAACGGACTACCTCATTCTTTATACACTAAATGGTCTTGATTCAGACTATAATGTTATTGTAGTAAAACTAGTTTATCAACCTAACCTTACTAGGATTGAAGCACAATCTGCCTTTCTTGCCTTCAAAAGTCATCTGGAGCAACTTAAACACTTCCCGACTTTATTAGTTTAACCTACTGCAAATGTTGCTCAACGTGATGACATTGATGATCAATCCTCTAATGCGAATCAAAATGCCACAAAGCAAGGTTCCTAGAGAGGGTCACATGGTGGTTCTCGAGGATGCCAAGGCTGTGGAAATCGAGGTGGCTTCAACAACAGAAATCAACCATACTGTCACTTGTGTGAGAAACTAGGACATATAGTAGGAAACTGCTACCACCATTACAATAGAAATTTCCAACCTCCATCTAGCTTTGGACATGGTTTTGGGAACTCTATTTGTCCCCACAAGCCTTCTATGCTAACTCATCAGAAGGGTACTTGTTCATCCACAAACAATCTTTGACTCATCATGGTATATGGATAGTGGGGCGAACTATGATCGATTAGAGAACATTAATCATATAGGTAAGACTCATCTCTATACTTGCACTGGAGAACTAACTCGTGTAGTTGGAATAGGTTACACCTCTTTACCTATATCTAACTCCAGACTCTACCTTAAAGACGTACTGTTAGTACCCCCTATAACTCTACCTTAAAGACATAAAATTAGTACCCTTTTCATTTCTTCAATCCATGGCTTCATCATTACATCAATTTGTAATTACAAAATCAAAATAAACATGCAAAATGAGCCAAGGAGGAAACATGGTGATGATAGACTGATAGTTGTGATTTGTATTGTGTTTTAGGGTTAGATTTGATAAGTATTTTAATGTCATTTCAAGTGTTTATTATGCATTTAGGGTTTAAATAGGTTAGTTTGAATCTTTGAGCTTAAATTGTATATTTTTTAGGTAACTTGATGTGTTTTCTAGTGTTACAGGGTAAACAAGGAAGAACGGTAATAGTTAAAGAGTTTTTGGGCCAAAAAGCATAGGCCACGATCGTGCCTATAGGCCACCTTCATGACAAAAGAGGAAGAACTAGAAGTAGCCAGGCCACGATCGTGCACATAGGCAATGATTATGACAGAGAGCATCAATTCAGGCCACGATTGTGGTAGGCAGGGTCACGATTGTGCACTATGTTGGGCTGATAGAAAAACTCAAGTTTTAGATAAAATTTTGGACCATTTCGACCCTAACTTTGACCTAAAGCCTCGAAGATATAAATAGAATATGATATGACAGCTAGCAAAAGTCAGAGAAGAGAGAGAGCTAAGAGTTGAACGAAAAAGTTTCTATTCTGTCGATTCTGAGAGAAAACCTAGGGTGATACCGAGAGATTAAAGAAGGAGACAAAGGAAGATAGACACGGTGAAGAGCTTGACGTAAAGTACTTCCCAAAATAGGAGTAAAGGATGGTACTTCCTCACACGAGCCTTGTTCACCAAGTCATGAGTCTTCTTCAATAGATGGGTTGAGCTCTAGTGGGTCGAGCATAAGTGAACAGGTAATGGGTCAACCTAGAAGCTTGTCTGAAAGGTAGGCCCAAACAAATACATACCCAATGATTACACGAGCAAAAGATGGTATATATAAGCCCAAACATCCATTTGTTGGGCTACTTCACTTAGAAAGATCAATCTGTTTAGCTCAGCTTATAGAACCTCGAAATGTTATAGATGCTTTGGCCTCCTTAAACTGGAAGCAAGCCATGACTGATGAATTTGAAGCCCTTCAATGAAACAAAACATGGATTCTCATTCCTTACACTGGTACACAGAAGCTGGTTAACTGTAAATGGGTTTTCAAGACAAAACTTTAACCAGATGGCTCCATCCTTAAGCACAAAGCCTGTTTTGTCTCAAAAGGATTCCAGTAGGCACTAGGAATTAATTATGGAGAAGCATTCAGTCCTGTGGTAAAACCAACAACAATCCGAGTTCTTCTCACCATTGCTGTCACTTATGGCTAGGAGATTCGACAACTGGACATTAATAATGTGTTCCTCTATGGTTTTCTTCAATAAAATGTTTACATATACCATCCTGAAGGCTTTTGTGATCCTCAACATCCAAATCATGTGTGCAAATTGATAAAAGCACTATACGGACTCAAGCAAGCACCTCGTGTTTGGTTCGACTGACTACGCCTGACCCTATTGAGTTGGTGATTTCAGAATGCTAAAAGAGACGTGTCATTGTTCTTTCTACATACGCCGAAGCTTATAGTTTTTATTCTTATATATGTCGATGATATACTAATCAACGGTAATGATCCTAGCTACCTAAAGTCCTTAGTTCTGAAGCTAAATAATCTATTTTCCTTGAAAGACCTTGGTCCCGTATACTACTTTTTAGGAATAGAAATCTGCAGAGACAACTTGGGTATTCACCAGAGTCAAGCTAAGTATACATTCATATCCTAAAGAAATTTAACATGGATTATACACCAGTACCAACTCTAATGGTCACTGGACGTTAGTTTTCAAAAAACGATGGAACACCCATGAAAGATCCATCTCTCTGTCGACAAGCTATTGGATCCCTTCAGTACCTGACCACCATTATAGCTGATATGGCTTACTCGGTGAATAAACTTAGCCAATTTCTATCTCAGCCCACTGACATTCATTTTCAAGGAGTAAAACGTATTCTCAGATATCTCAAGGGCACATGTCAACTTGGTCTAAATATTAAGCCTTTCAAACCTCTTCAGGTGACTGCATTCACTTATTCAAATTAGGCTACAGACGTCGATGATCGGAAAACTGGGACTAGTGTTTGTTTATATCTTAGGAGTACGTTAGTTTCTTAAAGCTCTCATAAATAGAGAGTTGTCTCTTGTTCGAGCACAGAGGCTGAGTACCGAGCCCTTGTAGATGGTGCAGCCAAGGTTTAATGGATATACTCGTTACTATCTGAGCTTGGATTATTTTGCAACAACCTTTTATGATCTGGTGCGACAATCTAAGTGCTCATGCTCTTGCTGCCAACCCAGTTCAGCATGTACGTAGTAAACATGTAGAGATTGACATTCATTTCATCCGTGATCTCATACTTTCAGGCTTCATCAACGTTCACTATATGCCATCCTCTTATCAACTAACAGATTGTTTTACCAAGGCACTAACTTATTCTTTCTTCCTTCAATATTGAAACAAACTAGGATTGATAGTAGCACCCTCTCGTTTTAGGGGGAATGTTAGAGCATAGAATTAAGTAGAAAAATCTAATTCATTATTCATTTATTCTTTATCATTCTTATAATACTATACATACACTTGTATGGATAATCATCTCTCTCTCTCTCTCTCATTTAACCAATTCTATTACTACAACTAATATAAATGTAAAGCCTGAGCATACACCTCTGTGTGCCAAATATTGCATACACTACGTGGCATTTCTTTCTTGCTTTGTTATACCTAGCATCACATAAGATAGAACCTGAAAGTAAAATCTTTAAATTACAAGCAAAACAACCATCTACAAAACCAATACAACTAAATGCATCTCCTGAAAAGGCGTGAATATAGGTTAATAGATTATTTCATAAAGAACATAAAGAGGTATACAATTAATGAACCAATATCATGTATGAATTATGTTAGTTGTGCATTATTATATGCTCTAGTTTACATGATATCATCGTTTAAGAGATTATGTTCTAGTTTTCAATATATTTGAAACCCGGGTCTTTTATATGATATCATCATTTATTGGATTGATCAACATGAAGTGCCCAAAGGAGAGGGTATGAAGCGTCTTTAGCTACTTATTATGGAACTACTTTGTTATAGAATTTTCTACCCCTAAGAATATGTTAGGTAGTAGTTAGTTAGTGGAATAATGGATATAAGTGGTTTTGTAGCTGACATTACCGGACAGAAAGGACACTATCGAATCTTGAAAGAACTTCCTAGGTACTTCATCCATGATGCTTTGGTAGAGGCAAGGGTTGCTAAAGATTCGTAACTTTTGGAAGCCTTGCATGCTTACTGAAATGAGCGCCATCTTCTGTTTCATGGTCATACGTTTGAACATTATCCAAATTCACTAAAATCTAAATATATTTATATAGAAGAAAAACCACCATTTAGCTATTGGAAACGATGATCTTTCATCAGCTCCTTTTGATCTTTTGAAGCCATCTAACATTTTGAATTCAAATAGCTTAATGTTGATCTTGATGAACTCCAGTTTTGTACTATTGTAGCTTCCGAACTATTTAACTTCTTCAGAAATATGACTGGAAGAATCTCATGGGAGTGTTAAAAGGTCTACTGATTTGGTAGAAGGTGGCTTGGGTGTGAAGATTGTAGGAAAGTAAAGAGACATACGTTAAGTGAAGAAAGGAGCTTGTGCCTTTAAGGATATTCTCTAACATGAGATGTTGAAGATAGTTGGTTGGGTAAGAAAAGGACCGAATGCCAGAGATTCTTCAAAATTTAATTTAGACGGTAAACAAAACAATGAAGGTAGGCCCTTAATAATTTTAATATTTTCTTTTATTTAATTAAAATTTGAGCTCTACCTTGTCACGTCAGTACTGAAATGACATAGAGACCCACTCATTTTAATAAAAAATATTTTTAAGTGCTAGGTCAACGTTAACCTAACACTTAACAAAATCGTTTGAAATTCTCATTAGGGTAGGAATAAAATTTGACGTTTTCCAAATGTTAGGGTTAGAATTATTAACGTTTGAATGTTTAGGTCATACTTGTCGATTGATGCAAAACTTAAAGTTAAAAGTGACCTTTTGCCTATTTTCACGTTAAAATTATCCTAATTTCGAATCTGTAGATGTTTGAAACATGTTGACCTATTCAAACATTTAAATTAGGACAAACAACTTACAACTAACTTAACTGATAATTCGACATAATCGACACAACAGAAAGTAGCCGCCATTCCATAGCTGCCATTTTGTATCTGTCACAACTAGGAGCCAAAGTGGTCTTTAGCTTGTCTCGACCCAAATTTCTAGATGCTACGATGTCAATTTTGCCGAAATAGACAGCTTGCACGCTTTTAAGCTCTTTAGTGACTTAATTTTCTAGAAATTTTTGATGAATCAACTTCTTACCAAATAAAATACCATTATGTTGCCAAAGTTGTGTAATGTTGGTATTTACCAAACACAAAAGAAGGTTTCACAAAAGCTATGATGTTGAACATTATCCAATTTATAACACAAGAGAGCCAGCTTATGCTAGGATCGATACACAATGGCACTCTTATAACAAACAAGGATAATGCATAACATGCGTTCACTTACTGAATAACTATTAGGTGTTAGATACCGAATTTTGCTATTTTGTCAAACATGAGGTTTCTTCAATTTGTTTCTTGCCAGCTTGCAAGCTTTAGTAAATAATTTTCTTCTTTACCCATTAAAAGCACTCATTATATCTTTGAAAAAGATTTCTATTTTTTTCTCTGTTACTTCTCTTGATAGTTAAAAGAAAAACCTTGAGACAACCTTTTTAGCAATAGTGTTTTCCCGAAAAGAATATATGGCCCCCCTGCCAGCACATTTGTCCTATCTTCTTCGGTATCAAATTGGAATATGATCCATTCACGATCATAAGGTAGTAGTTTACATTTAACATTCCATTTATCCATTAAACGTTGGATAGCCTTCATGCCAGGAAACCTTCCTGTGAAACATCCGACTAGGCAGAATCTCCATTCTTGCTCAAGTGATATCACATCGACATCCTCCATGACAACCTCCTCTTCCACCTCTATATATCAGTAAAGATTTTGTTTTTTTTTGAAGGCATATCAACAAAGATATGTCCCCTATTATCTACGATTTAATAAATTAAAAAATAATATAGATTGATATGTAAGCGAGATATATTTTTATTAAATACGCTTATAAAATTATATTTTTCTTAAAAATATAATAAAAACATTTTGTTTTTGTTTTGAGTTTTTAAAATTGATTCTTAATGTGGTTATGGTGCTTATTTTTGAATTAAATATTTTTCTCATGTACATACATCTTTAAAAAATGGGGATGAAGAAACAAGAATAAGGATGACAATGGCTCGGGTTGGGGCCGGGCCGAGGGGGCCATTGTCATAGCCGACTGCTGGTTGGGATTGGCTGACCCGCAGCTTAGTTTACCGACGGTCTGATAGGCTTAACCCATATATATTTTTTAAATAAAAAAATATATAAAACGGTCTCGTTTTAGATGTTTTATCCAAAATAGGTGGGCTACGGTCCTGATCGAGCAGCTTAATCAACCATAGCCTGCCCATAATTTGGTTAATTTGGGCTAAAAATTAGGCCTAATTAAATAAATAGGGCGAAAATTATCATCCTAAACAAAAGTTTTGGTGTAAAAAGAGAACAAGGATAGAAAACAAGTAGTGAAGATATAATATTTGGGGAGGTTTTGATGTAATTTTACTCTCTCGCTTAATAAACGTAAACGTTTAATTCTAGGATCCTTATTATCATTAGTATTTATTAGTGTACTTGTTTGGCTGCATAGAAGCAACGGTGGAACGAACAGCACGACGAGGATGCGATTGGGTTTCTGGAGGTGGGTGACGTGGCGGTGACGACGGCGGCGACGGCGATAGTACTTTCGTTGTCAGATGAAGAAGGAAGAGGATAATTGTTGTTCTTTTCGTCATCATCATCTAATAGTTGTTGATGAATGGGCGGTTTGCAGATGAGTTGGCAGCCGAATCTACTCAGTCAGAAACGCAAGAACGGTCCTCCTCTAGGGTTGAGAAATCTCGGGAATACATGTTACCTTAACAGCGTCCTGCAGTGCCTCACTTACACTCCTCCTCTCGCAAATTTCTGCCTTCGCTTTCAACACTCTTCTCACTGTATTCGAACTCATCTTTATCGCTACAATTTTTACTCGTGTGAGGTAACTAATCAATCAATTAATTAATTTTGTGTTTATTTCTGTTGTTGTGAAGGTGATTCTGTTGGCGGCAAGCAGGACTGTCCATTCTGCTTACTGGAGAAACGGATTGTTCGGTCCCTAAGTGCGGATCTCGCTCTCGACGCGCCCGCTAAGATTCAGAGTTGTCTCAGCATTTTCGCCTCACACTTTTGTCGCGGTCGACAGGAGGATGCGCATGAGTTCTTGCGCTACGTTATTGATGCGTGCCACAACACTTGTTTGCGCCTCAAGAATTTGAGGCAGCAGCGGAAGGGCAGTGTCGAGTCTACTAGTAGTGACACTGTGGTTAAGCAGATTTTTGGAGGTGCTTTGCAGAGCCAGGTGAAGTGTTTGTCTTGTCATTTCGAGTCCAATAAGCTTGATGAGATAATGGATATCAGTCTCGACGTTTTGCATTGTAATTCTCTTCAAGAGGCAATGCTTAAATTTTTCCAACCCGAGACTTTGGATGGCAATAATAAATACAAATGTGAAAAGTAAGTATTGTGTCACTCTGCATTTGAGTTTTTTTTTTCTTGGTTCGTTTCAATCTTTTCTATTCTACTTCGAGAACAGCCAAGAAACTTATGCTTTTTTAGTTGCAAGAAATTGGTTGCTGCAGTGAAGCAAATGTCAATACTTCAAGCGCCTAATGTCCTCGTAATCCAACTGAAGGTGTGCATCTTCATTTTTTATATCTTGATTCGTTCATGCTTGCAATATTGCTGTTACTTTTGGTTGGGGGGTTGCTTTACTGCAAAGTTACTTATTTTTTGTATTGTTATTGCCAGAGGTTTGGGGGAATATTTGGTGGGAAGATTGACAAGCCCATTTCATTTGAAGAAGTTTTGGTGCTATCGAGCTTCATGTGCAGAAAGAGTCAGGTATGGGTAATTTGATGCAAATATGCTTTCTAGTTCATTAGCATCATGCCTGAAATGATTGTTAATTTGTTTGGTCGAACAACTATCTTGAGTTATTGATGGTAATGAACTATGCAATAAGGATATGATATACTTATTTGGTGCTTATTCAACTGATTATCCACGCATTCCTTGTTTCCACACATTAATAGTGAACCTAAAGGTCTTAATTTGTACATGGTAAGGTGTATTGTGGAAGTGTTCCTTACTGCAATTAGTCATCCCTCTAGATTCCTTTCGGGAATGATGAACATTTATGAAGTATCTGAAAGCTTCCATTTTTCATTCCCTATTACCAATGGTAGTCTCTCAACTTGCAACTTTATATTAGTGTAGTCCCAAATAACCCTTTGCTAGTTCTAACAATGAAGAATAGAGTCAAGGAAACTCAAAAGTTTGTCAAATTTTGAAATTGATCCCCATGCCTTCTATTACCTTGTTGAGGATTCTACCTGGAAGTTAAAATATTTTGGCCTTCATTGTGAGATATGTCATTCCATTTCAATTTGTCTTTTCTTTTACTTCAAGACTTGTTTGTTGCTTATGTTTGCTTTGAAATAGATACAGTTTGATCCTTTGCCACCAAAGCGTGTTTTTGCAGTTGAATTTGACATTTTCTAGATTAAGAGCTTTGGCCTAAATTCACACGAGTTATTATTAATGGCTTGTTGTTTGGACCATTTGTGTTGTTCAGTGTAGTTACTAGATCCACATAATTTTATCAGTGTAGGTGCTTGTTGTTTGGAACCCATTTGTGTTGTTCACTATAGTTACTAGATCCTCAGAATTTTATCAGTGTAGGTGGGGATACAAGTGGGGAAACTACTTTTTATTCAGTGAACTACATTTCTAAACTGTACACTTTTTAATGATACTTTGGTGATAAAGATATTTCATGACTATTTCTTGCTGTTAGTTATATTAAATATGTTTGGTAAGTAGGAAATAGAAATACATAAGCTAATATGAATCTAGGTGGGATTGAAGTTAGGTTATTTGTACTTGAGGTGACTCAAATTTTGTAAAGGGTAATATATTATGCATAAACCTGTGTTTACAATGTTCCTAATTATACTTCATGTTACCGATATATTCCTTTTATTATAAGAGGAAAGCACTGGATAGTTCTTCAATGGTGCTTTTGGGTTACCATTCTTATTTGGGAATATGACAGGAGGATTATAGTTTCATTATTTGTGTGTCATTTTATATCTTTCACTATGGTATGATTTGGGCTCAAGATGTGAAGGAATTTGAGGAATCTAGAATCATTTTGCAACTAAATGTTTATTGTCTTTTGTTTTAGTTTGTTGATTTTCTAAATTTTAGTTGTCATTTCCACAGTGATTTTTGTTTTGCTTTCCTCATCAACTAAAAATCAAGAGTGTAAAATTTTAGGCTTCCTATTGTTTATGGTCTTAGGTGTTTTTAATCAAAGTTTAGTTGACTATACTTCTTCCTGGTAACCCTGGCCTGATAAGATTGCTAACGTTGAGATATTATAAATATGCATATCGATTGATGATTGAAGGGATGTAAAACTAGGTTAAGAACTTCAAGCTCTACTATTTCTGACCGATTGAAAACTGTGATTTTGTTTCCTAATGGTTAACTAATCCAGATGATCTTGTCTTAGTTAAGCCTGCTGTTGTGATTCTTGCATATATTGTAGGCTTAAAGATTGTTTTAATAAGCTGAATGATTGGGGAGTGAGCAAGGAGATACTTGAAGCTTTACTATAAATTGTATAGAGAGGTTTGAGCAACTGTGGGTGACTAACAATGAAATTAGGACACATTTTCACAATATACAGTAAGGCTAAGAATTGGATTTAATGACTAAAGGGAATAAAAACAATTTTAAAAAAATGGAATCATGACATACATTAAAGCTCTAATGGAAGGGTACCACCTATACATCTTCAATCTCCCACATATTCTTGATGGAAAACTTTATACTGTACTTCTTGACTATTGTATGTTAAAATACCCTAATGTGTAAATCAACTTGCCACCATTAGATTTTGGTTTTTAATCGCTTAGTTTGAGTTTGGCCCCAAAGCCCCTCTCTTAAGCAAAAACTGTTGTTTTCGGGTATTTGGAACGAGCCGTAAGCCACTGCTTTAACATGTAAATGTTCACCAGAAAAATCCTATTTAGGAAAAAGAGTTGGTAGATCAGAAAGATGCGATTCAGTTCAAGGAAACGGAACTTGTATGATTGTTACATAAAATCAACTAATTGTTCTAGTGACTTCTTCTTTGTGGCTTGTTCAATAGGATTGGTATTGTTCCTTATCTCCCCTTTGTTAATGATGCAGGATGCACAACCGGAGTATAGTCTTTTTGGAACAATAGTGCATTCAGGGCACTCACCAGAATCAGGCCACTACTATGCATACATTAAAGTGAGTATATGCCTATTCTCTCTCTGTCTCTACAAATCATGTAATCTTCTACTTTAGGAAACAACTCCCAAGTATTTTTTACATTATTTCCTTCCAGGATGCAATGGGTCGGTGGTATTGTTGTAATGATTCATATGTAAGATTATCAACCCCACAAGAGGTATTATCAGAGAAAGTCTATATTCTCTTCTTCTCCCGCTCAAATCAAAGGCCAGTGTGTGCAACTTTTAAGAATGGAGTAAAATCATGCAACTCAAATGGCATTGTGGCATCAAAAGTTCCAAGAGTTGGTTTGACGTCAAAAATGGTTTCTACTAAATCATATGCTCAAACTTCAGCAATGGATGTTTCTCTTTGTAAGATTCCTAAGGCGCCCTCTAGTCCACAGGTGAAATTTCATATTTTTCCTAACTTTGTTCCTAAAAGAGTTCTTGCTGTAGTTGATGGAAAAGGTGATGATCTTAAGATTGGAATTGTAAAAACGAATGGTAGTATAAAAGCGCCAAGTCAGGTGGAGAAACTTGACAATAATATATCAGTGACAACCACTAATGGTTTCAAAAGTAAGGAAGTGAGTGCTGGTGATCGGATTGGCTGTCAAGTCCCTGAGGTAGCAAGCAAAAATGGAAGTGTTCAGAATGGTGCAGTTAACTCTGTGAACTCATATCTCTATGAGGGTGATTATGTACTGAGCAATGTGAAAAGAGGAAGAGAGCTTGATTGCTCTGAGTTGCAAAATGGTGCTACAAAGTACCACTCTGTCACTCTAGTGACAAAGAGAAAATCAGACGAGAACTCTAGTATTTTGTTGGCACAAGATGCTGAATCTCAAGCCAAAGTTGAAGAATTAAAGCAAGTGTATGTTACCCTTTCTATCTAAGAAATTTAAGAATATTATGCAACTTAAGATTCCACAATGTATGGTACTTCCGGCCTAAGCTATTTTATTCAAGTGATCTTTTAGTCATGATTTTTCTTACGTGTCTGTTTGATTCATTCCAGCTACAGGTAAGTTTTTTATGACTTTGAGTTAGTTAGGTATAAGGGATCCTATTCTTCTTATTGTGCTTTGTCAGTTTGCAGACTTATTTTGGGTGCTTGAGTTAGCTGATTGATGGTCATCTCATAAGATCATTACACTCATTTTCCTGTCAATTCTTAGTCTATCGTGCTTGCTTTCTTACCCCCAGTTGTTTTCTGTTGTTCATTCCACGCAGTCTCCAACAAAATGCGTCTACGATATTGAGATCCTGTGGTTGGTCTGATAAGGTATACAAATTTATGCATAAAAAAAAGAGATTATGTGCACGAGATCTTGGTGACAATCCTACCTGTGATGACTTAAAGTAAGTTAACTTATCTCATACTGGTGATTTGGTTGTCAGTTTCACATTTATTTCCTTTTCGTCTTTGATTTATGCTTCTCTTAGTCTTTGGATTCTTGATTTTATAAAGAACAAATATTTTGATGTCTTGTATACCAATATTGAAAAGATAGTACATAGCATCTACAAGCAAATTGTTTCAATGTCTTGTGTGAGTCATGGTAATTCATGATGGTGCTTTGGCATTAACTTTTTCTTTGCACTTGTTTTCTGTTTAAATTGATGCATATTTGTAGTTTTTAACATATTCATTTTCTAAAATAAAAATCTTGAAGCATGTATTACATAATATGTGGGTCCGAAGGTGCGTCTATGTGCTACTAGCTAAGCTATTGATCTTTTTGAATTTCAAAAATTTTTTATTGTGTTCATTGCTGATGTTTGCGGCAAAGTGTATCTATTGCATTATACAAGTTGTACCTTCTTTCATTAAACATCTATTCCTCTTAACTTGTCATTCTCGATAAGCTAAACATTTTTTAATTACTTATGTTTTATAATTGCTCCATTATTATGCCTGTTACAAAGGACTTGAGGTAACTCAAGCTTTCTTAAGCTTAATTGGTTTGACCAAACTTGGTGGTTTTGGCTTTGACATGGAAATGAGGTCAAATTTTAGGACTCAAGTGTGCTTGACAAAAATCACTTAAGTCTTGAGATGTCACTCAGTAGTTTAATGACCTTATTCTTGGTTCAATTTCTGCTCAAAACTAGTATCAGACTCTATTCAAGCTTGAGTTCAGAACTATAATTTTTAGCATGAAAACTAGGAAAAGAACTTGAGATTGGATTCAAAATTTAAATAAAGAACTATAAGCTAACATAAAGTCTATTAAAGCCAAATCCATTGCAAGACCTGTGCAGAAAGTGTCATTGGCATAGTATGTAAAGAAGTGAAACGAAATTCACATATTTAAATGTGGGAGAGGCAACTTAAATGATATTATAAGGCTCAGAATGTTGCTTTATGTAAATGAATAAGTTTCCAAGGATTCTTCAGTAATCCAAGGAGCTTAGTTTTAATTATTGATTTGGGTCTTTAGCTGCTGTGCATGTTTTAGGAATACATCATCTTTGTTTGTTTACAATGATCCTTTTTTTTTTGGTTTGGTTTTATTTGCTTGATGATTTTTATCTTGTTTTTATATTTCACTGTTATATACAAAATTCTTATGATTCATTCAAATGCTTTGTCGATTATATACACTCCTTTTACATAATTTATGTTAACATAATCAATGTTTGCAAAGAAGAGGTCTTTTTTAGGGAGCCCTCGCCAATTTTTTTAAAATTAAAAATATAGAATTAACTTTTTTTTAATTGGATTTGGGTCTACACTGCTCAGGCTCATTCTTATATGAGAACTAACTCTTTTAAGTAAAACGATGTTGTTTTGCGTAGAATAATTAAGTTTTGAGTCAGTTTGGGCCTGGGGATGGCCGATGGGCCGGCCCATTGAAAACAACTAAATCTAGGCCAATGGGCCAAAAATTGCCATCCCTAGTCTTTTTAATCTTTAACTGCCCCTTTTGTGAATGAACCCCAAGCATGAGGACTCTTGCAAAAATCAAAGAAGAAGGGTCCTCCTCTATGTTCAGCAAATAGGACACTTAAGAATGCATCCAAACTCTATCAACCACCCTAATGCTTCCTCTAGCTTTGCTGATAGTTCTAACAGCCCATATTTTCATTGGCTAAAAGTGCAGTTTGAACTCTATCGTTTTCATCAAAGTACAACTTAAATTTTAATGTTTTAGAGCATTTAATTTCAATCCTAATGTTTTCAAAACATTCAAAATAGGCTCTAAGTGGATGAAAAATTTAACTAAAATTAACTTTCTATTTGTTTAAGTGTCATGTCATTGTTGACGTGGCAATATTTATTATTTTTAAAATATGTTGGCACCCTACTGCCATGTGGCATAATGGGGCCTAAATAACTTTTTTTTAAAATTTAAAGTTGTTAATATTTTTTAACTAGTTTAATTATTTTCTTATGTTAATAATTTAACTCAAGTTTTTAACTAAAATCTCTAATCAGAAAACCTAATTATGAAACCTTGACTGAAACTAAAATCCCTAATTGAACCATGCCCCTCCCCTCTCTTTGTTTGTTTAGGTCACCGTCAATTCAGACATTCTTCACCGCACTAGCCGTCTCTTCCATCCTCCTCTTTGCCCCACTCCTTGCGGTCGTGGACATTTCCAGCCTGACCCCATGAAAATAGTCTGAACAGTTTGCCAAACTTGAAAAACAGTAGATAGAAAGCTCAAATCTTCTGTGAAACTCTATGAACATGATAACACTTGCAACACTCGCCATTGAAATTGCTATAGAGAAGACAAAATGCAAGTTTGATAACTATGGCAAACAAGGTTTTCTTTGTGGGTATGATGGGCTTCCTCATTTGATTGTGAGTGGTGACTTAGTTATTTGGGTGAGTTTATCACTCCTAGGATTTTGTTCTTGTACATTGCTAGTTGGGTCAGGTGGGTTGGTCAGAATTATCTGATTGCTATTAGAGGTGAGAAAAATCCTGCCATGAAGGAGATTATCATTGATGTTCCTTTGGCTACCTATTTAATCTTCAAAGGCTATAGAGAGATATTGAATGTTGAACTTACTGTCAAAAGGACATTTAGATTTTGTTAGCATTGTTAGCAGAGTAAAAACAAAGAGAGGGGAGGAGCGTGATTTCAATTAGGGATTTTAGTTTTAATTGGAATTTAACAATTAAGATTTCTTGATTAGGTATTTTAGGAATTTCAATTAAAAATTGAAGTAAAAAAATTAATACAACAAAATAATTAAATTAATTAAAAATAGTTATTTGGGATCCATTATGCCACGTGGCATATACGTGGCAGTAGGATCTATACTATCAGATTTAAAAAATAATAAAAGGTGTCAAGTCGGCAATGACGTGGCACGTAACAAACAGAAGTTTTAACTCTGTTAAATTTTCTGTCTTTTTAGAGCCTATTTTGAACGTTTTAAAAACATTAAGATTGAAATTAAACGCTCTAAAATGTTAAGGTTTAAGTTGTATTTTAATGAAAACGATAAGGTTCAAATTATACTTTTTGCCTATTTTCATTAAATGCATGCTTTATCAAATTGTTGCCATACAGGAGTTAAGCCTGGGGCTTGATCAGTATTTCTTAGTTGTTGGTAGATTTGGTCTGTTGTAGATTCTCAATCCGAAATGTTTCTGAGCAAATCTTTAATTCGGGGTCAATTTGGCAGATATCCTAGTCAAGGATGCCTCTTTCAACCTCCTTTTTACGTCAAGTGTGTTTTCCCCAACTTTTTAAAACCCCAACTCTACAGATTTAGGGCGTCTGCAAAAATTCTATCATATTTGATCTGTTCCAATCTTGGGTCTTGATGTTACGAACCACATGCAATGCTTGGGTTTGTCGTTAAAGTGCTAACTGCCATTGATGTATTTTGTGAGAAAGATTAAGCTTTATTGTTATGCAAGTCATCATTCAATTGCAAATTGTTAATTCCTCATCAAATCAAGGTTATTGGTGTTTGTCACTTTGATAATAACAAAAAATTTACCTGTATCCTAATAAAATTAAATACTGCCATCTGCAGGAGAGTCTTAATTGCAGGTGCCAAATCTACCTTCATTGCCCAGATACCCGAATCATTGAAAGAGGACCTAGTCAAAAGTCTACGATCATTTAACCAAGAAAATTGAAATTCTAGATTTTGGATCAATTGGTAATTAAGGATTACTTTCTCCGAGTTTTCTGTTTATATATCAACTTTTCACTGATTAAATGCAATTTTTATTCTGTGCAATTGATACCCTGGAAGAGTGTTACTCGGAAGCGCAATGTATAATCTGTATCATTAAAGTGCAATGCTGTCTTCAAGCAAGTGCTGGCGGTGAGAAGGAACCGATCAATATCTTGTCCCCAACGGCAACCTTGTATGCTAATAGGTGCCAGTTTTATTGGCTTTGAGTTCAAAAGGCTGAATTTAAATATTGCCAAGAATTTTCTTGCGGCTGTAAAGTTGGTTTTGGAGTAGACGAAGCTTAGGAAATGATATTTTGATTTTGTATCATACTCATGGCAGCATCCAAAGCATATGACCTGCTACAAAATTTCCATGAATCATGATGGAGTTATTCAGTCTTACAATTTCAAGTTGGCATTATTCAACTGGCTCAATTCCAAGGTGTATATCCTAGTAGCTTAGGGCTTTAAGTCTGCATTGTTTTTAGAAGTTACTAATTCTTTTAGGGTTGTAACTTTCCACACATAGGATGTTGAAACCAAATGAAAAAAAAAATCCTATCTGCTTGGGTAGTAGTAGTGGATGTGGAAAGAAACTTAGTGATGTAATTTTTTAAGCTATTAATTTTAGAAATTGGAACGGTGAAGAGAAGACTATTATTTTTTATATACAAAAGATTTCACGCTTGAAATTAAGATTTTTTTTCCTCCTGACATTTTTCCAAATGATTTAATAGAGATAAGTGAAAGTTTTAAAGGGGTTAACATCACTAGAAAGGCATAAGATGCGTGTTAGGTGCATCTATGCTAATTGAAAATAAATTTAACAAATGATGATTGATGAGAGTTTTACATGTAACGCTATTATTCTAATACAAGATTAACGCAAGCGAACCTATTATTTTCTAATAGTTAAGTAGTAATTAAGAGTCGATTTCATGAGAAATGGATATATCTACTAAGTTTCATCTTCCTACCATTATCTAATATTCCTACAGTTCCCTCTTGAAGAACAACCACCTTTTATTTACACCAACTTTTCTGGTGAGCTCAACGCAGATTTCAGGCAACTTGCTATTTAGGGAAGCTTCATGGAAATCTTCGAGAGCCCTAGTTTCCAACCTTTCAAGAACCAATGAATGTCAATCTTATAGGAGATCTGAGAAACTAGAAAACAGATTACTTGAATAGAACATGAAAAACATGGAGAAATGTAATCTTAGCAGAAACCACACACAAGAAACCCAGACACTTTCCAGTAGCTTTGGTGTAAATGGCACTGTATCCCCTCCTCTTGAACTTCATCAAGAGGGTGCAAAACACTGCGGTAATACACTTGTTGACTTCTTTGTAAGAAAGACAACATGTGCAAGATAATGGGACCAGGAATGATAGACAATTATTTGTCTATATTTAGATAGCTATATTTGATGTATTTTGCTTGTTATTTAAGAGTTTTATAGTATTTTGGTACGTAATTAGCTCCAAGTATGTTTTTAGGTAACAATTGCCTTTATAGATCAAAAGGAGATGTATTTGAGTAAAATCGTGGTATGAAATGGAAGAATTGAAGCACTTGTGGACTTACCCAACCGTATATAGTGACTGTATAAGACTTTGTAAATATGTGAACATTTAAAAATACAATTTCTGCCTATATATATTTACATGTCTGCATATGTTGACATAACTGACCTTGTATATTGCTCGTGTAAGACTTTGTAACTATGTAAAGTTATGAATTAAGTATTTTTCAGAGGCACATGGTTACGTACACGACTGTGTA
Organism: Erythroxylum flavicans; assembly: GCA_027576715.1. NCBI lineage: Eukaryota > Viridiplantae > Streptophyta > Magnoliopsida > Malpighiales > Erythroxylaceae > Erythroxylum > Erythroxylum flavicans. The sequence goes on along the minus strand of JANZXP010000005.1, from coordinate 26,511,980 downwards.
AGTGACCGTATAAGTGATTGTGTATATCTCATAAACCCTAATTTGTTGATATATAATGAAAATAATAAGGCTACACCAAGAGAAGCAGATTATAAACATCTAAATTTAGAGAGAAGTGATAAGAGTCATCAGAGACACCTAAAAAGGAAGGTCAAAAACACATAAACAATCTAGACATCATAAAGAAGAAGATCAAATAGTGGATACATCAAATCAATTCCAACCTTCTAGAATTTTCAGATCAAGACTTTTAAGCTTATTCATTAATTTCTTATTCTTTTCCTTGATTGTTAATTATGATCAATTATGTGTTGAATATGATTATTGATTTCTAAATCCATATTAGGGATTATTCTTGAATTGTTTTGTTTAACTTTATTCTTGTTGACTTCAATAAAGTATTGCTTTGTGGTTTTTGTTATGATTATACTTACAAGAAATCTAGATATTGAATCAAAGTTATATTTTTTAAGTTGTATAACTAGAGTTGGCACCTTAATAGACCTACAAATATCAGATTAATAAATAATTAAAGAGAGATCTTAATTATGAGTTAATTATCTTTAGGATTGCTTCAAATCCAATTGAGTAGTTATGAGTAGTTTTGTGAATCGTGAGGTTGCAATTCAATTTTTATCTATTTCAATTCGGATTACTTGGTTAGATCTTGAGAGAAGATAATCAAAGCCTTAGATGATATAGGAACCAACTTAATTGAATTGGCAAGATAAAAGGAAGATAAAATAAGGATAGAATAACCCTTAAGTTTCCATTATTGATTAACTTCGCTCTTATTGCTATCTTTACTGATTCAGTTATTCAAATTTAATAGTTTATTTAATTTTAGTTAGATTATTTTAATTTTAGTAAATTTATTTTAGTTTAAATTAATTTAATATTTTATTACCTTAGACAATGTGCATTCAAATTGTTAGGTGATGAATCTAATCCTCATGGAAGCAATATCCTTTATACTATAAGTTACGACCTCTATACTAACAATATGAAAGTTTTTTATATAAAACTACAAACAAGTTTTTGGCACGTTACTAGGGACTGAGTTTAATTTAGTTTGAATTTTTGATTTGAGGTCTGCAATCCTTTTCTTGTGTGATTGTAGGCATATGAATATAAGAATCATAGGAAGTTTCTGAGCAACTTTTGGACCTTTTCATCCTACTCAATGAGGCAATACTAGATGAATGTGAGTTAGTTTAATACATATAATCTTAGGTGGTGGAACCACCTAAATTATTTTTGAACTAACAATGCAGGGAATAACATTAAAGCATAAGGTCCACCAAGTTTCCAGCATAATAGGTTTGGATTCTTAAGAGTCAAAGTTTGATAAATTGATGGATATGCTAAGCTCTGAGTTTGATAGTCAATATGAAAGTCAGAGAAGAATTGAAGCCAAATTTGATCAAATAATGAAGAACCACTCCTATACTCTTCATAGCTTGGAGGTTCAAGTTGGGCAACTTTCCAATGAATTTTTACCAAGGAATGTGGGGAGTTTTCCATGTAACACAAAAGCACTACTGATATCTTTGTTGTGTTGTGACATTTGTGGGGGTAACCATTACAATCATAAATGTCGGGCACCAAATTATATGAAAGCATCTATATTACATGTGAACTAGACTCAGAATACACCAAATAAGTATATTGATAATTCAAAGTGGACAAACTCTTACACTGATGCATTGAATGATTACGATTAATCTGAATCTTTAAAAATGTCCTTGTCGATGATGAGGCTAGCCATCGTGTATTCAAAGATATTTTTTTCTTCGGCTGAAGACACTGAGCCGGATATAACATGTTATTGGAGCCTATTAATGCCTCAAAGTGATGAGGAGACAAAGGTCAATTTCATGAATGAAGTTGTAATTTAAAAAGAGGAAGAACAATAGATGATAGAGGAAATATAGGTTAAAAGAAGAGAAGGAAGTCTCTATTCAAGAAGAGGAAGTAGAGTAATAGACAATGATTGAGGAAGAAAACGAGCAGTTCACCTTCATATAGGACAAATTGTTGAAGTTAACTGAAGATTCGGGGAGTTTTATTATTCCTTACTTTATTGACAATTTCTTATGGAAAAGGACATTAATAAAATTAGTTGGGTTTCTTAATTTGATAAATTATGTCCTTATTATTATCTTCCAACATGTGGCTTATTCACAAGCTACTAAACCGCTGTAGGGAGAAACGAGTGGAAGCAAGCTACTAATTATAGACCCAGAATGATGGTAAAAGTAAAGGGTACATCAAGTTAACAATGTTAAACAAGTGCTACTTTGGAAGCAATCCAAGAATTATGGTAGTTTTTATTTTTAATTCTATTTCATTTTGTTTTTATTTTTACGTTGGCATAGGATGTTGTTAAGTTTTTATGTGTTTTAGTGTTAGATAAAAGCCTCCCGATGAGATTGTGCACATTTTTCATTTTAGGGTTTGCATGCTAAAGTTTTGTAACTTTAAGTGAAAATTTTTAAAGTTTTTCTGTCTATTTTTCATGTTGCACACGGTCATAAAGATTTACACAGTCTCTGGACATGGCCATGTACACTCAAAATCTATTAAAATTATTTCACACGCGTACACAGAGAGTTACATGACATTTAGACATGCCTTTATAGACTTACACGGTCAGGTACACGCCTATGTGTAAGATCGTGTAAGTTCATGATAACTTACATGCACGTGTCCCTTAGATTTTAAAAAGTCTGTGACTTACATGGTCAGATACACGGTCATGTAGCTAACCGTGTAAGTCTGTGATGTAAGTTTGTGACAACTTTTAAAATGCCCTAAAATTTTCAATTCTCTCATTTTTTCTCTTCCTCTTACTCTCATCGTTGCCCTTTTTTCTTGCCAATTTATGACACCTAAGTATTTTCATCAATTTGACCTACGCATAAATTTTTGGGTATTCTACAATTTTGATGGATTTCCACCCTAAAAAATGCCAAGGTTAGTACTTTGTGATTTAGGGTAAAATTGCTTTATTTTGTGCTTGATTGTGGTTTAATAGTTGAATTTTATCTTTACCCGTATGATTTATTTAGTCAACTTAATGAATTGCTTGTGATTTGGATGAAATTTCAATTAGGTTTGCGATTTTACTTACTAATTGTTAAGTTGTGATGATTTTGCATGTAATTAGGATTAATTAGTTGTTTTTATAGTTAAGTGAAGTTGTTTTCTAGTTTAATTACATTTCAATTTTAATTTTTCAATGAATTCAAATTTTAATTTCTCTAATTTTGGGTAATTGTTAGATTAGGTTTGTTAATTACAATTTTAGGTTTAATTTCATTATTTCTTAATTGGATTAGTTTTATTTGTTAATTGCATTGATTTTAATTTCAATTTTGTGATTAATTATGTTATTAGTTAATTTTCTAATTATTTCATTTTATTTATTTATTTACTTACTTACTTTTGTTAGATTATTTGTTTTTGATTTTGCCATATGTTTAATTTTCCTTTGACTAGTGTGTTTTCACATTTTAACAATTTAGTGATAAGAAATAATGTGGAGAAACTTTTATGGAGAATGGTCGTTACGACTAGGACCAACTTGGCACGATCCAATTCTGGTTGCTAGGGGAGATGGTCTACATGAGCTACTCAGAGTTATCTGACATTATGCGATTATATGACCAAGAGTTTGTGAAAACCACAAACTATGTTGCATTATAGATAACCTTCTTGTATGGGATGTCTTCTTGCCAATTCTAGAGTATTATTAGTAAGGACGGTGACTACGACCTGAGTATATCTAAGTCATTATCTCTACAATACTCGATGTTAAGACACATACATGGAATTATGAGCCATACACTGAGCAGACGGGGTGACATCTATAGAGTTGTCGGGAATTTGGATGTGTTCTACCTATGGAACATGAGTGAGCTAACACCAAGACATATAGGGCATACATTAGCCTAATTCATCTAGTGTTAGAATGAGGAGAAAAAGATTGGGACAATCTATGGTGGAACTTATATGATGAGGCTTGCATGGAGGATGGGGTCTTTGATAGACTACCATTGATGCTACTTGTTGGCATTATGGCAGCCTTAAGTATCGATGTGATGAAGCACATGCATATGGTATGTAAATAGTGGGGAACTACAAGTGACATCTACAACTTGATTATGGTTTTTGACAAGTCGACCACATCGGGAGGAGACAGGGAGCCTTATATAGATGAGCATCCACCATAGCCGAGCTCACCATTATTCCAAACAAGAGGATTTATGCATGAGGAGGTTAATGCGAAAGTACTTATGACATCGACTACACACTCAGACTAGTTGAAGATAGCTCTGCTACAAAAACAAATGGGACAAATCTTGGGTATTCAACTTACTATCTAAGTATAATTGTTAGCCCAAAAAAAAAAAAAAAATTTTTTTTAAAGAATAAGCATGATTAGATTAAATTAATTAAGTTAGATTAGCATAAATTAA
>JANZXP010000005.1:26497196-26507399 GCA_027576715.1 Erythroxylum flavicans | reverse complement strand
TCAAGGTCAGCCTCATTATAAAGAGTTTCTCTATAGTTAAGCAAAATTAAAGGCTTATGTGTGTACAACACTTGTCTTAACTCTCTTGATTTTGCAAAGTACTCTTTTTTCTTCCACTCTTTTTTCACTTAACTCTCCTTTTTTCGATTGCACTTCCCTCTTTTTTCCCTCACTAGTGCAATTTCTCTCAATTGAGCTCTTATTATCAATTTCTTTCATGTCCTGTTTCCCTTTTTTTCTTTTTAAACTCTTGGCCTCCCTTTGTTTTAGTTCTTCCATGACTTTTGCAAGCCTGATTTGATCTTCATGGACCTTCTTTGGTGATAGAGGACCTAAAACATAGGTCTGATCTCCCATTTTGAATGAGTACCTATTCTTATAGCCATCATGGATCACATGCCTATCATATTGCCAAGGCTCCCTTAACAATATGTGGCCCACTTGCATTGGTACTACATCACGCAAAACCTCATCTGAATATCTACCAACGGAGAATGCAACCATAACTTGCTTTTATACCTTCACTTCCCCACATTCATTGCTCCATTGTAGCTTATATGGGCTAGGATGTTTGATAATAGGCAGCCTTAACTTCTCCACCAAAACTATACTAGCTACATTGGTGCAACTTCCTCCATCTATAATCATACTACACATCTCACCATTTATCAAGCAACGGGTATGGAAGATGTTTTCTCTTTGCTCATCCACCTCAATCTTCTTTTGCACATTAAGAGCACACCTAACCACAAGGGCTTCGGCTTGGACAGGATTTTCCACCTCCACATCACTACAATCCTGTAATGGAGGCATTTCTTCATCTTCACTCTCTTAAGATTTAATTCCCCCATCATCCCTCAAAAGCATAATTTTTCTATTTGGACATTGAGAAGCTATATGACCAGATCCTAAACATTTGAAACATTTGATATCTCTATGCTTATAAGGTGTATTAACAGCATTGGAGCTAGAATTGGTTCCTTTAAAGGTTGTCCCCTTGCTTTGGACTTGTCATTGTAGTCCAATACTTGTCCTTTCCCTTCTCTTCCTTCTTAGGCCATTTGGAACTCCATGAACTTAAAGAACTAGAATTGTATGCCTTGTTAGAGCCCTTACTCCTCAATTGCCTTTCAATCTTCATGGCCATATTAACCATTTCCTCAATTTCCATGTAATGATGCAACTCCACCACATTGGCTATATCTTTGTTCAAACCAGCAAGAAAACTTGCCATGGTGGCCTCCCTATCCTCTTCAATATTAGCCCTGATCATGGCTATTTCCATCTCCTTATGATAGTCCTCCACGCTTTTAGTACCTTGTGTCAAGGATTGGAGCCTTTGATACAACTTCCTATAGTAATAGCTAGGCACAAAGCGTTTCTTCATTATGGCCTTCATTTCTTCCCATGTCTCAAAAGGCCTTTTATGAACTCTTCTTCTACTCAATAGCAACTGATCCCACCAAATAGCAGCATAGTGTGAGAATTCAACTGCTGCTAACTTCACCTTTTTCTCTTTTGAGTAGTTGTGGCAAGCAAATATCATCTCAACTTTCCTTTTGCACTCTTTCTACTCCTTCTTCCCTTCCTCTTTCATTTCTTGCTATATTACCACCTCTAAATCTGCCCCTACCATATCATCCACCTCTGCTTGACTTCTACCCCTACGTCACTCCTCCTCATCAAAATCAGCATACTCTTCATAATTGTATGTGTTTCGAATCAGAGTAGTAGCATCTCTTCTATTTCTCGAATCTCCTCTACTAGCAGATTGTGATTACTCCTTCAATCTCTCAAACTTTTCTTCCATATCATCAAACCTCGAGTTAAGCCTCTCAAATTGACGATACATGGCTTGCAAAGTGAAGTTCTGATTTGTTGGATTCCCTTTATCTTTCTTCATTGTACTATTATCGCTTTCGTTAGACATGTTGTTAAAAACCTGCAAGAAAATGTTAGAACACACCTCACTAGCACTCCCTCATATGTTTCACTCTAGAACAAAATTTTTACCACTCATGTTTCACATAAAATATTGGCTTTTTACTAGATAGGCTCACACTCTCTTGCCTTTTACCTCTCAAGTGATGCCTTGAAGGTTACTCTTTAGAAACCAATTCAAACAATAACAAGCAAATAGCAAACAACACAAATTAATTAGCAAAGAACAAGATAAATCCTAATAAGAAACAAAATGAACAAAAACTATAATCAAATATAATGAATGGACAGCAACAAATTTTCTATGCCAATACATGGATGAAGAATGTGTATGCAATGATTCTTGTAAGTAATTGAACAATATGAGTGCAAAATTGTCCAAGCAAAGATAGGCACAAACAAGAAGTTAAACAAAGAAACAAAGAAAGACACACCAATGATAACTAAACTCGCCAAAAACTTGAAACTTAGAGGAACAAGTTCAAATCTGCACCAAATTGAAAGATAGGTAATTCAACGTGTTTTAATGATTCTTGCACACAAATTAGGCTAATTTGAGTTTACAGCCTGAATCTATGCAAAATAATTGATTGTCCAATTCTGGATTGACAAGAATTGCATATACGATTTAAAGAAAACTATCTTGATCAATATGAAATTTTCTCTCTTTTTTTGTTTTTTCACGATTTTTTTCTTTTTTGATTCCTTTTTCTTTCTTTTTTCATTTTTTTCACGATTTTTTCTTTTCTGATTCCTTCTTCTTTCTTTTTCGTTTTTTCATGTTTTTTCTTTTCTGATTCCTTTTTCTTTCTTTTTTTCACGTTTTTTTTTTCTGATTTTTATATTTAGGTCTGAAGATCAAGAAAAAAAAGATTCACTAAAAGAAAACAAGAACACAAATTTAGAAACAAGAATTCAAAAAGACACAAAAGAACATGAAAGATCATATTTGTCACAAGCAAAAAGAAACGAAATTTTCAAAGAAACTAACAAGAAAGCATAAAAAGATAAGTATGAGTTCAATAGAATTATGCCAAAGCTCTGATACCAAGATGATATGAAAACCCCAAGAAATTTGAGTTCTTGAAACCCCCTAATTCTATTGGTTCATTACCCCAACTTTCTATCCCAAGAACATGCTAGATCAAATCCCAATTTCATAAATTGAGACCCAATCTCAAAGAAATCAGAAACTAAATTATGTTGCAAGTACTTGTTGATGCAAATCAATTTCTTGAAGTAATTGATTTGCATAAAAAGATAAGTATGAGTTCAATAGAATTAAGCCAAAGCTCTGATACCAAGATGATATGAAAACCCCAAGAAATTTGAGTTCTTGAAAACCCCTAATTCTATTGGTTCATTACCCCAACTTTCTATCCCAAGAACATGCTAGATCAAACCCCAATTTCATAAATTGAGACCCAATCTCAAAGAAATCAGAAACTAAATTACGTTGCAAGTACTTGTTGTTGCAAATCAATTTCTTGAAGTAACTAAGAAGGCAATTGCACCTCTCTTGAAGAAATCCAAATTCTGGAATTCTATTAATCAAAGATGCAAAAAGTCGTCTTACATCCCTCATCTTATTCTATTTATTTTGTAGAAAATAAGATGACCTAAACTTCTAAAGCCAAGCAATGGGCTTAATACAATCAGTCCATAAAACAAGTTCAAAACTTAAACTAAATAAAAGCAACAAAATTACAAGCCCAAATGATACAATCAACCCTTTTATAAGAGATATTGAGCTTGTCTTCAAAAATTGGCTAAGTACTAGCCTCTTCACGCCTCCCTTAGCAAAATTACAAGCTTTGGCATGCCTTGGTATTCCTCCATGGATGTCATGGCCTCATCATGAATTTGAGATGTGATTAAGCCTTGAACAAATCCTTGAATAGCTTGCTTGAGGTTTGAAGCTTGCTGCCTCTTAATTAGTCGACTAGACATAGAAAGCTTGTCTTATTGAGTAATGTTGTGGCATTGAATCTCCTTGCCATCCTTACCAAGGCTGGTTGTATCATTCCCTCCCTCCTCAAAAGGCTTCGTCTTCAAATTAGGCCCTACATTTTCAAAGGGAGAGAGGTCAGCAATATTAAAAGTAGCAGACACTTGATACTTACCTGGCAAATCAATCCTATAGGCATTATCATTAATCCTTTCGAGCACTTGAAATGGTCCATGGCCTATAGGATCCAACTTTGATTTCCTTTACCTAGGAAACCTCTCCTTCCTAAAATGCCCCCAAATCCAATCACCAGGTTCAAATATCATCAACTTGTGCCCTTGATTAGCCCTGTGAGCATTTGCTTCATTACGCTTCTCTATTTGTTGCCTCACCTTCTCATGAATGCTCTTCACCAATTCAGCCTTATGTTGTCCATCCCTGCTAGATATCTCATTTAATGGAAAAGGACACAAATCCAAAGGTGTTAAAGGGTTCAATCCCTAAACTATCTCAAATGGAGAATAACCAGTAGTAAAATGAATGCTTCTATTATATGCAAATTCAACCATAGGCAAACATTTGAATGCTTCTATTATATGCAAATTCAACCATACGCAAACATTCTTCCCAAGTCTTAAGATTTTTACCCCAATAGCATGCAACAGAGAACCTAAAGTTTTATTTACCACTTCAATTTAACCATCTGTTTGAGGATGACATGTAGTAGAAAACAAAAGTTTAGTACCTAATGTCCCCCAAAGCACATGCCAAAGGTGACTTAAGAACATTAAATCATGGTCAAAAACAATGGTCTTAGGAACACCATGCAAACGTACAACATCCTTAAAGAATAAATCAGCAATATTTGTGGCATCTTTAGTTTTATGGCATGCAATGTAGTGTGCCATCTTACTAAATCTATCAACAACCACAAATACACTATCCCTACCTTTTTTGGTCCTAGAAAGTCCCAAAACAAAGTCCATAGATATGTCAATCCAAGGATGCTTAGTCACAGACAAAGGGGCATACAAACTATATGGATGAGTCTTTGATTTTGCTTATCTACATGCAACACACCTAGAACAGACTTTCTCCACATCTTTCTCATATTAGGCCAATAAAATGTTCACAAAGTATGTCATATGTCTTTTGCACCCCAAAATGACCCATCAAACTCCCACAATGTGATTCAAGCACAAGTATGTCACGCATAGAGCAATTAGGCATACAAAGCTTATTCTCCTTAAATAAGTACCCATCATGCCTATAAAACTTTTGAAATGCAGTATGCTTACACGCACCATAAACATTCCCAAAATCATAATCCGAAGCATACAAATCTCTAATAAGCTCAAATCCAAGTATTTTAGAATGTAAAGTATTGATTAGAGTGTACCTTCTTGATAATGCATCAGCTACTACATTTTCCTTACCTTGTTGATCACATATGGAAAAGTTTCAATGAACTCTAGCCATCTTGCATGTCTCTTGTTCAACTTACCTTGTCCTTTCAAATGCTTAACTGATTCATGGTCAGAATGCACTACAAACTCCTTTGGCCGTAGATAGTGTTGCCAAGTGTCAATGCTCTCACCAAGGCATAGAGCTCCTTGACATAAGTAGAATAGTTCAGTTGTGATCCATGAAGCTTTTCACTTAAGAAAGCAATAGGATGCCTACCCTGCATCAAAACAACACCAATATCTATCCCAGAAGCATCACATTCAATTTTAAAAGCTTCATTAAAGTTAGGCAAACTTAGAACAGGTGCAAAAATAATTTATCTTTCAAAGTATTAAATGTGAGTTCTTGTGCTTCATTCTACTTAAAGCGAACATCCTTTTTAATTATTTCAGTCAATGGTGCAGCAATGGTGCAAGTCCTTAACAAAATGCCTATAAAAGCTAGCCAAACCATGAAAGCTACGCACATCACTAACTAACTTAAGAGTAGGCCAATCTTTGATAGCCTTAACCTTCTCTTCATCAACATGAACACCTCAGGCAGAAATAACAAGCCAAGAAACCCAACTTTATCCATATAAAAAGAACACTTTTTAAGCTTAGCATACAACTTTTCACTTCTAAGTGCCTCAAGTACAGATTTAAGATGGAAAACACGCTCATCTAGGATTTTCCTATAAATTAGAATATCATCAAAGTATACAACCACAAACTTGCCAATAAATTCACACAAAACATGGTTCATCAATCTAATGAAAGTGTTAGGTGCATTTGTCAAACCAAATGGCATGACCACCCATTCATACAAACCATATTTAGTTTTAAAAGCAATTTTTCATTCATCTCCTTCTTTCATCCTAATCAGATGATATCCACTTATGAGATCAATTTTTGTAAAGAAACATGTACCATTTAACTCATTAAGAATATCATCTAGTCTAGGAATGGGGTGACGATACTTTACGTTATCTTATTTACTTCCCTGCAATCCACACACATGCGCCATGTTCCATCTTTCTTTCGTACTAATAACACAGGAACAACATATGGGCTTAAGCTTTCCCTTACATGCCCCTTCTCTAAAAGTTCCTCCCCTTGCTTCTGAAATTCCTTTGTCTCCTCGAGATTACTCCTATAAGCTAGGTGGTTTGGAATTTGAGCTCCTGGCACAAAATCAATTTGGTGTTCAATGTCCCTCAAAGGTGGAAGTTCCTTGGGCATCTCATCTGGAAACACATCTGAGTATTCATGCAAAACATATTTAATAACACTAGACACAGAAGAACCAAGGTCAATCTCATTATAAAGAGTTTATCTATAGTTAAGCAAAATTAAAGGCTTATGTGCGTACAACACTTGTCTCAACTCTCTTGATTTTGCAAAGTAAGTACTCTTTTTTCTTCCACTCTTTTTTTCACTTAGCTCTCCTTTTTTGATTGCACTTCCCTCTTTTCTTTCCTCATTAGTGCAATTTCTCTCAATTGGGCTTTTATTATCAATTTCTTTCATGGCCTTTTTCCTTTTTTTTCTTTTTAAACTCTCATCTCCCTTTGTTTTAGTTCTTCCATGGCTTTTTCCAGCCTGATTTGATCCTCAGGAACTTCCTTTGGCGATAGAGGACCTAAAACATAGGTCTAATCAATATGTAGCCATCATGGATCACACACCTATCATTACAGTCAAGGCCTCCCCAACAATATGTGGCCCGCTTGCATTGGTATTACAAAAAACCTCATCTGAATATCTACCAATGGAGAATGCAACCATAATTTGCTTTTGCACCTTCACTTCCCCACATTCATTGAGTCATTGTAGCTTATATGGGCTAGGATGTTTGATAGTAGGCAGCCCTAACTTCTCTAACAAAACTGTACTAACTACATTGGTGCAACTTCCTCCATCTATAATCATACTACACATCTTACCATTTATCAAGCAACAGGTATGGAGATGTTTTTTCTTTACTCATCCACCTCAATCTTCTCTTGCACATTAAGAGCACACTTACCACTTAGCCTCCACATCAATACAATCCTCTAATGAAGGCATTTCTTCATCTTCACTCTCTTGAGATTCAATTCCCCCATCATCCCTCAAAAGCATAATTTTTCTATTTGGGCATTGAGAAGCTATATGACTAGATCCCAATCATTTGAAACATTTGATATCTCTATGCGTAGAAGGTGTATTAACAGCATTAGAGTTAGAATTGGTACCTTTAGAGGCTGTCCCCTTGTTTTTGGACTTGTCCCTGTAGTCATTGGACTTGTCCTTTCCCTTCTCTTCCTTCTTAGGCCATTTGGAACTCCATGAACTTGAAGAACCAGAATTGAATGCCTTGTTAGATCCCTTACTCTTCAATTGCCTTTCAATCTTCATGGCCATATTAACCACTTCCTCAATTTCCATGTAATGATGCAACTCAACCACGTTGGCTATAACTTTGTTCAAACCAGCAAGAAACCTTACCATAGTGGCCTCCCTATCCTCTTCAATATTAGCACTGATCATGGCTATTTCCATCTCCTTATGATAGTCCTCCACTCTTTTAGTAATTTGTGTCAAATACTAGAGCCTTTGGTGCAACTCCTTATAGTAATAGCTAGGCACAAAGCGTTTCTTCATTATGATCTTCATTTCTTCCTATGTCTCAAAAGGCCTTTTATTAACTCTTCTTCTACTCAATAGCAATTGATCCCACCAAATAGCGGCATAGTGTGAGAATTCAACTGTCACCAACTTCACCTTTTTCTCTTCTGAGTAGTTGTGGCAAGCAAATATCATCTCAACTTTCCTTTTCCACTCTAGATAGGCATCTGCACCATTTTTCACTTGAAAAGGAGGTATCTTCATCTTGATGCTACCAATATTCTTGTCCACTCTTTCTACTTCTTCCTTTCCTCTTTCATTTCTTGCTATATTACCACCTCTAAATCTGACCCTACCATATCGTCCACCTCTGCCTTGATTTCTGCCCCTACACTACTCCTCATCATCCTTATCAAAATCATCATCCTCTTCATAATTTATATGTTTCGGGTCGGAGTAATAGCATCTTTTCTATTTCCCTAATCTCCTCTACAGTAGATTGTGATTCCTCCTTCAATCTCTCAAACCTTTCTTCCATATCATCAAGCCTCGAGTTAAGCCTCTCAAATTGACGATACATGGCTTGGAAAGTGAAATTATGATATGTTGGATTCCCTTAATCTTTCTTCATTGCACTATTATCACTTTCATTAGACATTATGTTAAAAACCTGCAAGAAAATGTTAGAAAGCACCTCAGTAGCACTCCCTCACGTGTTTCACTCTAGAGCAAAAATTTTTACCAGTTGTGTTTCACACAAAATATTGGCTTTTCACTAGATAGGCTCACACTCTGTTGCCTTTTACCTCTCAAGTGATGCCTTGAAGGTTACTCTTTAGAAACCAATTCAAGCAATAACATGCAAATAGCAAAAAAACACAAATTAATTAGAAAAGAATAAGATGAATTCTAACAAGAAAACAAAATGAACAAAAACTAGAAGCAAATATAATGAACAGACAGCAACAAATTTTCTATGCTAATACATGGATGAAGAATGTGTATGCAATGATTCTTATAAGTAAGTGAACAATATGAGTGCAAAATTGCCCAATTCAATGTGTTAGAGGCAAAGATAGGCACAAAAAAGAAATTAAACAAAGAAAAAAAGAAAGACATACCAATTATAACTAAACTCACCAAAAACCAGAAACTTAGAGAAACAAGTTCAAATCTGCACCAAATTGAAAGATAGGTAATTCAATGTGTTTTAATGATTCTTGCACACAAATTAGGTTAATTTGAGTTTACAACCTGAATCTATGTAAAAGAAATGATTGTCCAATTCTGGATTGACAAGAATTGCATATATGATTCAAAGAAAACTATATTGATCAATCTGAAATTTTATCTCTTCTTTTTTTGTTGTTTTTCACGATTTCTTTCTTTTCTGATTCCTTTCTCTTTCTTTTTTTCATTTTTCACGATTTCTTTCTTTTCTGATTTTTTTCTTTTTTCAGGTTTTCTTTCTTTTTTCGTTTTTTCAGGTTTTCTTTCTTTTCTGACTTTTTATTTAGGTCTGAAGATCAAGAAAGAGAAAATTCACTAAAAGAAAACAAGAACACGAATTCAGAAACAAAAATTCAAAAAGACACAAAAGAACGTGAAAGATCAGATTTGTCACAACCAAAAAGAAACGAAATTTTCAAAGAATCAAACAAGAAAGCATAAAAAGATACGTAAGAAATCGATAGAATTAAGTCAAAGCTATGATACCAAGATGATATGGAAACCCCAAGAAATCTGAGTTCTTAAAACTACCTAATTCTATTGGTTCATTACCCCAACTTTCTATCCCAAGAACATGCTTGATCAAACCCCAATTTCATGAATTGAGACCCAATCCTAAAGAAATCAGAAACTAATTCACGTTGCAATTACTTACTTGATGTTGCAAATTAATTTATTAAAGTAACCAAGAAGGAAATCACACCTCTCTTGAAGAAATCCAAATTCTGGAAATTTTATTGATCAATGACGCAAAAGTGGTCTTATAGCCCTCATCTTATTCTATTTATATTGTAGAAAAAAAGATGACCTAAACTTCTAAAGAAAAACAATGGGCTTAATACAATCAGCCTATAAAACAAGTTCAAATCTTAAATTAAATAAAAGCAAACAATGGGCTTAATACAAACAGCCCATAAAGCAAGTTCAAAACTTAATCTAAATAAAAACAGCGAAATTACAAGCCCAAATAATACAATCAGCCCTTTTATAAGAGATATTGAGCTTGTCTTCAAAATTGGCTAAGTACTA
>JANZXP010000005.1:26412819-26494694 GCA_027576715.1 Erythroxylum flavicans | reverse complement strand
TAATCAACATTCATCAAAGACATCTTTCATTTAAATCAATAAAATAGGAGTTTAACAAGATAGTTCAAAAGTAATCCCTGAAAACAAATTAGCCACTCATGGTGTCTATAACATTACCAACATTCAAATATTCCATTTTACAATGACTAGAAGTGATAAAAATGACAGAAAATTAAGTAAAGAAAACTCCTTCTCTTCTTTGCCAAATTCTGGAAATTCTGGTGTTGATGTTCTACTTACTTTCCTAATTGTGATTAATGATCCTTGATTCTCCACCTTCCTCATGGCTCTAAATCTGGATTTTTCACTCGAGGAGGCTCTTTTGCAAAGGTGTATCACGTCCTGTCTCTTCCATAGGAGTTTAATATCTTATATAGTCAAGAAAACCTAAAGTTTATTTGAACCCTGCATATGTTCTCAGATAAAGCATCCCATGATCGTGGGAATTGGCATGATTTCCACGATTGTGGGATCTTACAACAGAATGCTTCCTCTTCTCTTCTCCTCTTTAGTCTCTAGCTCAATCTCCAAGTTGCTTAATCTTCGTTCCTACAAAAAAATGATCAATTATTACCTTAAATTAACATCAAACATAAAAGAACAACAATGAAGGTCAAACTAAATGAAAATATATAAAATGAATCCTAAAATACAACATTGATAAACTATTATGCAAGAAATACATGCCAAATAATTAGAAAAACATATACTAATGCATAACTATCAACTTCTCCACACTTAAATCCTTTCTTGTCCTAAAAAAACCTAAATACAACCAATCAATTCCATCATTTCATTTTCAAGTTACTACATATATCATGACTACTTTTTCATTAGTGTACATAAGCAAACTCAACAATTGGAACCATTACTTGAAGATAAGTATAGATGTAAAATGAATCTTCCTCACGATTTTAATCATTTCTCTCAAGTGTTAACGGTTAGTGTTTTGCTCAAACTTCTTATAGGAAACTACACTACCATACTCTTGCTAATACACCAATTCTCCTCTACAATGATTGCATGCATAAATAGATCAAAAGAACTTGTTTGGAGTTGCAATATGGTAAGGGTTAAGGTGGATAAAGAGGGTAAAGGCTTAATCACAAGCCTTCGTAAAGTAAAAAGCTGGCAAAAGGGATAACAAAGTTTAACTCCGAGATACACAAGTGTAACTATGATACTACTCTACACTTATTGATGCTACTCAAGTGCTCTTCCTTTTTCTTTTCTTTTCATTTCATTTTTTTCTTTTTATATCGAAGAACTATGACTAAAACTGCAACTAAGTACAATGTGATTTGAAAGTAGAAGTATCCTCAACTCTTCTTAATAAAAATTTTCACAACGATCCCAACTAATTCATTACTTAACACTCTAATAAGCTTGTGAATGGGTAGGTTAATGGGGTTTTAGGTTTTAAAATTTTTGGATATTTTCAAGAAACGAAATGGTTAAGGCTCAACGGGGGTAGAAGGGATAATAAAAGGGTAGGTAATTTAAGCTAAGGTTTAACACAAAAAGGGCCTTAATCATCTCTATTAAACATTTATCCATTAGACTCAAACTGATTCAAAGTAAGTTCTGAAGGTAATAACATAAGGAAGCATCACACAACAAAGAAATGGAATGACTATAGATGGAGTCAAATAGGCACAATCCTCATGTTGGCTCAAATGAAAATTCATTATGCATCTCTACACTACATCATTGTTCCAATGTCAAATTATGAGTAACCCTATGTAACTAACTACTTTTCATCACTCAATGTGGTTCACTTTCTACTTAAGTAGCCTAATATAAGTTCAAGCATGCATTCAATCTAGTTCCAACTAGCATGACAGAATCGCATAGCAATACCAATCAAAATGATTCAAATACGGTTCCTTTACTTAACACAAAACAACATGATATGCCTAAACATACATCATATTTAACAAAATGTAAATAGTGATTAATACGATGTAATTGACAACACAAGTGCCACCTCCCCGTGCTTAAAGAACGCATTGCCCTCAATGTGACAAGGTAACCACAAAATAAAGAGAATGACATCAAACCAAACAAGAATGATAGCAAACCAAACAAAAAAAATTAAACCAAACAAAATATATGAAACCAAACGAAAAAACATAAAACCAAACAAAATACATAAAATCAAACAAAAGAAATCAAACCAAACAAAAATGATAACAACTCAAACAAAAGACAACAAACTAAAAAAAAAGACATGAAACCAATCAAAAGACATAAAACTAAACAAAAGAAATAGACATAATTTAAAAGTTTAGGGTAAGAAAAGCTTATGGAGATTATGGTGGCGACGGTGTTGGCGAAGGAGCTTCAAAATTTTCCTACGAAAGAACTTGAGGAATTTCTTCTTCAAGTATCGCTACTTCTTATGAACTTGCCTCATTGCCGAGCTTGTTAATTTGCAATGTCATTTGCTAATGATTGGAGGCCATCTGGTTGAGGATTTCTTGAAATCTGTCGACCTCTACTGATGCAGTTGGTTCCACTTCTACTGCTTCTTCTTTTAGTTCTGGGACTGTTTGGGATGTGAATGGTCAGGAAACGGCTGTATCCTTGCCATTCCTGTTCTTCACTGTAGTACGAGTCTGAGGATTTTGGAGTTTCATAGAGTGGAGCTTCAAAATTTCACAGCACCTCAGATAAGATATGTCAAACATATCATATTAAGAGGTAAGTACACTATCCACATTATAGTTGTAAAACAAAGCTAAAGTAGTAACAATATGAGACATGCCAAAATAAGAGCTCCTCTTAGTCATAATACTCACTGTTGATCGAAAAATCCTATAAGATGTATTGATTTTTATTTTTTGATCCATACACCAAAGGAAGAAAAGTTCTTTGGCCGAGCATTTATTACTTTCAGTTTTATTGAACACCAGTAAGCACATAAATTTGTGCAAAAGTAAATGCTCAGTGCTTTAGAATAAAGTGTTTGGTGCACTTCGAGAGTCAAAATTTGCTTTACCCATTCGAGTTTTTCAGTAATTATCCACATCAAAGTCATCGTGATCATCTAAAATTTTTGTGTTTGATAAATCAAAAATTGCACGAGTGGCATGATAATCAGGTTTATGAACATCACCAACTAGCCTAAACCAGAATACATATATTTTATCATTATAGCGTACTTTGGTAAAAAACTCAATAGTCATCATAAGGTAAATAGGCACATCACAACGAATGAACCTATTCCAACCTATGTTTGCAACTAATCGCTCAACAATTCGTCTCACTCTTATGGTTTTTAATAATTCAAAATAAAAGTATCGAGAAGTGATTAATTCCCCATCTCTAAAGTCTCATAAATGCATACCTTCATCCTCTAAATAAATAGGGAATGGGGCATGAAAAGTTGTCGCCAAATCGGGTTTACCTTCACTGGAGACTTGAAGGTGCAATTCGTCGGTCAGTTTCTAACCTACCATCTTCTTTGGAGCAATTGAAAGATGAAAATCTGCAAAAGTAAGAGAAATAGAGATGAATTCCTTTTTTAGAGAGAGAGAGAACAAATCTCACAAAATCCTTGTATTTTTTGAATGATTAATGTATAAAAAGGGCAAAGGAATGAAGGATTTATGAAAGCAGATGAAGAAAATACCAAGAATTTAGTGGAAGATGAAGGAGTTAGAGAATGGGAGAGTGTATTTCGTAGGTTAGAGAGAGATATAAAAATTTGAAGAGTGAATGAAAGAAGAAGAGGGGAGGGAATTTTAAATTTTTCCTCAGATGGGATTCTCATGATCGTTGGAATAACCTCCATTCCCACGATCGTGGGATTACTTCTAAACCTTCTTCTAAGCCTAGCATGCATTATTAATGTTCATGTAACCTACAAACACCTCAAAATGATATTCCCAACAAGAAATTCAAAGAGAAAACAAGTTAAAATTCAAATAAACATCAATCAAACTCAAATCAAAGCTAATTATAACTCAACGAATCAAACAAAAAATTTGACATGAACAATCAAAAGAAAGATAAACATGCTAAGTTAAGGTCATTAGCTTGACCATTTCTCATACATTCATGAAATAGTAGAAGAAAAGGAAGAGATAATTCTTTTTCTTGTGGATATGTCCCTCTATAATGTGGCTTGCAATGATGTCCATTGACCTTGAATGTTTCTCCCTTGACATTTTCTAACTCCAAAGCTCTATGGGGAAACACTTGAAAATCTTGAGGGCTCCACTCTATCTTAACTTGAGCTTTCTGGGAAATATCCAAAGTCTTGAATTGAAACAAATTACTAAGTCTCCACTCTTAAATTCCTTCTTCTTGATGTGGCCATCTTACTACTTCTTAGCCCTTTCTTTGTATAACTTAGCATTTTCATAAGCATTATATCTTAATTCTTCCAACTCATCAAGGCATAACAATATCTTTTCTCCTACTAGCTTCCAATCCATATTCAATTTCCTGACTGCCCAATAGGTTCTATGCTCTAACTCCAATGGTAAATGGTGTATGGGAGTTTTGAAAGCTATCCTATAAGCCCACAGTGCGTCATCTAGCTTCAAAGCCTAATCTTTCCTTAACGTGCTCACTGTCTTATCTAAATCTTTTTCAACTCTCTATTCTCCACCTCCACTTGACCACTAGTTTAGGGGTTAGATGGGGTAGCCACTTTATGCTAAACATTATATCTTCTCAGAAGGGTCTCAATCGATTTGTTGGAAAAATGACTCCCCCCTCGTCACTTATAATCACTCTAGGCACCCAAATCTAGTAAAAATCTTCTAAATAAACTTTTGAACCACCTTGCCATCACTAGTAGTAGTGGCGACTGCCTTTACTCATCTGGAAATATAATCAACCCTAATTAATATATAGGTGTTACTTATAGAGGATGGGAATGGCCTCATGAAGTCCAGGCACCATACATCAAATATCTCCACTTCCACTATATTTGAAAGTAGCATGTCATCCCTCTTTATGTTACCCTTTCTTTGACATCTATCGCACTTAAGCACAAAATCTCAGCACCTTTAAACAAGGTCGAACAATAGAATCTACACTCTAAGATTCGTGCAGCAATCTTGTTAGCTCCATAATGCTTTGTATAAAATGAGCTATGACATTACATTAAAATTTCAGGCATTTCATCTTTGGGGACACACCTGCGAATCAAACTATCAGCACAGATCTTATAAAGTATAGGTTCATCCCAAATATAACTAGAGCATTTAAATAGAGAATGCTTCCTTTGTTGATATGAAAAATTAGAAAGAAGAATACCACCTGAAAGATAGTTTGCAATATCTGCAAACCAAGGAAGGAAAGGATTATCTACCATTATTAAGGATACGTCATGAACGATTTCCTCAATTTCATCATCTTCTTCATGATGTCCTCCTTCAAGTCTGGATAAGTGGTCAGCTATGACATTTTCTACTCCCTTTTTCTCTTTAAACTCAATATTAAACTCTTAGAGCAGAAGTACCCACCGGATGAGCCTAGTTTTGGCATCCTTCTTCACAAAGAGTTAATGTAATGTTGCATGGTCTGTAAAAATAATAACTTGTGAGCCTAAAAGATAGGAACAAAATTTTTCACAAGAAAATACCATCGTAAGCAATTCCTTCTCAATAGTTGTGTAATTCAGTTGTGCTCTTGTTAATGTCTTACCTGCGTAATAGATAGCATGCAACCTCTTCTCCTTTCATTGGCCAAGTACACAACCAATAGCATGGTCACTTACATCACACATAATCTTAAAAGGAAGAGACCAATCCAGCGACATCAAAATTGGTGCTATTGTGAGTGCCTTATTTAACCTTTTAAAAGAGTCTAAGCAATCATCATAAAAAACAAAAGGCAAATCTTTGACTAATAAATGAGTTAGGGGTCTAACAATAAGGGAAAAATCCTTAATAATCCATCTTTAGAACCCTGCCTGACCTAGGAAAGCTCGGATACCCTTTTTGTTGGTAGGAGGTGGTAACTTTTCAATCACTTCTATTATAGCGTAATTCACTTCAATCTCTTTGCGTGAAATCTTATAGCCTAACACAATTCCTTTTTGGACCATGAAATGACACTTCTTTCAGTTTAAAACTAGATGGGACTCCTCACATCTTTGAAGCGCTCTGTCTAAATTAAGCAAACAATAATCAAAAGAATCGCTAAAGATAAAGAAATCGTCCATAAATACCTCTATAAAGTTTTCATTCTTGTCTGCAAATATGGCCATCGTACACCTTTGGAATGTAGCAGGTGCATTGCATAAACCAAAAGGCATCCTCTGATAAGCAAAGTCCTATAAGAACTGATGAAAGTGGTCTTATCTTAATCTTCCGGATATATAAATATTTGATTGTACCCTGAATATCCATCAAGAAAGCAATAAAAAGAATGATCAGCCACCCTCTTAATCATTTAGTCCATAAAAGGTAAAGGGAAAGGATCCTTCTTGGTGTCCAATTTTAGTTTCATATAGTCAATACACACTGGTCAACCTGTGACGGTCCTAGTGGAAATCTTTTCACCTTTTTCATTTCTTTGACCATCATGCCACCCTTCTTTGGCACACACTGTACTGGACTCACTCACTCATTATCTGAAACGGGGTAAATAATCCCCAATCCAAAAGTTTCACCACCTTCTTCTTTACAACCTCTTGAATATTTAGATTTAACCTTTTTTGTCTTTCTCTCACAGTTATACGTCCTTCTTCTAGGTTAATCCTATGCATCACTATATTACGGTTAATCCCCCCAATATCATAAATTTGCCACCCCACAGCTCTCATCCTCTTCCTAATGGTGTCCACCACTTTCTCTTCTTGCTCACAATCTAATTCATTGGAGATAATGACGGTAAAGTATGGTTCTTCCCTAAAATGGTGTATCTCAAATGGGAAGGTAAGGGTTTAAGCTATAAAGTGGGAGGTTTAACAATAAAAGGTGGTATAGGTGTATCAATTCTCTCCAATTTCTCTAAATCAACTTTTTCACATAAATCCTCTTCCTTCACACTTTCATCTCTATGCACTTCATTAATTTTATCAACTTCCTCT
Organism: Erythroxylum flavicans; assembly: GCA_027576715.1. Taxonomy (NCBI): domain Eukaryota; kingdom Viridiplantae; phylum Streptophyta; class Magnoliopsida; order Malpighiales; family Erythroxylaceae; genus Erythroxylum; species Erythroxylum flavicans. The sequence goes on along the minus strand of JANZXP010000005.1, from coordinate 26,487,643 downwards.
TCTACCTCCTTCACATATTCATCCATAACATCAATTTTCATATAAACATTGCCATCCATTGGTTTCTTCAAATATTTTGACATATTAAATTCAACCTGTTCATCACCAATTCTCACCACAAGTTTCCCTTCATACACATCAACTTATGCCCTATCAGTATTCATAAAGGGCCTACCCAAAATTAATGGACAATTCTTATTGGCTTCAAAATCTAACACAATAAAGTCAACGAGAATTATAAATTTATCCACTTTTACTAATACATCTTTCACAACTCCAAATGGCTTTTTCATGGATTGATCTATAAGTTGAATTAGCGTTGATGTTGGCTTGACCTCTCCTAGTACCATTTTCCTGAAAATAGACAAAGGCATCAAATTAATACTTGACCTAAATCACATAAACATTTAGAAAATTCAAAATCACAAACAACATATGGAATAGTGAAACTCCCTATATCTTGTAATTTTGAAGGCATTTGGCTTGATATGATGGAACTATAATTTTCTGTCAAAGTTATCGTCTAATTGTCTTCCCAAGTATGTTTGTGTGTGAGTATATACTTCAAAAAATTTGCATACTTGGGCATGCACTCCAAAGCTTCTACCAACGATAAATTAATCTATAGCTTCTTCAATTTCTCTAAAAACTTAGAAAACTGAGTGTCCACCTGATGTTGTTTCACCCTCTGTACATGTGGAAGTTTGGGCTTGTATGGTGGTGGTGGTACATAATGCCTTCTTCCTTTGCTTCTTTTATCTCCTTACTTTTCTCTTTTTCTTGGCCATCCTACTTCACACTTGGTTCTTCCATATGCTTGCCACTTTGAAGTGTAATAGCCTTGAATTGTTCCCTTGGAATAGTCTCAGTATTACTCAGTAGGCTACCTGCACTTTTAAAAAATAAAGTGTTAGCAAGTTGACCTACCTGAACCTCCAAGTTATGGATTGATGAGGCATGGTTCTTCACAATCTGATCAAACTTTGCCTCCATCCTCTTTTGACTCTCCTCCTACTATCAAACATCTTCTTCTGATTCTCTTTTTGAGCTACCAGTTTGGAACAAAAAATCTTCGTAAACATGTCAATTTTGTTTTCCATAGATCCAATTCGATCTTGCTGAAATATCAAAGGTCCTTGCAGTCTCGCTTATCCACCAGCATTGGTAGTGCTCTAAGAAAAATTCGGGTGATTTTTTCACCCCAGATTATAAGTATTTGAATAAGGGTTGTTACCTCTCTGTGGCTAGCCCAGGTAATTTACTTGTTCTGCACCACCAGCTCCCAACAAAAAACATTCAGCTGAGCCATAGTTGTTTTACCTGCTTAGCTCACATTGTACTTGCATCGCCTTAGCTGTAGATGAAGATGCTCCTTGCATGTTGTTCAATTGCTACATAAAGGTTGTAATTTAAGCCTACAAAGCAGTAACATAGTCAATAGGGATCATACCTTTTTGCTCCTTCTACTATTGTCTACTCCTCTCGCTTGACCACATGTAACTGTTGCTTGCCAACTCCTCCAAAAGGTTATGAGCTGCTTCAACATTCTTCCTTATTAAAGAACCTCTATCGGCTGCATCTATAGTTCCTCTTATGCTCAAATTCACACCATTGTAAAACATCTACAGGAGGAACTACCTCGGAAGGTTATGGTGGGGACAACTTCTCTGTAACTCTTTAAATCTCTCCCAAACTTCATAGAGAGATTCCCCATCATTCTGATGAAAATTTATGATGTCCTTGATGATCCTTGTCGTCTTGGTCAATGGAAAGTACTTTGTGAGAAATGCTTAGGCTAACAGCCCCCAAGTAGTAATCTGCCCCGAATAAAGCAAGTTGCACACGTCTTTGCTTGATCTTTCAAAGTGAAAGAAAACAATCTTAACTTTACTACATTGTTAGACATCCCCTTAAACCGAAAAGTGTAGCAAATCTCTAAAAAATTGGCAATGTGGGCATTCAAATTCTCGTTGGATAGCCCATAGAATTGCACACTATTCTGCAGTATGTTGAGAAGTGCCGGCTTGATCTCAAAATTTTTGTCTTGAACCACTAGCTTTGCAACTCCTTGAGGACTAAATCCCAACCTCATAAAGTTCATCAATGTCCTCTCAGCTCCTCCTTGCTCTCCTTCTTCAGCTATATCTCTTTATGTAAGATTTTGACACTTTGCTCTTCTTAACTCTCTTTCGTGTCTTTTAATATTGGAAAACTCATCTTCACTACATTATGTCAATCTTTGCGTGCTGCTTGTGTTTATGCACCTGCAAATACACAAGGAAAAGTATTAAAAACTCTTAAATCAAAGCAATCTAAATTAAACAAGATGGTAAACATACAATCCCCGTCAACAACACCAAAAACTTGTTGAATGATTTTGCAAAACAATCTACTCAAAAACTGCAAGTATACGAGTCATGCTTTGTAGATAAAAAGTAGATATTGATCCCACAGGGATTGATGCTTGGGCACAAATTAATTCAAATCGATCTTTATTTAAGAAACAAATTTCATGGAAATAATCTAGAAAATTAAATTAAAATTAAATGAATAACAATGACCAATTGATAACACTAAAATGTAGAAAATTGGAATTCAATTTTCTAATAACTAGAGATCATTTTTTTCCTATCTTGTCTCCCTCCTATTTTATTAATCGAATTGTATCTCACCTAAGATATCCAATTATATTAACTACCCTCTCTCAAGGTGTAATTAATTATCCTTAATCAAATTAAATGAATTTGATTAAGCAATCTCTCATCTACCTAATCACTCCACCAATTTAACTAGTTATTAAGTTATCTTATAAGTGATTAATTAAATTAGTCAAGATCTCTCTTTCATCTAATAAATCAATGTGATTAATGTAACTCTATAGAATGCCAACTCTCATTGTACGATCCTACATAGATTACCCTACTCAATCTCTCAATTTATTGCAAGGTATAATTATAATCAACAATCATCAAAGACATCTTTCATTCAAATCAACAAAATAGGAGTTGAACAAGATAGTTCAAAATTAATCCCTAAAAACAAATCAGCCACTCATGGTATCTATAGCACCACCAACATTCAAATATTCCATCTTAAAATGACTAGAAGAGATAAAAATGACAAAATAAGCAAAGAAAACTCCTTCTCTTCTTTGCTAAAATCTGGAAATTCTGATGTTGATGTGCTATTTTCCCAATTGCGATTGATGATGCTGGAATCTCCATCTTCCTCAAGACTTTAAATCTAGATTTTTCACATAAGTAGGCTCTTTTACAGAGGTGTATCACGTCCTTTCTCTTCCATAGGAGTTTAATATCTTATATAGTTCAGAAAGCCTAAAGTTTAATTGAACCCTGCATATGTTCTCAGATAAACATCCCACAATCGTGGGATCTTGAAACAAAATGCTTCCTCTTCTCTTCTCCTCTTTGGTCTCTAACTCAATCTCCAAGTTGCTCAATCTTCATTTCTAAATAAAAATGATCAATTCCTACCATAAATTAACATCAAACATAAAAGAACAACAATGAAGATCAAACTAAATGAAAACATACAAAATGAATCCTAAAATATAACACTAATAAACTATTATGCAAGAAACACAGGCGAAATACTTAGAAAAACACACACTAATGCAAAACTATCAGAACGCCCATGTGCACGATTGTGCACACGACTATGTATAACCTAAAAACCTAGAATTCAATATAAAAGTGACGCTTAGTGGGTAGAGGAAAAGGAGGAGACTTTTGGGAGGCAATTTCCAAACATGGAGTCCTTCTTTAAGTGCAATTTTGGTCTAGAGAAGTGAGAAACACATTGGAATACAATATCAAACCTCTACATCGTAAGAACATTTGATAGAAGAAATTCAGGGAGATTTAGAATTTTGAACCATTATTTTCTATTTGTTTTTCTTTCAATGTATGTTTGATTTCATATTCGATTATGTGTAACTAAACATCCAGTAGGTATTTAGGTTAGATGAACCTTTTGTTAATACTTTGACATGATTTGATTTTTTTATTAATGCGATTGGTTATTTGATATATTGTGATCTGATTACGCGTTTATTTATGTTCTAATAACTTGAGATATTAGATCATAATATGATTTTATACATAGAGATTAAGAAATCATAGTATGAATAGATCTACTATAATTCGAAAGAGTCTATTACAACTCTAGAGATAGGATGACATAAATCCTCCTAACTGAGGTGAAACCTAATAGAGGGGCCATAAATTGGTAACACAATCCTATAAAATTTAACCTTAGTAATTCAGTTAAAGACCTTAAGATTAGTTCATAGTAGAATCAAGGTCAGTTACTAACATGCCATAGGAGTCTCCATAGTCCAATACATAAATAAACAATTGCATGATAAAAGATGGTTTTCGAGCCTAGATACTAATTTTTGATAACGATAGTTTTCTAATTGAATTCTACTATCTTTATGTTCATTATTGTTTCCTATTTATTTTATTTGTTTTAGTTTTAGTTTCTTTTCATTAAAAATCTAAAATCAATCCTTAGGCTAGATAATAGGGGAAGGGTGATTACTAGTATTCATAGTCTTCGTAGGATCGATCCGCACTTGCTGGTACTAGTTATAGCTACGTTGTGTACTTGTAGTTTATTATAAATTGACTAATACGAAATATTCCAATCAAGTTTTTGGTATCGTTTTCGAAGACTTTGATATTAGGAAAGCCTGAATGTTATTAGTCTTGTCATTTTTATTTTATTTTCTTTTATCTTTTTTATTCTCATTTATTTTAATTTGGTTTCTGTATTTTTTTTGTATTTTCTTTCTTTTATTTTGTTTTATTGTATCTTGTTGTATTTTTGGCTTATTAATTTAATTATCTTTTGAATTTCTCTACTTAATCTTAAGTTTGTGGTTTATTGTAGGAATTACAATTCATTGTCATAGCCACAACTCAGAATGGAAAGATGGAGCAAAAAAGTTTTTTATATGAGCCATAATATGTCTTCGCGATTTATATAATCACCATATAGGAGGTGTCCTCACATGTTTTCAAGAGCTCAACTGATATTCAGGTCGTGTAATAACATTGGTGAGAGTTATCACCACAACCACAAATGTCAAGCACCAGCATATAGATGAGAGCGACCAAACATGTTATATCAATCTTATGGTGCAGTATACGAGAAAAACTATAATTTAGAATGGAGCAACTTTTATGCTTATGGATAGAATAATTACACTCTAGCTAGATATCTATAGCACCAAGCGTCTTCATATAGTGAGTCGACTTTGGAAGATAAATTAATGGAAGCCCTTGTTGAAATGAAAGTTGACCGATGTGCGTTCGAGAGTGAAGAAAAGACTAGGGACAACTTCATGAATGGAGGGACAATTTAGAAAGAGCTTTCAAAATAAAAAGAAAGTATTGTAGATAAACTAATGGAATGCCTCACCGAGAGAATAGCTAGCCAACATGAATTCAATAAGAGACTTCCTTCACTTGCATGTGATGAGTATAATTTAAGCTTCTAACCACCTCAGAGTGAAGAAGAGTCAACTGTTGATTTCATAAATGAACATACATTTTAAGAAGGTGAGAAGGTAACTATTCTATTCAAGAATCAAACATGAAGCATAAGGAAATAGAGGCTCGTATACAAAACATGATGAATCAAATCGATTAGCTGACGGAGATATTATCCAAAGAACAATTAGGGTGTTTACCTCATCCTAATGAAACAGATCTTGACAAATTTGGAATGGTAATCACCCTTAGTAGTGAAGATGAGCTTTAAAAAGAATAAGAGGAAGAGGAAGCAAGTATTACATATAAATTAATGGAACTCCTTGTTGATGTGAAAACTGAGCAATGTGAATTTGAGAGAGAAGAAAAGACAAGAATTGGCTTCATGATTGGAGTGAAATTACAATAAGAGCTTTTGGATGAAGAAGAAACCTCCATCCAAGAAGAGAGAATAGAGGAGTGGCAGAAGATAACTGAAGAAGATAAGCTAAAAGCCTCTATCCATGAAGAAGAAGAAGAAGAGTGGACGAAGGAGGTTAAGGAAGAACTAGTAGAGGAACCAAGTAAGAAACTACTTATGAGGTGTTGGTAATGGCCTTAATTACGGAGGGTTCGCACTTCCTCCAAGACAAGTTACTTTAACCAATTTATGATTTAAGGAGTTTTGTTATTTCCTCTTTCATTAATAGTTTGTCATTAAAAAGGGCATTATTGCTTGAAATTGGATTTATTAATTTGATAAATTATGTCCTTGTTATTATCTTGTAACAAATGGCTTGCTTATAGACCGCAAAACCCCTATGCAAAGAAAAGGGTGGAAACAAGCCATTGATTATTGACCTTGGATGATAGAAACGTGCAGGTTACGTCGAGCTACCGACGTTAAAGAAACATTGCATAAGAGGCAACCCATGAGTTAGTTTTAATTTTATTAAAATTATATATTATTTTGTTTTTGCTTTTATGTTAGTATATGATTTTATTTTCTATTATGTTAGTTCTTTTATTTCTTTTTATCATTTTCTTTCATATTTTGCAAAGATGTTAGTCTCATATTGGATGGATCCAAACTTAAAAAAATTGTCATAATCAGGAAACTACCAAAAAACCCTCTCACTCGCATATATACTTGTATTATGTACATTGAGGACAATGTACAACTTTAAATGTGGGGATGAGTTTAATGAATTTTTAATGGGTTTTTTTGAGCTTATTATAATCCTGATTAAAAAATTTTATTAACATCTTGAATTGGTTGAGATCTGTCTATGAATACTATATGTTATTGTTAAATATTGATTTAAATTAGTATGTAAAAGGATGATGGTTAGATTGAAATTTATTTTCTAAGTCATATTCTTCATAATCATCGAAATATTCAAGTTGAATAAAATTGCATATTATTTACACACATATACACCCAATCCTTTTCATGAGCTTTTAAGCCTAAAGAGAAAATTTCAAAATTTTTTTGAAGCTCTGGTTATTCTTTCATGTATATGATATCATGTATGGTAGGATAATTCTATAACTTGCTTTATTATGCATATCGAGACCATATTTTTTAAATTAGAAGCATTGACATGATGAAGGCACTTAGATTTACCAACTTATTTAAGCCTTTTTCTTTGAAAATTACCACATCCATAAAGTTACCTTAGGAATAACCAAGTTGAGCCTTAGCCTTTCAGTGATTAAACCCAAATAATAAACCTTTATCTTATTTTTCTTTAAATACCTTTTTATTGTTTTGAAACTTGAAGGTTATTTACGTTACTTACTTGTTAAGACTTGAAATTTATGAATGTCCAATATTTGTTGAATTGTGGTACTGATTGGATAATTATGAAAAAGAAAAGAAGAAAAAAAAGAAAGAAAGAAAAGAAAGAAAAAAACAAAGAAAAAAAGAGAAAAAAGAAGAAAGAAAGAATAAGTTTCTAATTCCAATATAGTTGCATTGAAAGGACCTCTATATATGTTTTGTAAACAGGTTTTATAATCTCTCTTTAAGTAAATTTCCTTTACTTTTAACACTTTTTTAACCCATTCATATCATACCTAAGCCCCATTACAACACGTATAAATGATCTTTTGATTTTTGTTTCTGGGTTGTATATAAGTGGTGGAGATGTGATTTTACTTCAAGCCTACAGTAAGAATTTTGTTATGCATTGATTAAGAGTTTTGATACTTTTCACCCTAAAAAATTGAGTGTACTGAGTGAAATCTTGGTGAGGGTGTAAAGGGTTATGCTTTTAATTTCAATGTGATTATTGATATGGTTATTATTAATATTACTTAGGAAATTAATTTTATGACAATTTCATTTTGATTGCAAATTAATTTGATTCAGTAAGATATATGATGTATAGTATGGATGGGCAAGTTGAGATTGATGATGGATTGGCATTGTAAAATCTGCAATTTTGATTATGGTTTGCTTAAGGACAAATAAAAACTTAAGTGTGGGGATGTTTGATACTTTAACACCCATATTTGATGTATTTTGCTTGATATTTGATACTTTTATTATATCTTTAATATGCTTCAAGTATGGTTATGGGTGATAATTGCCTTTATGGACATAAAGGAGAGGAAGTCGAGCAAAAATGCGATTAAAATAGGAGAAACAAAATTATGAAAAGAGTGCACAGCTGTGCAGAAGTCCAGCGTTTTCCAATTATGCACGCTCATATGTACAGCCATGCATAACCCACAAACCTAGAATTCAATATAAAAGTGACATTTTGTGGGCAGAAGAAAATTAAGGGACTTTTGGGAGGCAATTTCTAGACATAGAGTCATTCTCTAGGTAACATTTTAGTCTAGAGAAGGGGGAAACACGAATATTTAGTTGAAAGATCCATCAGAATACAAGATCAAGCCTTTGTATCGCTATAACATTCGATAAAAGACATTTAAGGATATTTAAAAATATGAACCTGTTGTTTTCTATTTTTTTATTTCAATGCATGTTTGATTTCATATTTGATTATATGTAACTAAACTTCCATTTAGTATTTAGGTTAGATGAACCTTATGTTAATACTTTGACATGATTTGATTCTTTTATTAATGCAATTAGTTGTTTGATATATTATGATCTGATTAAGCGTTTTATTTATATTCTAATGACCCCTCATAATCTGATTTCATACATAGAGATTGAAAAATCCTAGTGTGAATAGATTTACCATAATTAGAAAGAGTTGATTGCAACCCTAAAGATAGGGTCAAACCTAATAGAGGGATTTATAAATTGGTAACACAATCCTATAAGATTTAACCTGAGTAATTTGGTTAGAGACCTTAGGATTAGTTGTTAGTAGACTTAAGGTCAATTACTAGCATACCATAGGAGTCTCCACGATCCAATACATAAACAAACAATTACATGATAAAAGATCAATCTATTAAGGTTTTAGGAGAATTTAAGCCTAGATGCTAATTTCTGATAACGATAGTTTTCTAAGTGATTTTCACTATCATTATTGTTTCCTATTTTATTTTATTTGCTTTAGTTTTATTTTCTTTCCATTAAGAATCTAAAATCAATCATTAGGTTAGATGATAGGGGAAGGGTGACTACTAGTATTCATAGTCTTCGTGGGATCGACTTGTATTTACCGGTACTAGTTACAACTACATTGTGCACTTGTGATTTATTACAAATAAACTAACATGAAATAGTCCAATCAGTTATGGAGAGCCATTGTCTCCATTTCCAGTAGGTGGGTAGATATAGGATTGTTATGGACTTGTTGTTCAATGCTATCCCGACTGTCCTTAGTTATATTTAGTAGATGGTATGTATTGCCAATATTCTTAAAAGGTTTCCTTATTTCAATCTTAATGAGCCTTAGTTTCCTAAACAAAATGTATTGCTTTGTTCCAATAAACCTTACTCTCAGTGCCCTCCATACAACATCTTTAGAACCTGCTAGCTCAGTCAAAAAATTGTTGAACCTAAAAGGCTTTTTGGTATCAAAAGAATAAGTTTGAGTAATGACAGGTGAGTGATCAAATAAACTACGACTAGGATAGGAAGAAATTCAATTGTGAAACTCCATCTTCCATTATATATTTGCAAGCCTACTATTAAGCTTTTCTCTAATGAAATTCACCCCAAGTAAAATAATTATGTCCAGCTGAAATGTCAACAAGCTGAGCTTCTTCAACGTACTTCTTAAAATCTGTGCAAGAAATTCTGATAGATCTGGGACCTTCATCTTCTTCCAACTTGAGAATGGAATTAAAATCCTTTGTGATGATCTAGGGAGTGGTAATGCTGGATGCTAAATCCTTGATCAAATTCCAGAGAAAAGCTCTCTAATAAGAAGTTTTGAATGCATACATAAAGGAAATGTAGAAAGATTAATGAGAATACTTATCTGATATCTCCATATTGATTAATTGTTTAAAGATGAATGTAGGACAAGCATAAACCATGGAAGATATATAGAGGATTACTAATCTACCATTGGGATGAGCACTGTGGTTAGTGATCTCTCTCCAAAAGGTTGGAAAATACATTAACATGCTATCATTTCCCTTTTTTTAATTCTAGTCTTAAAAATTTGAATCTTATTTTACATATTCAAGTTTGTTCACCCCAGGTCCTTTATTACTCCAGGTAAAATAATTACATCTAGCTAGAATGTCAACAAAATGAGCTTCTTCAACACACTTTTTAAAATCTGTGCATAGATGTCCCATAGATCTAGGACCTTCATCTTCTTCCAACTTAAGAATGGAATTAAGATCCCTTGTGATGTTCTAAGGAGTGGGAATGGTGGATGATATATCCTTGATCTGATTCTAGAGAAAGGCTCTCTAATAAAAAGTGTTGAATGCATATATAAAGGAAATGTAGAAAGATTAATGAGAATACTTATATGATATCTCTAAATTGATTAACTATTCAAAGATGAACATAGGATAGGCAGAAACCATGGAAGAGTTATACAGGATTACTAATCTGCCCTTGGGATGAGCATTGTGGTTAGTGATCTCTCTATAAAAGGCTGGAAAATACTTTAATAGGCTATCATTTCCTTTTTTTTAATTCTAGTCTAAAAACACTAACAGCTTGAATCTTATTCTACATATTGAAATTTGTTCACCCCACGTTCTTTATTACTCTAGACAAAATAATTACATCTAGCTGGAATGTCAACAAAATGAGCTTCTTCAACACAGTTCTTAAAATCTATACAAGGAATTCCCACAGATCTAGGACCTTCATCTACTTCTAGCTTAAGAAAGGAAGTAAAATCCCCTGTGATGATCTGGGGAGTGGTAATGGTGGATGCTATATCCTTGATCTGATTCCAGAGAAAAGCTCTCTAATAAGAAGCGTTGAATACATACACTAAGGAAATGCAAAAAGATTAGCAAGAATACATATCTAATATCTCCAAATTGATTAACTGTTCAAAGATGAACGTAAGAAACGAAGAAACCATGGAAGAGTTATAGAGGATTAATAATCCGCCATTGGTATGAGCATTGTGGCTAGTGATCTCTCTCCAAAATGTTGGAAAATACTTTAGTAGGCTATCATTTCCCTTTTTAATTCTAGTCTACAACTTAAATCTTATTCTACATATTCAAGTTTCTTATATGTAGCTTTTTAGTGGGAGTATTAGCTTCCCTTACATTCCAAGAGAGGATTTTCATTAAGAAGGCTCCATACTTGAAGTCTTCTTCTTTTTATTAGATCTCCTCTTAGTGATTGTTTCAAAACTTTGGTTTATCTTCCCTAGTTTATTAGCAGCAACTAATGGAGTCCAAAGAATAGGTAGATCAGAGATTATCTTAGGACTTGTATGTGATATATCCTCAGTGACTAGCATCACAGTTGCTTTGACAGCACAATTTGAATATAAAAGACCAATCTCTCCTACTAAACTTCCTATGATGGCAATTTCATTATGAGATTTGTTCCCTTCCATGTGCTCCTGGTGTTAACTCCCTCTTAGGATGAATACTTATTAGTGATCTTTCCTCAGGGACTAATAGTATAAATCCTTGTACAATATAGTTTAAACTATAAAGAATTGGACTCTATTATAACATATTATGCATTATTAATATCAGTATAGGATTTTTTCCCTTCATTGCTACTGTTGCTATTAATTTGTATACGGATATTACTATTTTGCACTAGGTCATAATTGCCTTATTTTATATGTTGCACATTCCCTATTAGCTCTTGATAATCACCTAAAAAAAGATTCTACCAGTGGGCTTCTAGACTTTCTTAATAGCAAGTTGAGGTTTTCAAACATAGGTGACTCTCAACTGGTCTTCAACAGGTTGGAGATCCTCATTAAGTCTAATAAAAGTATAACTACAAGTAACTCTAACATTAAAGTGACTAAAATACATATTCTTACAAAATTCAGCCTTCTTATCTGAGTAGTTTCTTAGTCCATCGATATAGGCTTACAAATATAAATTGTTAGGTAGCTAAGTCCATTTGTTGTCTAAAGATCTAAAGGGAATTTAGGGATACATATCAATATGGAGATATTATCTTATTTAAGCTCTTCTAGCTTTAATCCTGGTCTCCATAGCTATAGAAATAAAGGTTTATTAAAGATATGGTATGGATCAACTTGAATAATCTTCTCAGCATCTTTATGTATAGCAAATTTAAAGAGGAAAACATCCTTATTATTAACAAACGCGTCCACTTCACGTTCAGGACAAGCGAGTACATTTTTGTTCAATTGTTTGTCTTCTAATTGATGATTTTGTATCTAGCTACACTAAGCAATTTCCTTTCGTATGCGTCTGTATTAGGTCTCTGTTAGGGTTCCTTAATTCCCTAGGCTCTTTCTCCTTATGTATTATCAATCCTTTCACTTCTTTTACCAATCCAGAGTTATTTTGCTGCTTATTTTCTAATCCTATCCCTGTCTCACTATGGAAGATCTAATCCAATCCCTTTTCCTAGCTGATGAGGAGGAGAAAGAGGGAATACAGTTAGCGTCGATAAATAACGTGGAAAAAACATCTTATGATTTTTGTTTAGTGGGAATGTTCCTTACCCTAAACACTATTAATTTTAATAGTATGAGGAATGTTCTGGCAGATCTGTGGCATCCTATAGGAGGAGGCAAAAAGATTTTTGTTCAGATTTTATAATGATGTTGATCTTGAGAGAGTTTGGGCGGGCTCGTCATGGCACTTTAATAGACACTTGCTAGTTTGGAAAAAGATTCGAGAGAATGAAGATCCTTTGATAGTCCCATTATTGAAAGCTGATTATTGGGTCCAAGTTCATGACCTTCCTCCAGGATTTATGGAAGAATCATTGGCAAGGATGTTGGGAGACTTTCTGGGAGCTTTCAAGAGTATGATATAGACTGATTAGATTGGAAAACCATAATTATATGAGAGTTAGAGCCAGCTTAGATTTCCTTCAACCTCTGCGAAGGAAAAAGAAGTTAATCACCCCAGATGGGAATGTTCATTTTGCCTTTTTTAGATATGAACGCCTAACCACATTTTGTTACCTTTGTGGAAAATTGGGACACACAGACAGTTTCTGTGAATGTCGGATAAAGATCAAGACGGGGGATATTCTTTTTGGGTGGGATGATTCGCTCCGAGCACAACCGCGGAGGGTGGTGCAGAGAGAGAGTGTTTGGATAAGGAAAGAAGTTGTAGTTGGGAAGGAGTCCTTAGGGGAGCAAATCTCGGGTATAGGAAAGGAAGTGTATAGTAAGTCAAAAACGTTTGGATACAAAGATATGAGCATGGCTAGGGCATTGAGTGGACAAATAGTAGGCGAGGGATCTAATAGAATGGAGGTGGAACCCATGGGTTAACCAGATCACTAATTAGGTTAAGAAGAGGATGAAGGTGTTAATAAACAAGATGAACCCAAGAAAAGACCCAGGAAGAAACAATAAAAAACAGCACAAGTTTCCTTAAATGAGGATTCAACTGCTGATATGTCCAGAAATAAATCAGCTAGTCCTGGTTAGCAGGATAGTCGGAAGCAATGATAGGCGTTAGCTAGAACTGCCAGGGGCTGGGCAACTCCCAGGCAGTTAGAGTGCTAGAGGAGATTGTTAAATCTTACAAGCCTAATGTGATTTTTCTAATGGAAACAAGAGCTCATGATAGGAAAGTAGAGGAGGTTACAAGCCTAATCATTTTACTGTTGATTGTATGGGTAGGGGAGGAGGTTTGGCTATGTTGTGGAAGGAACCGTTGGACTTAAGAATTACTAGTTACTCAAATAATTTTATTGATTGCACTTATAGATGGGATAATGACAATTTTATGATTACCGGGTTCTACGGTATTCTTGAAAGAAATAGAAGAAGATCATCTTGGAACTTGATCAAAGCATTGTCTTTTAGGGACAATAAACCATGGGTTTGTTTCAGGATTTTAATGACTTGCTTAAACAGGAAGAAAAGGAAGGAGGTCGACTATAACCTCAATTTCTCATTGATGGTTTTTGTTCAGCCATTGATGATGCGGGATTGTTTAAAAGTGTTATGGATGAGTCGTTTTTCACGTGGGAATAGAGAAGGGAAGGAGAGGTAGTTGTTCGAGAAAAATTGGATAGGGTATTTACTAATGATGGATGGTTGAATAAGTTTCCTAATAGTTATGCCAAAGTTCTAGTGTCACCAATTTCTGATCACAAGACAATTATACTTTCGATGCTGGCTGCTTCTATTCCAAGACGAAAGGATGGTTTCAAATTTGACAATTCATGGTTATGTGATGATGAACTGGAGGATGTGGTTTGAAGGGGCTGGAGTAGAGATGGAGTAGAAGAGGTGATGAAGAAAAAAGAGAATTGTGTGAATGAGTTGAAGAAATAGGGATATAACAAAAATTGGGAAGTTCGTGAGAGGAAAAAGGAGATCCAAAGACTACTAGAAGTGGGACAAGATAGGGTGTCCAATGATGAGTACGAGAAGCTGTGTAGTGAGTGGAATCAAATCCTTGAGAGAGAAGATATACAAGTTAAACAGAGGGCTAAAGTGTTCTGGCTAACTAATGGTGACCGAAATACAAAGGCATTTCATGCTTATATTAAAGGCAGGCGGGCTAATAATAAAATTGGAAACCTTAGAAAAGAGGACGACAAGTGGGAAGATACACCTGCAGGATTGCATGGACTTATTTTGGACTATTTTAATGATTTGTATAGCAGTTATAATGAGGGAAATGATATGGTCTCTAGGCTGGTTAAGAGGAAAGTGGACAGTTTGCATGCTAATGGGCTGGTTGACACGTTAGCGGATGAAGAGTTCAGGGTGGCGGTAATGCAGACGCATCTTGACAAATCACCAGGACCGGACGGTTTGAATGCAGCATATTTTCAAAAACACTGGCATATTATTGGCAAGGAAGCTTGCGAGAGCTGCAGGTCTTAGCTTCAAAGAGGTACCTTTCCTAATAGCCTTAATGATACTCTTGTAGTGCTTATTCCAAAAACTCAGTGTCCTGAATCTATGAAAGAGTTTAGACCCATAGCCCTGTGTAATGCTCTGTATAAAATTATAGTTAAGACTTTAGCTAATTGTCTTAAAGTAGTACTTCCTTGCTTGATTACTGAAAGTCAGTCTACTTGTGTGCCGAGGAGATTAATTCAAGATAATGTGTTAATGTCTTTTGAAATTTTGCATGGCATGAAATGGGAAAGGGTACGAAGAGGTGGAACTGTGGCCCTTAAAATTGACATTACTAAAGCCTATGATAGAGTTAGGTGGTCATGTCTTGAGGCTATGTTGAGGGCAATGGGTGGGGTTTCCCTGAAAAATGGGTGAAATGGATGTTAACTTGTGTTTCCTCTGTGACTTACTCATTTTTATGTGATGGTGAGATTATTAGGCCTATTAAGCCGAAGAGGTGCTTAAGGCAGGGCGATCCTTTGTCACCTTACTTATTCTTGATTTGTGCGGAGGGCGTATCATTGCTGTTTAAGGAGGCGAAACGTAGGGGGTGGATTCATAGGACTAGAGCAGGATGGGGTTGCCCAAGAGTTTCCCATCTATTATTTGTAGATGACTTGTTTTTATTCTTTAGAGCTAAGGAGAGGGAGTGTAGGAAGGTTAAGGAGCTACTTAAGATCTTTGAGGAAGCTTCGGGTCACATGGTAAATTTTCAAAAATCAGGAGATTTGTTTAGCCCGACGGTGTCTGACGAGGAATAAAAAAGACTTGGTTTGGTGCTTAATGTGACTAGTTCTTTAGTGGGAGGGCGTTATTTGGGTCTACCATCACTTATTGTTAGGAACAAAACAAGTCTTTAATTATGTTAAGGAGAGACTATGGGGTAAAATTAAGTCGTGGAAGAATAAGTGCCTATCTAAAGCGGGGAGGGAGATTATGCTTAAATCGGTGGCTCAATCTATCCCGTCTTATTGTATGAGTGTTTTTTTGCTACCGGTAACTTTTTGTGATGAGTTACAAAAAATGATGAATAAATTTTGGTGGCGTTCAAGTAGGAGTGATAAGGGTTTGCATTGGCTCTCGTGGGATTGAATGTGTCAAAGTAAAAGTTATAGCGGGATGGGATTCAAAGACTTACGTTGCTTTAATATTGCACTTCTTGGCAAGCATGGATGGAGATTGACGTCTGAATCCAACACTCTTTTATACAAAGTTCTCAAAGCCAAATATTTGAGAGATAGCTCTTTTTTGGGTGCGACCTTGAGAAGCAACCCTAGTTTCACTTGGAAGAGTGTTATGTTTGCAAGAGATGTTTTGGATGGTGGGTTTAGATGGTAGGTGTGAAATGGGGAGAGTATTCTAGCTAGATCGGATCCTTGGATCCCTAAGAGTGATAGGTTTACTACGAAGGATGGATTCGCATTTATTGATCCTAATATGAGAGTTAGTGAGTTGATAGATAAGGAGAGGAGAAGGTGGAAGGCAGAGCAAGTGATTGAGCTTTTTAGTGCTAGGGATATTAAGTATATTCTTAATATCCTGTTAAGTCTAGTGGAGAGGGAGGATAAGCTAATTTAGACTATGGAGAAGAATGGGGAATATAGAGTCCGAATAGGTTATTACCATGCTCGTAATAAGTTAGGAAGGGGTGAGGAGCATCTTGAAGGAGTGTTGTGGAAGAAGATTTGGAAGGTAAGAGTGTCACCAAAATTAAGGGAGTTTATTTGGAGGGCTTTGAGGGATATCCTTCCCATAAAGATCAAGCTTAGTGAGAGAGGTTTGGAAATTGATAAACAATATGGATGGTGTGATAGATTGGAGGATAGGGATCATATATTGTTGCATTGTGAGAGAGTCAAAAGGGTTTGAAGATTTGTGGGTGGAGGGATACTAACCAATACTATCTCCTTAATTCACTTCTTTTGCAGGTACACAACTTAAAGGAAGAAAACCTTATGCTGAATTGTGTGACCACTATGTGGGCCATATGGAATGCAAGAAACAGATGGGTGTGGCAGTAAGAAGAATGGAACAAGTGTCAAGTGATGATGGAAGCAGCAAGAGTAATTAAGAAGTGGAATGAGACTTTCCCAAGAACAAACGGACGACTACAGGGCGTTCCATCCATGCAATTTACGTCTGGCAATGGAAACCATAATAACCATCACCTGCAGGTCAGCTCCTATGTCCTTAGTGGATGGCAAGCATTTACAGATGGCGCAATACATACCAATCTTGGATTTGGAGGATACGAAGCTATTTTGGAAGATGCAGAAGGGAATTACCAAGGAGCCATTTTGGATTTTGTAGATAGCTTTATGGACCCCTTATTGGTTGAAGCTTTTGCTTTGAGGTAAACCTTGATATAGTTACAGGACCATTTTCTTTCACCTGGATGCATATTTACTGACTCTCAAAAGTTAGTTAGAGCTTTGCTATCACCTATTAATGACTTGTCGGAATTAGGTGGAATTTTTCAAAACTGTAAGTTTCTCTTGTCGTGAAGATCTAATGTTGCTATTAGATGGATTAGGAGACAAGCTAATGTTGACGCTCATACTCTTGCTAGGGTTGACGTCTATTATGCTTGTCACCAAGTTTGGGATTATATCCTGCCATGTTTAGTTGATTTTTATCAAGATCTGTAATGGAAATTCAATTTTCTTTAAAAAAAAAACAAACGTGTTCAATAATCTATGTTGTTTCCAATTGTGTAGAGCTCGTTACTTTATGACAGGGAATGCAACCCTTCTATCTAGAAAAACTAAGGATGGTGGAGTTCCATCTACTTGCACTTGCCTTCAGAATCTCTAATGGTGGAGAGTCTATTTTATGGTCAACTACCTCACTTGGTGGGAAGTAATTCAACTTCAACCCAAGTCTTGTGACTAGTAACTTGGACCCAAGACTTTCGAATGACCTACTTTAAATTTGCATTATGTTCAATATTCAAAGAAGAACCAACAATATCCTTGTTAAGAGTAGGTTTAGTGGGTTGAGGGATGTTAGTGTTTAAGGTTGGAAAGTTATTATCCATTGATCAAAAGCAAGACTTGAAGGATAATGAGGTTTCTATATGTACCCTTTAAAAGATAAGAACTCCAAGGGGCAGAACGAAGTAGACAACAACCTAAGGACTGAAAAGGAGAAGCAAAGTAGAAGTTGAGAGGGGTCGAGTAACTTGCACAAAGGTTATAAGAAGTAGCAGTAAAGAAAGTTAAGTAGAGAATAAGTAGCTAATGAAGATGAAATGGAGATGAAGAAAGTTAGGCATTGTTGGGAAAATTTATGCATAAACAATAAGGATTAAAAATAATGCAAAGAATGTAGAGAAGAGCAGTGCATTGTAGCCTTTCATTAGAGTTGCAATACCTACGCTTGGTTAATGTTTGTACTAGATGCAATGGAAGCAATGAAACATTAGAACTATATTCTTCAAATTTAAATTTTATTATATTCTCACTAAACTTATATTTTAATGGATTTATACTAGATAGCATCTATAGCAAAGAAGTTTTGTATGTTTTCCCAGTTTAAAGTTTAAGAACACTATATTAGTGAGTTAAATAATGTATAAAAAACAATCAACTTAAAAATATTTTTAAAATGTATAAAATATTTAATTATAATTTATAAGATTAAATTTCATTTGATCAATATGTCAATACTTTTTAATGAAAATTTAGAAATTAAATTAAGTTTTTCTTTTCATTTCCTTCTTAATAAGAGTGTTCCAACACATGTTTTTTATGTTAACAAATCATTTTCCTTTTAATAATTTTGTGTTTTCTTAAAGAGCAAGTGATTTATAAAAAATTACATAAAAGAATCAATTGATCCAAATATAATGGCATAAAAGAATCAAGTAATCCAAATATAATGGAAAAGACGATTTAATAAGTTAAATGAGTCAAGTACAATCAAAATAAAAAGAGGATCACTCGAATGAAATATAACTTTTAAGTAGATAAGGAGAAGAACAACTTAAGTGGACCAAAACTTTGGAAGAATCAAGATATTTCGTATGTAATAAATCAGTACAATCTTCTTTATAATCCTATCTTGGTCATTTTAATAGCAAAAAGGCACAATCGTACTAGAAAAATAACCATAATCGAATCACAAATGTAGTAGAAAAATAAATTTTAAATTTTCTTGTTGGATCTCTTTAATTGAATAACATAAAAAACAAATAAAAATACAAGTTGAAACATACCTTTTTCAAATTACCAAAATTTTTTTCTTAAACTATCAACTCTAAAGTTGTCCACCTGTCTAACCTTTAAAGGTATTCAAAAATTAGAGAAAAAAACTCAAACAATTTAAGAGGAAAACATGACAGTGTTAACTCCTTTATGATTTCTTCCTATTTATAAAAATGAAAGAGTTTCTTTCTAATTAAAATCAAAATTTATAATTATAATTAAAGTATAACTATAATAATAATTACAATTTAATTTTAATGAATTCAAACGTTTCATAGTAAAGTTTTTAGTAGCATGTTATGATAATCTTATAGTTGATGTCTAATAATATGTCATGATTATCCAAACATTAGGAATGTCAAAATGGTTTGACTTACCCTATCCATGCTTGGTTATAACATATAATTTAATCCTTTTTTCATCTAATGTTTCAATTGAAAATAGAGTATAAAATTAGTCTCTACTCTAATTAAATCTAATCAGGTTTGTTCCAATTATATTTGTTTTTGCTAATTAGTAAGTGATTTATAATTGATATTTGAAAATATACTTTTCAAATCTTAATCACTCTAGTAGTAGAATTCCCTAAATCATTAATAATTAAGAATAATGGAACATTCTTCTAATTACTTTAGGATAATAAATATTTTATTGACTTACTCATCTATTTCTATATAGTCCATATTATATCAAAGTGCTACTAATTGAGCTACTTTAAATAAAATATCACATATATAACATTAACACATAGTAATTTTCACATGAAATGTCTTGGTAATCTCAAGTATAATGATTAACTATACATTCATTATATGAGAAAATTCATAGACACACAACGTATTACTTTAGAATCCTCGTGATTGGGCTAGTTTAGTAAATTTATTCTCTAATAACTACTCACATATTTGTTTAACTATCTTCATACTTTAATTTATAATATTGATTACTTTCTTTTTAAGAAAGAAATATAATGTGTATTAGTTTTACCATCTGATCAATATCCCATCTTGTTGAATGATAACTATGAACAATTAATGAATAGTATATAAAGGCATATTGGGTCTCATAATTATCATCTCATCATAACTTTAATTTTATAGTAATTATTATGTAGATTTTTCTTTCAGTATTAAAATGACCCCGTATCTCAACAGGACTCCCACTGGATTTTTTTTTGTAAAATCTACAATCAACTAGTTGATTATATGGCATAAACCAACAATCTTCCACTTGAACTAAGGTAATCATTTAAACATCTTATACTATATCACCGTAATGTAATCATGATACTATTGGGACAATGGTTTAGTGGGAGAATTTTACAAGATTCTCTTTAGTGAGCATTTGTTTAAATCTTGCAACTTTCATCCTAATAATTATTATAATTAGAGAAACTACAAAAATACAGAATTTGATCTTTGATGTACATTATATGCACGTCTAATGACTCTAATGTTCTACATCACATTACCGTTTAATAATATAAGAAACTATACCAAGTTTATTAAATATTTTATTAATCTAAACAATCATTTCAATTAAATGAAAAATGTATTATGATCAACTCATATATGGAATAATTGATATCTTTAATATTTCATATAAGCATCATCTATGTCAAATACTAAACAACTTTAGTATATTCTCTATATAATTAGACTAAAATAGGTAAAGAAATTATGTATCTATCTTTATAGATTTAATTTCTATAATTAAGTTATTAACCATTCATATCCAATAAGAGTTATTTTTAACCTATTATATCATCAACAGTTGAAAAATAATAATTTTTGTTCTCTAAGAGTAGTATTTCTCTACACACTCCTAGTAAATAGTAAAACTATACTTCCACTAACTTTCTTGTAGACTTAATAAATTAATAATCTTCAACAAAATAAACTCTTCGAATTCATCATGAAAGTGAACTTTTTAACGTCTCATAACCTTTCGACTATACATCAAATGCATCAACAAAGGCATTAGTTCCATTTGGAACTAATATTATGAGACTTGAACTTTTTCAAGCTTCATCTTACTCCCACTAACTATCTTGAGAACTATTCTCCAATAAGTATACATCGAAACAAAAATTTTATTCAATGACATTTGTAAGAGCAGAACCAAAACATTTTGGATATCACACAACTTTTTCGTATCCAATTTAGTTTTAAAATTATTAGATAATATATGCTTTAATTAAGTATCACACCCCAAAATTATTAATTTTGATCTTTCCAAAGTCTTGCTATTCTATATCTTACATGAAATCAAGCTAGCTGATTTAATTGGAATTGTCAAAGGCAAGTTTTTGTACTCAGCATGGTTATAAAAAATAAATATCACTTCATACGATATCTTATATTACATTTCCTTCTTACATAAGACCATATTATTATATAATTTAGTTGTGGAGATATTCACTAGAAAATCTCATTCCATGTGGATAATCATCAAAGCTTAAGTCCCACCATATCAATCTCATTGAAGTATGTAGCATTTTCAATGTTTAATTTCTACTTAGGTTTAAATAATTAAATTTTTTAAAATTTTAAATCAATATTATTCATATAATAATATGACTGTATCATATAAAGTCATTAGTAACTTTAATGACATATAGTTATTTATTCTTTTATGAATTATTATTACATCAAATACATCGTATGTACAAGATTTAACAATTTAGTACCATAATCGTCCTTTCATTGATGGTTGATTTTTTCATCCTTTAACCTAACAAGTTTCACAATTTGCATATGGTTTATAATCAAAGGAAATATATATTCTTGTATAAAACTTTATGATTTCCATTATGTCGATTAAATAAATATGTCACAAAAGGATATTCTCAGTTATTTAATTACGTATTCTTACCACTTATGTGAAGTGTAATACTCTCTTGATCCAACACATATAAACTATTTATATGAACTTGGATCATCTACTTTATACTCAACAATCTATTTCTTATTGTGCCTTGAACATTGTAGTAATATTAAATCCAAATTTAGTACTAAATACTCAAAAGCATGGAGTAGAAATACATATGATCTCTATCATGTCTTATATTGTCAAAAACGTTTTGCAGCTATTTTCTGCTAATGACAATTATAATTAGAATATAAAAAATGCTTTCAATTATAGTCCTTATTTATACTTTTCGTAGGCTAAATTGAGTGGAATGATTCCATCAAGGTACTTTACCTTTCAGCTACATTATATGCAACTATTTGCAATGTACTATCATGGTGTTTGCATCTATCTTAAATGTTTCCATTAAAGTTTGTAAGACATTAGGCAAATATAGAACATCATCATATTTTTTCATCTATATGACATTAACATATCGCTTAAAACTTTTTCATCAAAATCCTCAATAGGGATTAATAGCAATACGATAAAATGGACACATAACTATATTTTATGCTTTCGAGAACTCTTCTCAAGCCAAGCATATGTTTAAGAAATTTGATTCACTAATTCTTACTATAAGTTATAATAAAGTAAGGCAATTTTTACTTGGAACAAAATAAATGTAAAGAAATAAGTAATAAGCCATATGCTATAACAACCAATCAAGATTAAGATTTTAATTATGTATTTGTCTTCTCACACTTTTTAGTGCAAAATAATAGCTCTGACTACTATTATGAAAATATTTCTCTTATCTTTCTAGTAGGATAGATTTAATTTAAATTTAGTTAACCTTGAGTTTCACAACAAATTAACTTAAATTTAGTTAGGTAGATAACATCCTTATCAATCACATCTGATCATATGACTCTTAAATACATTAGGTGATAACTCTTGCTAAAATATTTCTTATTTATTATCCCTAACCTTGCCTTTAAGTTCATATGACCATGAGTTACTCATCCAACTTATATAAATTTAACTAAGCAATACTTTTAATTTAATATAGAACTTATTTAGTGAAAGGTCCTTCAGTCATTTATCAAGCATTAAAATAAACAAAGCTTTGGTTTCATGCTTATATAATAAAAGGTAAACAATCACCTTCTCAACATTTAAAAAATGGAATGAAAGGGGACTTATTGGTTAGTAAGATTGTTTTAAGAAACCTAATTTATATAATACGGAATGAAAGAAACAAAAGGTTATTCCAAGGACTGATGGGAACCAATAATTGATTTTAGCATGAGTTGATCAACCTAATAATAATGCAAATCTTAGTTCACCAAATTTAGAGGTAATGAGGTCCTACTACATTTTCTAATGGAGTTTGTAGGTTAGCAATTAAAGAAATTCTTATTTTCCCCTACTTGATGTAAAACCTTAATCTAGGTATTATTCTCTTACTGTTTAAAGAGTAACTAATTGGAATGGTTCTTTTAATCTTTAAAAGATGGCAACTTGGACTTATTTAAACCATTATTGCTAGTTGTCTAGTGATAACAACTATTATACTTTTCTTCATCCCTTTTTGGAAATTTTAATGAGATTATTTCATTTATAAAAAAAAGGCAATCACATTTTTAACATATACTTGATATCTTAACAAGATTTAATTTTATTGGTCTCATCAAACACGCATTACATATAAAATGTCATACATTTAAATATGCAATTCCTTATGCAAATATATCAATTATAGGCATGAAAATTATTTAATTCTAATTACTAATATAGTCTTCATAATCTAAAATCATATTTTTAACACTTTAGATAATTAAACAACATTAACTAAATAAATCAAATTCATGTTCCAAGTAGAAATTCAATTTGATTTGAAAACAATTTTCAAATTCAATTGGATTTGAAATTCCAACTATCTTAACTTCTTTAACAATTTAATTAAAATTGATTTTCAATAAATTACTTTTCTTACTTATGTTTTGGAAGCAATTTGTTATTCACCATAGAGTAGAGTTATACTTGAAGTAATCTTAGATGTGTAAGAACTATCTACTTCTTTTGCCTATCCTTTTTCAACTTACTATTGTTATTTACGGTATTCCTTATCACTAGCCTTGCTTAGTAAACTTTAATTGTTAGCTTCAAGCTTGTATCCTACTTCTTATCAATCAATTTACTTAAATTTTCAAAAATTAGAAAAATTACTTTTTAAAAATTTAATAAGATAATCTAATCTAATTAAAAATTACTTTCCAATCAAATTAGAACCAACTTTTCCTTTAGTGAAAATTTATTCTCTAATATTAAAGGAGATACATTTTAAATTTTAATAAAATATTTTAAATTTTAATTAAAAAAATCCATTATATTATTTATTTATAGATTAATTTCTTAATTAATTAAAAGTAATTATTTAATAAATTAGCAAACTCTTTTCTACATTTAACTAAAATAGATAAAATGAAATTAATGAATGAAAAGAATTTTATAAAACAAGAAAAGTATTTTTTTGATTAATTAAGAAAATTACTATTAGTCATTAATGGCAACGAGGAAGAGAATTGTGTATT
Source organism: Erythroxylum flavicans (assembly GCA_027576715.1). Classification (NCBI taxonomy): domain Eukaryota; kingdom Viridiplantae; phylum Streptophyta; class Magnoliopsida; order Malpighiales; family Erythroxylaceae; genus Erythroxylum; species Erythroxylum flavicans. Next base: position 26,463,047 of record JANZXP010000005.1, on the reverse strand, counting down.
GATAAATTTTAAAATAAAAATTACTAACTTTGTATGTTAATAATCATAATTTATAGAGGGTGAAAATGTGAAATGAAATAATGAATTTCAATAATACATTTAAGTAGTAAAGTAAGAAGAGAAATGCAAACCAATTTGTAGTGGTTTAACAAACAATCCTTACCTATGTCTACTCCTAAGACTTTTTAGATTTTCACTATAAATCTTCTTTCAAGGTTAAAAATAACCTTTGTACAATCTTTACTCAGCAGAGAGGAACTTTATTGCCATTTAGAACACCTCCAAACATAATAGGAAAAAAACTCCAATGGATGCTTACAACTCAAAATATCTTACTTTATTACTCTAATAATTCAAAAAAGACTTAACGTAAACTTGAGAAAATGATGCTCAAATGCTTGATAAATGTTAGAAACGTGTTTATAAGATACCCAAATTCCTTTTGCTACAAGAACCAATGAGAAAATATGTGTTTATATTACTAGCTATTGAAGCTAAAAACCAGTCGTTATAATAGCTAGTTATAAAGCATTGGTCATCCAATGTAGCATATTGGTCGATACTAATATGCCTCAATAGTCAACGAGTGTGCATTAAAGGCATTAATTCAATAGTTTTTGAAACATTGATCAACCACTTAGACATATTGGTTGATCAATGTGTCTTGTAGAGGGACCTTGGTTGACCATACCATTATATTGGTCCACCAGTGTGTTAACAAGATCACCTATTACATTTTTTGGTCAACCATTAGCCTGTATTGGTCAATCAATACCCATAAAACATAAATTTGACCTTAATTTTATGTTTCAAAAGGTGTTTAATATGTTTATGAGTGTAGGGAAAAAGTAATGTGAAGCAAAGAGAAGATCTTAGATGTATGTAGGCATGTAACATTCGTGACACCCTTATAATTGTCTTAGGAAAAGAACAAGCTATATGTATGGAGTTTTTGTCAAGATCATACAAGCCTGCAGGTCACGATTGTGACATTTTTAGTTTATAAGAAATTTTAAGTTTTGAGGTGTCAAGGCTATTTTTGGAATCGAATTAAGCTATGAACTAAAAACTCAACAATCGTAAAATCCTTAAGAACTATAAAAGAATAAAAAATAATGAAAAGAGGTAGCTGATACCAAATCAAAAGAATATCAATAGGAGACATTAAGAGAGCTTCAAAGAATTCCAAATTTCCAAATTCTAACCAGTTTTTATTCCTTTTCCCTTTATTCATTTCATTTTCTTTAATGTTTATTTGGATTTATAACATGTTTAACATGATTATCAGTTTTTAAATCCATATCAGTGATTATTCTTGAATTGTTTTGTTAAAATTTATTCTTGTTGAATTCAATAAATCTACGAATGTTTATGATAATTGTGATGTTTATACTTGATAATAAATTAACAGAGTGAATTAACTTACACGTGTTAAGGTGTGCAATGAGAGTTGGTATCTTAAAAAGAGAGATCTTAATTATGAAATTAATTATCTTTAGGATTGCTTAAAATTAATTGAATAGTTAGGAGTAGTTTTGTGAATCAAGAGATTATAATTCTATAAGTATTAGATTCAATTAGGGTTATTTGATTAGATCGCGAGAGAGGGTAATCAAAACTTTAAGATATTTAGGATTGAGCATAAATTGAATTAACAATTTAAAGGGAAAACAAAACAAGGATAGAGTAATTCCTAAGTCTCAAACTTTGATCAAACTTATTTTATTGGTAGCTCAATTCTTTCCTTGTTTCATTTTATTATGTGTTTTAATTTCAATTGTTTATTTTAATTCAAATCAATCTTTAATACCTTAAACAAAGTTCTATTCATATTGTTAGGTGTTGATTATTAGTATTTGGTATGATTTGAATTCCTTTGATTTAAGGAATTGTTACCCCTTTCTGTGTGATTTCGGTTACATAAACAAGAATCACTCAAAGTTCAAACAAGGTCAAAGAAACTTCAACTCTCGACATCATAAAGCAAGAAAGAGAAATTCGAAGAGATAAAAAAGCAAGAAGTGATAGAAAGAATGATGACAGAGGAATAAATCATAGAGAGTACTAAAGGATTCTTATGGACTTCATGAGGCAAGGTTCAATGCTACCTAACAAGGAATCACTCAACTACCAGTGTGGACGAATATATTTGAGATCAAACTAGCACTATTAAACATGTTGTAGACCAATGTACAATTTTATGGGTTGGCCAATGAAGATCTCAATGCCCATCTAGCTAATTTCTTAAAAATTTGTAACACCTTTTGTATAATGAGTTATCAGAAGATGCTTTTAGGATAAGGCACTTTCCTTTTACACTCAGTGATGGAGCCAAAGTGTAGTTGAATTCACTCAACTTAACAAACATCACAATATGGGAGCAACCGGTATGAGCATTTTTAGATAAACACTTCCCTTTGACTAAGACAACAAGGCTCATAAAGGAAATTACTAATTTCTAGCAAGACAAGGGGGAGTCTCTATATGAAGCGTGGGAGTGGTATAAGGAGTTAAAAAGGAGATGTCTGCATCATAACTTGTCGAAGGAATTCCTGTTGCAAACTTTTTACAATGGAGTTAATCCACTCATACGGGGTATCATTTATGCAGTCATTGGATGATCATTGATGAGAAAAATAGTTAAGGAATCGAAAGATTTGTTAGAGGAGATGGTGAATAATATCTATCTTTAGACCTTAGAACAAAGCAGATAATAGTTAACCTTTCGGCATTAGAAGGTATTGATTGCTATAGATTAAATGACAACATTGCAGGCTGAAGTTTCTAACCTAACTAAACAACTAAATAGCCTAAAATACACCTCTTCCTCTCCACTTAAAGTAATTCAGTATGGATGTGAGTTATATGGGCAAGAGAGCCGTCTCATAATGAATTGTTTCTCAGTGCAGAACAACAACGTGGAGCAATTCAACTACATGGGAGCACAATTTGGTTAGGGAGGTAACAACCTTTATTCAAACACATACAATACTGGGTGAAAGAACCACCCTAATTTCTCTTTTTCTAATAATGTAGGGACTCAATTGAAAAATCAAGGCCCACTAGGATTTCAGCAAGAAAAGTTTGTTTCATTGGAATTGAAGATGGTCAAGTTAATGGACGTGCTAAATTCCAAGTTCATAAGCCAAGATGAGACCCAGAAGAGGATGGAAGTGAAATTCAATCAAATAGCAAAGAATCATGCCTCTTCCATTCACAATCTAGAGGTTAAGTAGCTAACTTGCTAATGCATTATTTATGAGAAGTGTAGGGAGTCTCCCAAGTAATACAAAAGCAAATCCAAGGGAGCAATTTAAGGGTATCATACATAAAAGTGGGAAGGACGACAACTAGCTTAATAATAAGTTAAACCCCACTTTGTAAAAGATCATAAGAAGAAGAAAAAGGATTAAGATAAGAATAAGGATCAATCAATCCAAAGATCATTTGGTATGGTGGGGGACATCATCATCAAAGTAAACAAATTCATTATTTTTATCGACTTGGTGATATTAGACTTTGAAGAGGATAAGAATTGCCCACTCATTCTTAGAAGGCCATTCATGAATATTGGGAAATCCCTTATTGATGTTCATTAAGGCAAACTAATTCCTCAAATTGGTGATGATCTATTAAGTTTAACATGAATAAAGTCTTGAAGAATTTCAAAGAAAGCAGCTCTTGTATGAAGATAGGCATCGCGGGTGAATGTATCAACGAGCAATAGGAGAGTTGTAATAAAGAAGTGAGTTCAGAGGAAGTTAAAATTAAAGAAGAAGGAGAGAAGTAGAAGTTGGGTGTTCTAAGACATTTTAGTGAGAATAGAAGCACCCATACTACCCTCTATTGTAAAGCCATCAACTCTTAAGTTGAAGCCTTTTACCTACACACCTTCAATATACATTCCTAGGTGAGGTCTAAACTTTACCCATCATTATATGTGAACCCCGTTAATAGATGTAAGGAAGCCACAATCAAAAGAAGATAATTGGAACCCCAGGAAAGTTAAATCAGTTTAAAACAAAAGGATAGGACCTTGACCCAGTGCTTATATGGAAACACGAACCAGAGGTATAAAGATTTTAATGCCGCACCTAACAATCCCAAGCATTGGATGATAAGTCGATGAACGCCACAAGGGTTTAGCCTTGATAAATTCCAGTTCAAAGAAGAACCAACAAAGTGAAGAAAACTTACTGTTTTATTAAAAAATCATAATCTGATTTGTTTTGGCTGCAAAGGATGAATATATAGGAGGCTAGAAAACCCTAATTATCCTTCTAGAAGTTCTTAACACATAAGGAAACCCTAATTAGTTGTTTTATTCAGCTAAGGAAAGAAATAACTCAAAACAAAGCCCAAAACACGTGACTAAAGCCCAAAATGCGTTCTAAGCAAGGGAGAGCAGTCTATGGACAGATTCTAGACTCCACAGAAAGCCTTTCCATTGAAAGGTCAAATGAACTCCGATTTGAACGTTCTTAGGCATTCCAGAAAGCTCAATATGTCCTCTTAAACTCTCATAAAGACCAATAACTCAAATGAAAGCTCTATGGTGTTCAAAATTGGGAATATTTTGGATCTATCCCATCTACCAGCATATAAAGTAGATTGGTTGGACGCCTCGCATCTAAGTCAGCCCCAATGGCTTCTTGCTTGGCCCAAACATCTTCAATTAGTCCATTTAGAGCCTTCTTCATTCTTCTAGCCTTTTTTGGAGTCATTGGCCCTCCTCTAATGCGTAAAGGATCATCAATATGAGTTGGATCAGATTGCTTACTCCTTGGTATGTCCTCCATGGCTTGATGCCCATCATTCTCCCTCTCCTCAAAAGGATTCGTCCTCGAAGCTTCAACACCTACATCAAAAGGAGAAAGATCAACAACATTGAAAGTAGCACTAACATTATACTCACCGGGTAAATCCAACTTGTAAGCATCGTCGTTGATGCATGCAATAACTTGAAATGGCCCATCTCCTCTAGGATGTAACTTGGAGAGTCTTTTTGAAGGAAATCACTTCTTCCTTATGTGCAACTAGACCCAATCTCCCGGTTCAATGACCATCTTCTTTCGCCCGTTGTTGACTTGGTTTGCATACTGCTTTGTTTTCTTCTCGATTTGGTGCCTAACTTTCTCATGCAATTGTTTCACCAATTATGCCTTTTTCTTTCCATCTAAACTAACATACTCATCAATAGGTAAAGGTGATAAATCCATTAGAGTTAACGGATTAAAACCATATACAATTTCAAAAGGAGAGTAGTTAGTAGTAGAATGAACAGAATGGTTATACACAAACTCAACATTTGGTAAACATTCTTCCCAATTCTTTAAATTCAGACAAAGTTCTATTGACTACCTCAGTTTGCCCATTAGTTTATGGATGGCAAGTTGTTGAAAACAAAAGCTTTGTACCAAGTTTTCCCTACAATGTTTTCCAAAAGTAACTCAAGAACTTTGCATCTCAATCAGAAACAATGCTTTTTGGCACTCCATATGGTCGCACCACCTCATGGAAGAACAAATTAGCAATGTTATTGGCATCATCTGTCTTATGGCATGCAATAAAATGAGACATCTTTGAGAACCTGTCCACAACAAAAATAATAGAATCATTACCCCTTTTAGACCTTGGTAAACCTAAAACAAAATCCATAGAGATATCAACCCAATGTTCATTTGGAATTGGCAAAAGCTTGTAGAGCCCATGAGGTAAAGATTTAGATTTGGCCTATTTGCAAGTGACACATCTCTCACAAACTCTTTCAACGTCATGTTTCATGTGTGGCTCATTTTTTAACAAATGATCAAACAGTACTTCCAAAGTTTTTTTAACACCGAAGTGTCCCACTAAGCCTCCTCCATGTGCCTCTTGAACAAGTCACTCCTTTAAACAGCAATGAGGAACATACAACCTATTTTCAAGAAATAAGTAGCCCTCATCCCTATAGAACTTTCCAAAGGCAGCATGTTCAAAAGCTTTAAACACATTTCCAAAATCAGAATCAGAAGAATATAAATCCTTTATGTATTCAAAGCCTAATAACTTAGTGTTCAAAGTGGAGATTAGAGTGTACCTTCGCGATAATGTATCTGCCGCTACATTTTCCTTATCTTGTTTATACTTGATCATATAAGAAAAGGATTCTATGAACTCCACCCATTTGGCATGTCATTTGTTCAACTTACTTTGGCCTTTCAGCTTTAAGGATTCATGATCAGTATAAATAACAAACTCCTTGGGCCACAAATAAGGTTGCTATATTTCCAAAGCCCTCGCCAAAACTTACATCTCCTTGTATAAGTTGGGTACTTCAAGCCTGCCCTATTGAGCTTTTCACTAAAATAAGAAAGTGGGCAATTTTCTTGCATTAGAACAGCTCCAATACCTATACCTGAAGCATCACACTTAACTTCAAAAGTTTTAGCAAAGTTAGGTAAAGCAAGTAATGTTGTTGAACTTAGTTTTTCTTTGATCAAATTAAAAGCTAATTCTTGTTCACTGCCCCACTTGAATGAAGCACTCTTTTTAACTATTTCAGTTACAAGTGCAGCTATGGTGCTAAAGTCTTTGACAAACCTCCTATAGAAACTAGCTAGCCTATGGAAGCTTCGCACCTTAGTTATGGTTTTAGGTGTAGGCCATTCACGAATAGCCTTAACCTTTTCTTCATCAACCTCTATTCCTTTAGTACTAACAACATAGCCAAGAAATACAAATTGATTAGTGAAAAATGAACATTTCTTGAGGTTTGCATACAACTTTTCAGCATGCAAAACACTTAGAACGTATCAAAGTTGATCAAGATGTTCATCTAAGCTTTTGTTATAAATCAGAATATCATTAAAGTAACCATCAATAAACTTACCAATAAAAGCACGCAAAATATGGTTCATTAGTCTCACGAAAGTGCTGGGGGCATTGGTTAAGCCAAATGGCATAACTAGCCACTCATACAAACCATACATTGTTTTAAAGGCAGTTTTCCACTCATCTCCTTCCCGGATAGGAATTTGATGATATCTAGATTTTAAGTCCATTTTAGAGAAAATGTAAGAACCATGCAATTCATTAAGCATATTATCTAACATAGGAATGGGATGGTGATACGTTACCGTGATCTTATTGATAGCCCTACAATCAACACATATTCTCCAAATTCCATCCTTCTTAGGTATAAGTAAAATCGGAACGACACAAGGACTCAAGCTTTCTCTAACATATCCTTTAGCAGACAATTCCTCAATTTGCCTTTGAAGTTCCTTTGTCTCTTCAGGATTACTTCTATATGCTGGTCGATTTGGAATTAGTGCTCCAGGAATGAAGTCAATTTGATGTTCTATCACCCTAAGTGGTGGCAATCCATTGGGAACTTCCTCAGGGAAAACATCATCATACTCCTGCAAAAGAGAAGAAACAACACTGGGAAAAGAAGAGTTAATGTCGTTAAAACTAAATTTAACCTCTTTGTACAAAAGTACAAACAAAGGTTGTTTTGCATAAAAAGCATTTTTAACCTCATTTTCTTTTGTAATAAAACTTGTTTTTCTTTTCTTTTTTTTAGGTCTTTCTTTATCTTCTTTTTTTACATTTTTCATCTCCTTTTCAGATTCTTTTTCATTCTTTTCTCTCTCATTTTTTGCCTCATCTTTCTTTTTTTCACATTTTTCTTCATTCTTTCTTTTCTCACAATCACTCCTTATCTTTGTTTGGTCCTCATAAACCTGTTGAGGTGTTAAAGCTACAAGAGTAATAGGCTTTCCCCTATAACAAAAGAATATATATTCTTGTATCCATCATAAATAACCCTCCTATCATATTGCCAATGATGACTTAGGAGTAAATGTCCATCATGCATTGGCATAACATCACAAAGCACCTCATCATGATATTTACCAATAGAAAAAGAAATCAGAACCTATTTGTTCACCTTAACTTCACCACAATCATTCAACCACTTAAGCTTGTAAGGTGTAGGATGCTTCATGGTTGGCAGCTTTAATTTCTCTGCCAAAAGTGTGCTTGCTACATTAGTACAACTTCCCCCATCAATAGTCATCTATAGACTTTGTTCTTGATAAGACAACGAGAATGGAAGATGTTGCCTCTTTGAGCATCATTTTCCTCTTTCACTTGTGCAGTCAAAGCTCTCTGTGTAACAAGAACTTCACCCCCTGCCGCATATTGCTCTTCATCACTTTCCTTCAAATGGTGGTTGTCCTCATCATCATCAGTCTTAAAGCCTCCATCTTATATGATCATCACTTTCTTGTTGGGACATTGAGATGTAATATGACCCCTACCCAAACACTTGAAACATTTAATATCCCTATTTCTATTAGTTAGAGTGTTAGTGTTACCTTTTTCGGTGCTATAACTCCCTTCCTTGCTCTTGGAAGTTTCAAATTTGTTCATTCGATCATTCTTCTCACCCTTTTTACTCTAATCTGTTTTTGATGAAGAGAACTTGAATTCTGCCCATACTTGGTTGAACTCTTCTCCTTGAGTTGCCTTTCCACTTTCATGGCCATATGTAGCATGTCCTCTAACTCCACATAATGTTCCAACTTAACCACATGGGCAATGTTCCTACTCAACTCATGTAAAAACCGCGCCATGATAGCCTCACAATCTTCCTCTATATTAGCTTTAATCATGGCTACTTTCATCTCCTTGTGGTATTCCTCTACACTTTTGTTCCACTGGGTTAGACCTTGCAATCGTTGATGTAAGCCCTATAATAGTGATTTGGGACAAATCTCCTTCTTCTCATAACAGCTTTCATTTCATCCTAATTGTCAATTGCCCTCTCCCTATTCCTCCTCCTGCTCAACATAAGTTGATCTTACCAAACAATTACATAATCAGTGAATTCAACAACAACAAGCTTTACCTTTTTCTCCTTAGAATAGTTATGACAATTAGAAACTAGTTCCGCTTTCTTTTACCAATCTAAGTAAGCAAGAGATCATTCTTGCCTGAAAATGGAGGAATCTTCATCTTTATGCTGCTAAGTTTCGATCATAATCATTCAATCACCTTCCCCTCACAGTACCTCTATCTTGGTTATCAATCTCACCCTCATCAACATCAACCACCTCTTCCTCTTCCACCAGAATTTTCACTCTTCGCTGCCCTCTTTCCCTTTGTGCATTAGGAGCCTCTCGAGCTTGATTCCTGTGAAAAGTTTCCACCCTTTCTAATATGTTTGTTAAGTCCTTTATAATAGTTTCCATATGCTCAAAGTGTTGGTGCATAGCCCTCTGCTTAAAAGTCTTAGGTCTATCATTCGCCATCTTGAATATGCCAAGAATAGTTTCCAAAAGATATAAAAAGAAAAAACCTCACAAGTGTTTTCTCTCTTTTATGGCTTTTAACAATCGATGTAAATCACTCTTTCCTTTTTCCACTCACTTCACTTAAATCAGTTTTTAAAGGAACTAAGAAAATTGAATCAAAGATAAATTACCTTGTAGTACCCAAACGACTTAACCCTAAGGATGCATTTTGCAAAACATGAAGAAAGAACACCACTGAAACAAGGAGGAAGAAAGGAATGCAAAACAAAGACTGAAGGAATATGATTTTTAGATGCTAAAAGATGTGAACAAAACTAAATCTTTTGCTCAAATCAGATCTGCCCTTGTTTGCAATAACATTAAAGCCTCTACTTGATTCTTCTTTTCTTTTGTTCTTTTTGGATTTTTCTTTTGCTCCTTTTTTCATTTTTTCATTTTTTTAGGTGATCAAAACTAAAAGGAACATAAATATAGTGCAAGAAGAGCAATCACTTAAAATAGAAAGATTTTAAAGTTTGGCAAACTATTTAGAAGGAGAGAAGAGGAAATAATCAAATTTGAGAATAAAACAAACAAGAGAGATAAAAGAAGAACATCCAGATTGCAAGGAACTAGATCTAACAATGGAAGAAAAAAGAAAACAATAAAGTGAAAGAAACAATCGATTTAAAGATTTTAGAATGGAAGAAACAAAAGCAACAAGAACATAAAAACAAACTGATTCAGCATTACCCAAGCTCTGATGCCAACTGATGTGAACCCCGTTAATAGATTTAAGGAACCCACAATCAAAAGAAGAAAATTGGAACCCCAAGAAAGTTAAATCAGTTTGAAACAAAAAGGTTAGGACCTTGACCCAATGCTTATATGGAAGCACGAACCAGAGGTGTAAAGATTTTGATGCCACACCCAACAATCCCGAGAATTGGATGATAAGTCGATGAACACCACAAGGGTTTAGCTTTGATAAGTTCTAGTTTAGAGAAAAACCAACAAAGTGAAGAAAACTTACTGTTTTATTCAAGAATCATAATCTGATTTGTTTTGGCTACAAAGGATGAATATATAGGTGGCTAGAAAACCCTAATTATCCTTTTAGAAGTTCTTAACATATGAGGAAACCCTAATTAGTTGTCTTATATAGCTAAGGAAAGAAATAACTCGAAACAAAGCCCAAAATGCATTCTAAGGAAGGGATAGCAGTCTTTGGGAAGATTCTAGACTCCATAGAAAGCCTATCCGTTGAGAGACCAAATGAACTCCAATTTGAGCGTCCTTAGGCACTCTAGAAAGCTCAAGATGTCCTCTCCAACTCTTATGAAGACCACGGACTCAAATGAAATCCATAAGGTGTCTGAAATTGGGCATCTTTTAGATCTATCCACTTTACCAACATGCAAAGTAGATTAGTTGGATGCCCCGCATCTAAGTTAGCCCCAGTGGCTTCTTGCTTAGCCCAAACATCTTCAATTAGTCCATTTAGAGCCTCCTTCATTCTTCTAGCCTTTGCTTAAGTCATTGGCCCTCCTTCAATGCATAAACGATCATCAATATGTGCTGGATCAGATTGCTTCCTCCTTGGTATGTCCTCCATGACTTGATGCCCATCACTTTACCTACACACCTTTGGCGTACATTACTAGGTGAGGTCTAAACTTTACCCAACATTATCTCAAGCCAGGTGGATGGGGAATAAGAGAGCAAGGTGGTTAAGATCATTAGGAAGCAGATGAAAGCCATGGGATAACAAATATTCGATTCATGCATAGGATTAACCTCGAAGAATGAACCAAAGCAGTGAGGGAAAGAAAACAAAGATAAAATTGTCACATGAATGAAGTAGTTAAGATGGAGGTGGTAAAGTTATTAGATGCAGGTATCATGTTCCTAATTTTAGATAGTGAATGGGTCAGCCGGGTATAATGTGTACCTAAATTGGGAGGTATGATAGTGATGGAGTGAATGGGGAGATGATTTCTACTCAAACAGTTTGGGGTTAGAGAGTGTGTATTGATTATCAGAAGCATAACAAGGTGACTAAAAATGATCATTTTCCTTTTTTATTTATAGATCAAATGATCGAAAGAGTGGTTGGCCATGCATTATATTGTTTCTTGGATAGATATTCAGGCTATAATTAGATTTTTATCTATTCGAAAGATCAAGAACAGGCCACTTTTACTTGTCCTTATAGAACTTTTGCCTATAGACAGATGCCTTTTAGGTTATGTAATGCTCCAGCAATGTTTCAAAGGTGTATGATGTCTATTTTTGCAGATACAATCAAAGACATAATGGAGATTTTATGGACAAATTTTCAGTCTTTGGAGACTTTTTTGAGCATTGCTTGACAAATTTAAACAGATTTCTTCAAAGATGTAAAGAGTCACACTTAATTCTAAACTGGGAAAAATGTCACTTCAAGTGCACAAGGGAGTAGTGTTGGGACACAAGATATCGTGTTAAGATATTGAAGTAGATAAAACCAAGACAGAGGTCACTGAGAAGCTTCCACCACTAATTAATGTCAAAGGTTTGCAAGTATTTCTAAGATTTGCAAGATTTTATAACCAATTTATTAAGGGCTTCTCATTAATTTCCAAACCTTTAACAAATCTCTTAGTCAAGACGTGCCTTTCATATTTGATGAAACTTTTTTATTTGCATTTAATAGATTAAAGGAGGCACTAATTTTAGCATCAATCTTGAACTAGAATGGTCATTATTGTTTGAAGTCATGAGTAATGTTAATAGCTGAGCTGTGGGTTGTGTGTTGGAACAAGGAAAAAAAGTTGCATGCAGTTTACTATACAAGCAAGACAGTAACAGCGCCCTAAATCAATTACACAACTATTGAAAATGAGTTGTTAGCAGTAGTGTTTACATGCGAAAAGTTTTAGTCTTATCTCTTAGGATCTAAGGTGATCATTTTTACCAATCACATTGTGATTAAATATCTCTTTGCTAACAAAGACATGAAATTAAGGCTTATCCAATGGGTGTTGCTTTTATAAGAATTCAATATTGAGATTAGAGATAAGAATGGAGTGAAAAATTGTGGTAATTGACCACTTATCCTCAATGAAACCTTGATGTTACTAAACTGACTTATGTTACCATGGTATATTGATATAGCAAATAACATCATAAGTGGTACCATTCCCTTAGATTTGTCTTATCAACAAAGGAAACGATTCTTGATATAAATGTACTTATTATCTATGGGATGAACTAATCCTTTTTAGGATATATGCTAATGGATTAATAAGGAAATATGTTTCAGAGGAAGAAATGTTAAGCATGCTAAAAAATTGTCATAAATCCATCTATGTTGTGCATTATGGAGTAAACAATATGATGAAGTGTGTCTTGGAATGTGATTTTTATTGGCCAAACTTGGTCAAGGATGCTCGGTATTTTGTTGTATAATGCGATAAATGCCAAAGAGTGGAGAACATCTAGAAGAGAGATAAGATGCCATTATCTAACATTCTAGAAGTGGAAGTGTTCAATGTGTGGGCTGAAGCAACAACAACTCCAATAAATGATGGAAAGGTGGTGCAGAAATTTATCAAGAGATTATTCAATCGATGTAATTAGAAATGGAGGAGCACACTTTTGTAATAAATCTTTTAATGCTCTTCTTAGAAGATATGGAGCCTACCATCTTGTGGCCACTTTATACCACCCACATGTAAGTGGACAAGTGGAGGTTATTAATTACAAGCTGAAAAGAATATTAGAGAAGACGGTAAGTAGTTCAAGGAAAGATTGGGCATTAATGCTGGATGATGCTCCATAGGCCTATTGATCTACCTTCAAAACTACAATTGGTACAAGCCCATTTTGACTTACTTATGGTAAAGCTTGTCACTTGCCTGTGGAGTTAGAGCATAGAGCATATTGGGAAAAAAGTCTTAAATTTTGATTGGAAGCAAGTAGGTAAGAAAAGAATTATATAGTTAAATGAGCTCGACAAACTTAAACTAAATGCATATGAGAATGACAAGTTGTATAAGGAAAAGGTTAAGAAATGGCATGATTCTCATATCAAGAAAAAGGAGTTCAAAGTAGGAGATATGGTTTTACTATTTAATTTAAGATTGAAGTTGTTTCCTAAAAAGCTCAAATCAAGATTGAGTAGGCCTTTCAAAGTAATCAAGGTATTGGCATATGGAGCTTTAGAATTGGAGAACCAGAATAAAGAAACCTTCAAGGTGAATAGACAAAGATGTAAATCATATCTTAGAGGAGTCTTTTCACAGGAAAGGGAAATAACTTCTTTCCTTTCAATTCGTTAAATAAGTTTTGAATTATGAAAAGTCAAGCTAATGACTATAGCTTAGTATGTTTCATAGTTAGGTTTTTGTTGAATTTTAATATATAAGTTCTTATTTTAATGTGTTAGGAGTGATTTGGATTATTAAATTTCATAATTTTTGAAGTTGTTATAGGTTAGGGAACAAGTTGTAAGGGACACATGAAGGAAATTAAGGGAAACAAGGCAGGATGGATAATTCTAGCTATGATACAATTGTGGGAAGTGCCACAATTGTGTATGGCGAGGGCTGCAACATTCTGTCACGATTGTGACACCTTTATGATCGTGATAGGAGTGCAAGAAGAAATTCATGCCCCATATCTCTAAAACTCTAGTTTATCCCTCTTTTCTAACTCTAACTATTTAAATACCTTTTTTCTCTTCTTCCACATCTCACATTCTCTCTCTAAACTTGTAGCCACCTTCAAAGTTCTGCACTTCGCTCCATTCTCTCTTCACTTTTACTTAGTTTTTCACTATTTTCTTTCATCTTTCACCTAGAGTATCATTACTTTCAAAAAAATCTACTAATTTTCACACAAAATCACATCTTTTGAGTGGGTGTTACAAGATTTCTCTACACTTTTCTCTTTCTCTTTTTTAGGTGTTATTGTGTTTTTTTGATGTGTTTCCTAATTAATTTTGTAGGTTATATACTCACTCATGGCTCTAAGAATCAAGCAAGTCATTAAAAGCTTAGCACCGAAAGGGAAAGCAAAAGTGTTAGGGGATAGTGGACATGATAGGGCCAAAGATTTTAGAATGCCATTTTCGATCTTCTTAGAAGAAGAAGGTGTAAGATTCCAAACCTTTCGTTCAAGAATTCTTGTTGCACCACGATATTTTGATTTCATTATCTTAGAGAATCTAGGTTTGAAAGAAAAGAAAGACTTTGAGTGAAAGAATTCATTGGGAAAATTTTATTCATTTCGATTTTCCCGTGTAAAAGGATTTAAACCTTGAATTTTACAAAACTTTATATTTTGAGCTACAAAAATTAAATAATTTTTAGTTTAGATTGTGAGGAGCCCTTATAATTTAGACTATGATATTATGGAAAAATTTAAGGTTTTTCGAAATTGAAAATTATTAAAAACCATGGAAACTTTCATGCTGATCAAACCATGGAAATTCGAAATTTTACTATTTAAGGTGTTCATATTCCATTGCCTACACCATCATCGCCTCAATCTCCATAAGTCTTCTTACTCTAATCTTTTATTTATTTTTCTTTATCTTTATTTTTATTGTTTTGTTTCTCACATTGAGGATAATGTGTTGTTCAAATGTAGGGATGTTTATGCACTTGTATATCATGTGTGTGTGAATTTTACATTTGCATTGTGTTAGTTTTTGATTAGTTTGACATTGTGCAAACATTTTGTTGCATGATGTGTGAATTGTGTGAATGAGTCAATGGCATGAATTGAATGGAATTAGCTTACTTTGAACATAGCCATTTAAATTGTAAGGGCATATTAACTTATGAATTTTTGTAAGTGTCTTTAGGATGAATAAGCATGTTAATTAAGACATGAAACTTATTCTTTCACTTTATGACATTTGTTTGGATACATTTATAATTACATTCAATTAAATTAGTTACCATCATTAGTATCATTTCATAAGAGTGATTAACTAAGAAGAAATGAGGTAGGCTAAGAATGTAATAAAAAAAGTGTTAAATAAAATTACTATTTTGCTGGTCCTTTTTAAGAAAATTTGGTTAAGAAAAGAGCTAGTAGTCAGTTGAAATTTGTGATATAGATGAGTAACTAAGGACTTTTATAACAAAATGTCTGTCTTTATGTCAAAAAGCTAAAATAACCTTCCAACCAAGCTAAATAAAAACTGTAACCTAGTTGAGTAACCGGGGGGCATTCATAACAAAATGTTTGCCATAATGTCAAAAGACTAGGTTATCATTATAGAAAATCTAAAAAATGGTGCTTAAAATAAATTAAACTATCAATCTTTTAAAAATAACAAGAATTTTCATGAAAGGTTACATAGTGATAGTTTACCTTTTCAATTGATTAACAATAATAAATGTATGCTTACAAGTGTTGTAAGTGCATGAATAGGGTGATAATATTATGATTGATATGTATATTCACATCAAAGCACTTAAACATGAAAGGAATAAGTTAGTATATTGGTACATTTTGAGTGATTGGTGTTTAAAATTAAGTTAATTCCATAAGATTTGATGTCATTGTACCATTATTACATGTTGCATGATTGTATGTTTAAGTGTTCTTTTAATATTTTATCTGTTTGTGTTTTAAGTGTAGGGATATTGATAGGTGTAGATCATTGTATATTTTTATACGTTTTAAGTGTGTTTTTGGGTGTTTTCTTAGATGATTATCATATGTATAGGCTAAGAATTATGTTCTTGTTAATGTTTGTATGTGTTCTAAGTGTTTGATTAGTTTAAAGCAAGAATTTGATCTTAATTTTATGTTTCAAGATGTGTTCGTGAGTGTATAGAAATAGGAATGTGAAGAAAAGAGAAGATATTGGATGCATGTAGGTATGTCCTGATCATGAAAGTCTTATGATTTCGATAGGCAAAGAACGAGCTACGTGCATGGAGCTTCTATCACATATGTGACACCATGCACGATCATGACAAAGAGGGATAATCCATATAGTGCATAATCGTATGATCTTCACAAAGGTGTTTCTAGCTCGCGGGAACTTTTAAGTTTTGAAGTGTCGAGTCTATTTTCAGAACAAAATTAAGTGAAAAAACCTTAGAAACAATCCTAGAAGCCTCAAGCACTTTAAAAGTACAAGTAAAACACCAAAAAAAGGCAACAATCACCAGATCAAAAGGAGACATCAACAGAACTTCAGAAAATTCCAGATTTTCGGATTAAGAACAATTTTTAATCCTTTCCCTTTATTTATTTCGTTTTTTGAATGTTTATTTAGATTTATAATATTTTTAACATGATTATAGGTTTCTAAATCCATATTAGGGATTATTCTTGAATGTTTTTGTTGAACTTTATTCTTGTTGAATTCAATACATCTATGAATGTTTATGATAATTGTTATATTTATACTTGATAATAAATCGAGAGAGTAAATCAAGTTACATGTGTTAAGTTGTGCAACAAGAGTTGGTAACTTAATATACTTGCAATTATCAGATTAATTAACAATTGAATAGAGATCTTGATTGTGAAATTAATTATCCTTAGGATTACTTCAAGTCTAATTGAATAGTTCAAAGTAGTTTTATGAATCGAGAGATAACAATTCTATAAGTATCAAATTCAATTATGGTTACTTGATTAGATCTTAAAAAAGGGTAATCAAAACTTTAAGATATCTAGGATCGAGCATAAATTGAATCAACTATATATAGGGAAAACAAAACAAGGATTGAATAATTCCTAAGTCTTAAACTTTGATCAAACTTATTTTATTGGCAGCTCAATTCTTTACTTGTTTCGTTTTATTATTTGTTTTAATTTCAATTATTTATTTTAATTCAAATTAATCCTTAGTACCTTAGACAAAGTTTTATTCAATTTTTTAGATGTTTATTAGTCCTTGTGGGATCAATACCTTTGATATTGTGAGATACAATCCGTATGATTGTGATACTAAAATTTTATATTATAAAACTTATCAACAAGCACAAACACTATTTTCCATATTACAAACTTGATTAGCTCTCTCGCATAAATCATACTTGAGCATTAAGAACAAAGGACATATTCAATATCAAGTGAAAGGAATATCCACATATATAAATAAACAAATTTACTCAAACATAAAATATCATAATTACAAAAGTCACTGCATATATAAAAGTCACTTCACCATATATTTCATTACTCCCCCTAAATATAATATCATTAAAATTCTCTCTCCTTTCTGAAACATTAAAAAATTAGTTAATCGAAGGAGAAAATCAAGACTAAATCAAATTATATAGGTATTAATATCGTGCATCGTGATGTCTAAAAAAGTGTCTAATACAGTTTTCAACATATTTAGCTAAAACTCAATGGCTATTAGAAAAGCATTAGGTAAAGACTTATGATGTAGTCGCGAGGTAGTGGCCTCATCATCCATAGAGAACTTAACAGTTTGAGTAAGAAGAGGCTCATTGAGACCAACCTTATATAGGGGAGCTTTATGTGTTAATGAAGGTCACTGCGGCTAGAGTTGCTACCACTAGTATATTAAGTCATTTGGCCATTAACCAATTAGTAGCCCATATAATTAGGAGTGGAGAAAGCAAATAAATATATCAAAATCAACATTATGTTCATTAGGAGTATATTAAAGTGTTGAAAGATGAGACAAAGGAAAAAAGCATATGGAATGTGTTGGTTTTTTTCTTAGTTTTATTGAAATAGACCATATTGTCTAGAATGAAGTTAGCAAGCTGGATATTCTTACCTAATATGAGAGTATAAAGGAACCAATAATCATCATGACCTAGAAAGGCGAAGTGTCCACTAGAAGAAATAAAGTTGTATTTGGTAAAGAGATGTTAGAACCTAAGAATAACTTTAAGAGCATGAACATCCTTTGTTTTCTAGTGACATAAGCCATATTACCTAACTTAAATATGGTTTTGAATCTTATAGACATGGAATTTCGTAAGACAAAAACAACAAAAATAATAACAATAATAATAAAGTTATAGAAATGTCAAAGATTTCATTAATACATCCACTAATGATTTAAATTTTGACACCTTAGATTTTAGTAAAGAGATAGGTCTCATCATGGATTAAATGAGGTCTAAGGTTATAATAAACCAATAGAAAATTTGTAGGACTTACATGCAAGTCTTGATAATCAAGGATTCTTATCTTTGTCCTATGAAAAATTGAACAAGATTATACTCCTTGAATTTGTCTAAGCACGAAGTTAAGACAACATAGTTCTCATGTAAGTTTTCTTTGAAAATAAAAGGTATTCTTTAAGAAGAGAAAAATTAATTAGAAAGTTATGTACAAGCAAAGTCATAAAATACAATGAATATAACCATTAAGGAGTCAAAACTAATAACAAATCTCTAAGTCACTTAGTTAACCAAGATTAATAAGCAAAGTAAGTAGTTTGTATATGAAGACAATCTTGTCTCTTACATCATCTTCTTTGTTTCCAAAATCTCTAATAATAAGTTAGCGAGTGATATTATCCTCGATTGTACTTAAGCGAAATTTGTTCTTTTCGAGACTAACCATGTTTTGGATTTAATTCCTTTTTGGCTCTAGATGATTGGTAGTAAATAAATGTTCAATTTTTGAGTTGATTTTGTTAGTGTTTAGCCATTTGAATATATTGGTCAAATAATGCCCAGTGTTGATGACTAATATTATTGACCAAACTTATCATAAACTTGGTGGAAAAATCTTTTTAAAATGAAAGATTATATTGGACAATCACTAAAGGATGTTGGTTGACTAATGTGAATAAATGGTTAACTAGTACATGTGACCAAACTCATTACAACCTTACTAGAAAGAAAAAAATTGGAGATTTTTTAGGATACTTGTTGACCATAATGAGATATTGGCTAACCAGTATATCTTGATAACTTAAGAAACAATCTTACTTAAACTAAAATAATAAACCATATAAAGAATTATAAAAATGCCAATCAAGTTTAATTATAAATATTCAAAGAGACATTCATCACATAGAGTTTCCTTCAAATTATTTTCTAACTACGCAAAATTTAGTCATAGATATAGTGAAAATATCAGCCAATTGGTGTTGTACATGCACAAATTTTAACTCAGTATCTGCATTTTTCATATGATCTTTAATAAAATGATATTTAATTTCTACGTGCTTAGTTTTATAGTGCTAAATAGGGTTCTATGTGAGGTAAATATCACTAGTATTATCATACCTAATTTGTATCTTTTTATGGTCTATACCATAGTCTCTTAGATGTTGTCTAAGACATAAAATTTATACAAAACAACTACTAACTACCATGTATTGGGCTTCCATGGTTGATAAGGCAATTGAATTTTATTTCTTGCTAAATTATGAGATTGATGCACTTCCTAGGAATTGATAAATATTGTAGGTATAATCCATGTTTGAATAACCAATGACGTCCAAAAAAATGCATGCTTAGGGTACTAAAGTCTTAACAAAATGGTACCAAATAAATATCTAAAAATGCACTTGATGGCTAAAATTTTGGACTCTCTAGGACTTAATTAAAATATATCATATAACCATAAATTAAATATAATATTGAGCCCACTTGTAGTAAGAT
The DNA here is from genome assembly GCA_027576715.1 of Erythroxylum flavicans. Classification (NCBI taxonomy): domain Eukaryota; kingdom Viridiplantae; phylum Streptophyta; class Magnoliopsida; order Malpighiales; family Erythroxylaceae; genus Erythroxylum; species Erythroxylum flavicans. The sequence continues at coordinate 26,443,153 of JANZXP010000005.1, read as the reverse complement.
AAAGTAAACTACTGATCATAGCTTTATAGAACTTTACATCAATTCAATTTCCCTATTCATCCTTTTTTAACTTTGTTGTGATGCTCGAAGATTTCATTAATCATTTGGCTTGATCTAGTTTGAAACATTTGAGTAGTTCTTTAACGTACTTTGTTTGATTAATAAATCTACCTTCCTTCATTTGTTTGATTTGGAGTCCAAGAAAGAAGGTAAGCTCTCCTATCATGCTTGATGTGTTCAAAGCATACCCAAAATTAAAACCTAACTCTACAAAACTAAACTTAAAGTAGTGGTGAGAAAGAATCATATTCATAAAGAGGCTGTGAATAATTTTTATAATGAACTAATTTATGTAATAAGAATGGGGGAGAGTAAACACGTGATATGGTATTATGCTTAATATAAGGCTTAGTGAAGTACGAATGGGTGATCTATTTTTGTTAAACTTTATTCTTTTTTAATTCAATAGATATATCAATGCTTTGTGATATTTGTTATGCTTATACTTGGTAATAAATTGAGAAATTGAACAAAGTCATATGTGTTAAGGTTCATAAAATGAGTTGGTAGTTTAATAGAGTTACAAATAACAGATTAATAAACAATTGAAGAGAGATCTTAATTGTGAATTAATTATCCTTATGATTGCTTCAAATCCAATTGAATAGTTGATAGTAGTTTTGTGAATCGGCAGGTTCTTCTATTATTATCGATTTCAATTGGGATTACTTGATTAGATCTCAAGAGAGGGTAATCAAAATCTTAGGATATCTAGGATCAAGCATGATTGAATCAACAAGATAAAGGGAAGACAAAACAAGGATAAAATAATTCCTAAGTTTCCATCACTGATTAACTTTATTCTCTTTGCTAGATTCAATTATTCAATTATTCAACCGTTTAGTTTTACTAGTTCTTTCAATTTTAGTTAATTTATTTTAATTCAATTCATTCAATGTTTAATGACTTTATATAAAATGCATTCAAGTTGTTAGGTGACTAATTAATCCTCATAGGAACAGTGCCTTTTATACTATGAGATATGATCAGTATACTTGCAGTACGAAAGTTTTTATATAAAAATGTTAACAAGTTTTTGGGTCGTTATCAGGGATTGAATTAACATCTTATTAACAAAGTAATATACCTAACAAAGACAAAACGAAATACCTAATTCTCTTTTACATTAACGATGCAACATTTAGCTAGAAATTAATATAACAAGATATAAAGAGAGCACACGAAAGATAAAATAAGCAGCCAAAGATTTAGAACATAATTCAGAAGTCAACAGTGAGATGGATAGAATATCGCAGGGACGAGATGAGGAGAGGTGAGGAGACACTTGGTGCTCAATTATTTCGTCATGTAATGATTGGTCTGGATATATATGGATTCCTTTTCAAATCTCTTAATATGAATTATTTTCTCTTTAAGTTTCTATCTGGCACAAGATCGAAGAAAATTAAAGATTGAGAAGGGGAAGTACAAGCTGGAAGAAAAAGTGCAAAGGAAAGAGATGTATTAGCTTGACTTAGGTGAGAGCAAAGCCAACACCTCTTTATCAATTATTAAAATGTCGTCAAATTAGTCGTGTAACAACATAGAAACAACGTTAATAGAACAGATGATCTGAAGTCGATTTACACATTAAAACAAGAAAAAGTAAAAAAAAGTAAAAGTTTGTAACTTTGAAAAAGTTGGAACAATTCCAGGAAATAATATATACTTGTGACCCAGATTGGCCAAGGAATTAGTAGTTAATTGATCAACGAGGAGACTGTTATTACTGTAAGAGAACTTTGATATTAGATCGAATCGAATGTTTCGTAATCGTCCGACCTTACTCTCAAGAAATTAAGTCTAGGACTTAGGACCACTGCACTTAGTGGCCACAGCCCATGTGCCAGATAGCAAACTTAATGCCACAGTGGCGAACTACACGAGTGATGTTGGCGATTGGCACTGGAATTGTTTCTAACAATATCTTCCCTCCACCGTCTATATGATGATCGCATCAATGCACCTAAATAGCAATGACCAAGGGAATGATCAATTGGTTTAGGACCCCACTTACCCCAGGAAGTTCACAGTGGCCTCTGCCTATGACCTCATCGAGCAAACCAACACAAATGAGTCTAGCAGGCTTTGGGAGATCATTTAGAAATGGGCAGGACGACAACGAATTAGGCTTTTCCTTTGGCTGTTGGCTAAAAGGAAATTATTAACCAACCAGCAGCGGCTGATGCATCATTTAACAATAGACGACAGTTGCTACTTTTGTGGTCAGGAAGAGTCAACTCTCCATGCCCTACGGGATTACCCTAGAGTGATCTCCTTGTGGCATAAATTCCCATCTAAATTTGTAGATAGAGATTTTTTCCACATTGACGAGGAGATGTGCATTTTTAGAAACCTCCGCCAACATTTCAAGTTTAATCAGATAGAGTGGGCTCTCATCTTTAGAGTTGCTTGCTGGTTGATTTGGAAATAGAGGACGAGAGTATCTTTGACATCGACTTTGTTTGGCTGCTAGAAGGTGCTAGGATTGTCGTGGATTATGGCTCTTGGATCATTAAGGCCCTTTTGGTGGAAAGCCGAGTATTCAGGCGCAGAGCATGCCTCTGGGTACACTTGTGGGCTGGACTAAACCAATTGAGGGGTGGGTAAACTGAATATAGATAGCACCGCCAGTACAAGATCCCACATGGCTGCAGCTGGAGGGCTACTTCGAAATAGCCTAGGTCATTGGTGTGGAGGTTTTATACAGAATATTGGCATGGGTGCGCCCTTGGAGGTAGAATTATGGGGGGTCCATTCAGGGCTTACACTGGCATGGGATCGAGGATATCAGCAAGTGGTCATTGAAGTGGACTCGCTGGAGGATTTTAATATTCTCTTCACTTCCAATAGAGTGATGCCTGACATTTATCCTTTGTTTACAGGTATTTGAGGGTTGCTTCACCACACTTGGGAAGTTCAACTACAGCATATCCATCGGGAAAGGAACCAATGTGCTAATCAACTAGCTACCTTTGCAGCTTTCTCAAGGCCAGGAATGTAGTATCTGCGGGAACCGCCGTTAATTATTTAAGACGCATTATATGATAATATGACTGGAGTGCTTTATCCTCGTGATCTGTGCTAAGGCGCATCCGAGACCGAGAGTTTTTGTCTAAATTTTTTTAGATTATTTTCCTTGTAAAAAAAGAAACCTATAAATTAAATAAAGGATAAGCTTACATGAAAAAAGACCACACAGATCCACACCCACAATAAAACTAAATCGGTACCTATTGACCATTATCGCCATACCAGTTACCCAAATACTCGTTTTCATAACAAGACCCTGTAAATACCAAAATGCCATTCATCAAGAGCTCTACACTACCTCTATTTAACTAATCAAAAGGTCACAGATTGCGATTTAATTGCTGATTTGGATCAAAGAGACAAACTATGTTGGCCATATTTCACAAAGCTTTTGCTCACCTACCTGAGGAGCTCAAAAGCCCCTTTAAAAATGGCTCCAAAAAATTTAAGCTCCCTGAGGAAACTCTCAGAGAGTTCCTATCTCATCATCCTAACAACAATTTCTCTATGAGCTTTGCTGATGCTGCTGTGCTTGCCTATGTTCGTCCTCATAACCTTTTCTCTGTTCAGCAAAGGTCCACTTTAAATTTAGATTGTTATTACTATTATCACCTCAATTATACGACTGTGCCATACAATACTGTGCATCGGAAGAATGGTATGAAGTTGATTTCTATGCGATTTGCAGGTTATTCTGTGGGATCGACAAAATATATTGCCTTTTCCTGGGGAACTTTAACAACTTGTTCATGCTGAATAAGCAATATGGATTAGGCAAGGGCACTAATGAGGCCATGTTCCTTATTGAAGCTTATCGAACCCTTCGTGATCGAGGTCCATACCCTACTGATCAAATTATTAAGGATCTTAATGGAAGCTTTGCCTTCGTCATCTACGACAACAAAGCTGGCACTGTCTTTATTGCATTGGTATTGCAGAAAAGCTTACTTTTTTTCAATGAATTTCCTAGAAGATTTCCTTAATTACCATTTCCATTAGGCATCCACCAAGTAAAACAGTTGAGTTATATCACATACTTTAACTGTAAAGAATGAAGACCGCTTGTATGTAGCATTTACTTTGCTTTAAAGGGTAAATACATCATTTCAAGATTGTTAAGCTCGTAAGAAACATGGTTATTTTCTTAGCTACTGGAATAAGTTAACATTTTTTTAAAAAAGATCAAAGGTGAAACTGGTTTTTGTTTACAGGGTTCTGATGGTGGAGTGAAGCTGTACTGGGGTATTGCAGCAGATGGCTCTGTGGTTATATCAAATGATCTAGAGGTCATCAAAGCAGGTTGTGCCAAATCATTTTCCCCATTCCCAGCAGGTAAACTGACCCTTTCTTAGTAGCTGGATGACAAAAGACATCGACTCAAATTTATAACCTATCTGGCTGTTTGGCTAATATATTTAGTAATACTAACTTGTGGACTTGTCCACAGACCCCACTGACATTTGATGAAGTAACATTAGCAGTAATAGTCATAATCTCTTATATTATAAACTGTTGGCTTATAAATATTGAAATGGTTAAGCACTAAGATAAGGGTGTGAATAAACATGAATGGCGACGTGAACTTCTTCAGGATTCATGTTCTATAGCCAAGGAGGTTTGATGAGCTTTGAGCATCCAATAAATAAAATTAGAGCAATGCCCAGAGTTGATAGTGAAGGGGCACTATATGGGGCAAATTTCAAAGTTGATGTGTACACAAGGATCAACAGTCTTCCTCGAAAAGGAAGTGCAGCCAATTGGACTGAGTGGGACTCTCACAACTAAACTACTCGTATAACTTCAAGTCATTTGTATAAAAACGCCATCCTTTTTCTTTGACATGTCTCAACCTCTTTCTTACCTTCCTTAAGTTCTGTAGAATATATTTTTATGTATTTGTTATTTGGCCAAGTTACCCTTTTCAATGACTGTAAATTATATGGCTGCAGCTTCCAATTTCTTGAATAGTATCTTACAAGTTCAACAGTTAATTTTACATGTTTGCTAACTTTTTTTTTAATAATTTATTCGTTTATATTTGTAGCTAACTTGATTCGATCCTCTTAGTAGCCTACAAAATAAGCATGTCAAGGCATAATGCAATAAGATCGTATATGGGATGCTATCAAATTCTAGGGACAAAAGGTATGAATTACGCTCACGTTCCTTAGAAAGTTTAAATTTCTACCGTTATCTATAATATTAAGTTATACTAAATTTTAAAATAGTTTTGTTTTCTTATCAATATAATATTACAACTAGGTTATTTGGACAAATAAGATGGCGTGATTTTAAAAAATGATTTTACTTGACATTAATTAAAGTTGTGATTTTCACCTTAATGTTTATAAAATGGTAAGATTTGCACTTTCAAACCTAACTCTATTAGGTTTTTGCCTTGGGATATAGGTATGCCAATGACATGGCTGTTTAAGAAATTTATGCTTTTAATTTGATCAATATTTAATTTTTAAATTATTAAAACAAAAACAGCTTATATTTTTATTTTCTTAAATGCAACAAAATTTTGTTAACGAAATATATTCCTTGTTTTAAATTAATGTGTAAAAAATTGAAGAAATATTTTAATAAGTATTTATAAAAAAGTTTTCATATTCATTAAAATATATATTTATTATAGGTTATTATATTTTTTGAGAAATTAAATTAATAAATATATTACTAAAATGTAATCCTTACAAAGATAGAGCAAAACTATAGTAAAAATCAACTTGACTGATACCCTCCTTGGTTAAGAATGGAAATGCCCACCAGAATAAGTTAGCCCCTACAGTGCAGGTTAGCTCACTCCTCTTTACTTGACTGGTCATTCTTAAAACAAATTTCCATTGCGACTTAATGTTGCATATCCACTTTAGAGCTAGTAAGTCCTTACTTTTCTTTATGCCATTCTATTAGCTCTTTTTACATGTTCACACATCTATCTAGCAATGTGTTATGGAAGATTTGATGACAACTACTTTACCAATAGTTAATAATCGTTCTCCGGGAGTTGTAGGATATAATTATAAAGAGCTTTTGTCTTCCTTCATTAGCACTGGCTCTATAAGTTTCCTTTTCTCACTTTTTCACCATTCTATCCTTAAGATCATCTTAGGTTTAATGGTGTTTGGCATACTGATATGTGCTTAATTGATTATCAATTTATTCCATAACATTTAGCATTTGTTGATATGAAATGCTTATGACATTCATTTTATTCATATTTAGTTTTAGGTACAATTTAGAAGCGAAAGACCTAAAACCAAAATATTTGAGCCGTTTTTTTTGAAGATTTTATTGTTTGAAAACCAAAACCAACCCCTTCCCCCGAAACCTAAACACAAATTATTTTTATTTCAAAAGTTTTACACACTCTCTCTGTAGGATTGACCTAAACTCATCACTACTATAACTGTAGGTTTAGTTATTTTGAGTAGTGTTACAACACGTTATGTCAAATTTTGGTGTCATTGCCAGGGAGTGTGGTATTTTAGTTTTTGTTCTTGATTTTAATTCATGTTTTGTATATATTTGTTTATCATTTTTTTTATATTTATTTCTTGATCTTTTAATGTTTGTTTGTATTTGTTTAAAAAAGAAAAAGAAAAGAAAAGAGAGACACTGCAAAGGTAGTATATCATTGCAAGAGTATTTCAATTTTGCCTACAGCCCATATTTCCAATCCTATAACTAAGCTTAGAGTGATCAACCAAAATTAGCTTATGGATGGGATGGCCAACAAGACTACTACCTGGATGAGCTGAAGTGTCCACAACAATTCCTGTATAGACCAGAAGCTTCTTATCATGATTCAAGTACATCTCTGGAAGATTTGCTTAATATTAACTACTAACAATATTCAACTTCAACAGAGTGTACAGGAGTTCCAATATGATGTAAGGAAATTTTTGCAAGATATAAGTTAGAGTCCAAGATTTGGAGTGGCAACAAAACTCAAGTACATCTCTAGAAGAATTAGTTAATGTTTGTGTTGCTAATACTTTGCGATTACAACATGAAGAGATTTAATTGCAGTAAGAAACAAGTTTTAGGATCGAGAACTTGGCAAGCCAGATGGGTTAGTTAATTGAAGCTCTCGACCACCTAGCATCACAACACGAAGAAATGAAACTAACTCAATTTGAGGAGTACCCAAGGGAAGTTAGTTCAAAGACCTTACAGAGTGAAGAGGAGCTTGAGAATCTTGAGGAATTGCTTGTGTGAAAGAAGATGAGAAGGAGCTCGAAGTAGAAAATGAAATATTATTTAGCTTAGAGGTAAATGCTGAGTCCTTTATTGTTTTTAATATTAATCTTTCACCTTTACATAGCAGATTGAAGGAATTAAACGAGGAAGAAAAAGGTGAATAGACATTTGACATCTTTCCATAGTGTATAGACTCAACAGAGATTAAGAATTTGAAGATAGGTAATATGTTGTATGTGAATGATCATCAACTTCATCAATTTAGGCCCTATCCTGAAAAACCTCACGTGGAGGAATCATAAACTGTGACACTCGAAGATCATAATTTTGTCATGTGAGGAGAAAACAAGGAGTTGAGCTAGTAACATTAAACAAAGGGACTTCTTAGGAGGTAACCTAAAGGAATTTTAGTGAGGAGAAAACAAGGAGTCAAGCTAGTGACATTAAACAAAGGCACTTCTTGGGAGGCAACCTAAAGGAAGTTTACTTCTTTTCTTTACATTTCCACATTTCTTTCTTATATACATGTGTGTTTTAAATTTGTTTGTTCTTACTTGTTTTTAAGTTTTCAATAAAAAGAGAGAGAGAATCAAACAAACAAGTAAACATTCTCTTTTTCTATTGCTTTTAAGATTATATAGTCATGATTAGGGTATAAATTAACTGGAGAATTTCATGACAACTTTAGTATGTGCTTTTGCTCTTGTGATTGGTCAATATGCTCTTGTGATTGGTCCATATCAATCTCATTGTCTTTTGCTTATATATGACCTTCATGACATGGACATCATGACTTTGCTTTGATTTTCTATTTAATACCACATTTTTATCATACGCTTCAACATGGAAATGATATAGGTATTCTTGATTTCATGAGCTACATTAGCTAAACAGCCTACCCATTAATATGAATTTTCCTTTGCTAAGCCCCCTTGAGCTTTATTAGCCTTTTTTTTTGTATTAACCATATCATATGCTATTAAAATTAAACAAATGTCCTACCTAAGCCATAAAGCTAGTGGAGCATTTGTTAATTGTTGATGAATGTGGATGTATAAAATCTAAGTGTAGGGGTGCACATATATGTGGGTTGGTTATATTTGTTAGAATGTCATGTTATAGATTACATTGTTAGTGTAGCTTCTTTTAATGTTTATATTAAAAAAAAGAAAGAAAAAAAGAAAAAAAGAAAAAAATTTTTGAATAAAAATATCAAGGAAATATATTTGTTTTGAAAAATTGTTCATGATTGGTTTCTCCTTCTAAAATTGTATTGAATGGGTGATTTGCTTATAATGTATATGAGGTAGATGTGGCTTCGAAGGATCAATCCTTATAGTTGCAATGTATTAATATCATCAATTTTTATGAGTGATTCTTTCTAACTGGTTATGCTTCATATGGTTTGTAGTTTTTGCATTTATCACTGTTGATGTAAACAATTGCAAGTAAATGTTGGTTTTTGTGCTTGATGTTGCTGTTATGCCCAAAATAAGTTCCAAAAATACCTAGGCTATCTTACTCATAAGTATATGAGGTAGTTGTAGTTGATTATCTAGGGTCGTCTTATACGGAGGTGAAATTAGTTCACTTAAACTAATCTTGAATAAAAATAACAAAAACTGGTGCAATTATAAACATTCTATCCCAATTTGTTTAGTTAAGGCTTTAAAGAAAATTATGCAACTAGACTTAAAAGCAACTGATTCAACTGGAAGCAAAAATGAATAGATTAATTAAAGTGGAAAACTCTTAAGAATTAATTTAACTAATTTAATCTCCTAAGCCTGATTAAGGGGAAATGATTGGATAGTTGTCTTATTAAAATTAACAGTTGGTTCCTAAGATCAACTCGAATAATAAACTAAATCTAACTTTCGTATTCGACAAGTTATCATTCAAATTAATTACCAAAACCTAACTACTAATTACTACTTAAGTTAATATATTTCTAATCTTTAACTTAAGCGTCCAAAGTTTCTCGTTCTGTATTAAACTTCTTCCCTTGTTTAATACCAAAATGATGCAAAGTTTGATCATTCTATTACATCCATTCAGTTCAGAAACTATAACATAAGACAATAACACAATCCCTCAATCATGCATATTTGACTAAATATAGCTACATTAATCCTCAAGAAAAAGAGATCAGCCTATCATGAAAATCATAAGATTCATCATCTTTAAATACCTCAATCTCATCTTTATCAATATAAGAGAAGTATTTAAGCAACAAACTAAGTAAATAACGAAATAAACAATAAAAAAATAACAGAGTATCAAGCGGTTAAGCTAATATGGTAGTAAGTTTGGTTAACAACAGAGAAATAAACACAGGGAAATAATGTAACAAATGAAGAACAAAACAAGCAAACAAAGATTGGAAAAGGGAGTTTCAGTGGTCTCTTGTGACTCTCAAGCTCTTTGCATTGGCTCCTTGCTTTTGCTCCTGTTTGGTTCTTACCGAGATGATCAGATGTTCACACTGTTTTCACCTCTCTATTGTTAGTCTTCTTCTTCACTTCAGCCAACTGGTCTCTGCTTTCTTTACTCTCTTCTTTGCCTTCTCTTTTCTCTCTGCTTTGTTCCCCAAATATGTCTCGAGTGTATGTAGCATAAGTTTCCAACGTGTAACCTATTGCCCCTCTCTTTTCCCTTTTATTTGTAGTATGATATTAGGTTTCGAGTTTTGAGCCTAGCATCGTCAATCCTACACGTGTAATGTATTAAAGTAAGTGTACGAAATAATAGGGTTGGTCATCTAGCCTTCTTACCCCTATGAGTGGCCTCTCACAGGTGTGACTTGACATGTCACACCTGTGACTTGCTTCTCATGGCTGTGAGAAACTTTTCATGGTTGTAAAAATGCATGCTACTGGTAAATGTGAAGCAGGCAGTTGGCTGGAAGAAAAAGTGTGACAGTTGGCAAGATGAAGAAGCATGAAGGTGGCGAGATGAAGAAGCATGTAGCTGGTATTTTGTGGGAAGCGCAGGAGATACTAGCTGTCACCGAATATGCATAGGAGCTGTTGGTTGTCATAGGCATTGGTTGTTGCATAGGAAGCTCACCGAGAGAAGTATGGTATGGGTTGTCAATGTGAGAAGCATGGATGGGAGCTAGTGAATGAGAAGATCACCGTGAGAAGACATGAGCTGAAGTGAGTGTGACATGCAATTAACATGTGTGACCATGTAATTAACACGTGTGACCATGCAATTAATGTGTCAAACCCATTTTCATCACAATTCTTCTTGTTTTTTTTTCATGCTACATTCACAAAATTCTCCACTTAACATTCATACAACATTAACCCCATTTTCACTCAATCCATATCAATTTTGGATTAAAAACAAGAATTTGTAACACAAAATCAAGATATGAAGCAATCAAAAGCAATAGAAACTAGACACAACAATTCCCGGACACTTAAACTATGCTTGTCCTTAAACAAAATAAACAACACTAGAATAAACAATGAAAACAACAATTTTCCTAAATAATAATGAAAGATATCAACAATCATTTCAATAAACACAACCTAAGAACTTGAAACTCATAATACTCCACGAACAAGCTATTCTTTGCATATTTAGCTAGAATCAACAATTACTTAAATTCAAAGAACCATTAACAAGTGTGATAGATACTCACTCCACTCTCCATCCTCTCAAGCATTCAAAGGTAGGGTATATTCACTCATCATTCATTTCATGTAAGTCATCTACCATAAACTTGCTTACTAATCTAATCTCCACCACTCATATCAAACATAAACATCAATCCAAAGGTCTTTAGTTTGGTTGTAATGGGGCTAGACTAACGTAGGAAAAAGGAAAATCACATTTTATAACCACAAAATAAATTGAGCATTTAAAGTAATATAAACAATGAAATATAAAACACTCAATTCTTTCCTTTCAAATTAACAACATTAGCATTCCCTTTTTTTATGTCTCTCCTCTTTCTTTTCATTTTTTTGTTATCTTCTCTTTCCTTTATTTCTTTTATATTTCTATTTCTTTTCTATTTCTCTTTTTTATTTCATTCTCAAAAGAAAAATATAGAGGAGAGATAATTACTACAACCATACCCATCCTGATGCAATAGCCAACTATATACTATGATTCCTCCATACTTATTCAAACAATTATTCCCCAAACCCAATCATACACATTAAATGCTCAACTTACCTTATAGTAGGTACAATGAAGAGGATAAATAATTAAGGTCAAGGTTTATATTTTGGATTTAAAAAAAGAAAAGGTTTTATGTTAAGCTCAAAGGGGGTTCACTAAAGGTAACATCATGGTGGCATTTTAAGAAAAAGGGGTAAATCCTAATTGCCTTCATAATTTCAACATTTGCATAAGATTATGTGATCTCAACTAGTATTTGCAAGCAAGTTCTAGAGTCCCTCAATCATAAAAGAACACTCTTAATAAAGAATATTTAAATTTGGTGTTTAATAATTCAAAAAGGCTCAAATTCTTACTAAATGAAAAGTGTCATTCATCTATCATAACAAGCTAATGTCCTTTAGCCAAAATCCAAATCAATTAGTCTAAGCATGCAAGTATACTCATTCACTCATATTATGCATTTCTAATCTCATTGAGTTTATGTCATGACCATGCATCTCTAACTATTAAATGGGAAAACAAACACACTACATATAAATAATAAATATATTTTTTAACTAATACTCCTCCCTACACTTAAATACCATATTGTTCCTAATATGATACAAAAGGTAAAAGAGGGATCTAAGATACAAAACAACATGAACAAGGATAAGAATTAAAACAAAAAGACAATAAACTAATAAGCATTAAAAATAATAAAAAGAACAAGGATAGAAATAGAATATGAAAGTGTGGGCAGTGGTTATGTCAATGCGGTGTGAAGCATGACATACTACATCGACGAGTGGAGAATAGCTGCGAGGAAGACAAATAAAAGATATTGAAAAGTATGCCTGTGCACACAAAGCGAACAGATTAAGTCGAGTTTCATTAAACAGAAACAACAAACAACTAATTGAAAACCAAAATAGAAATTATATAGGTTGCCTCCTGTTTAGGCTTCTTTAATGTCTTTTAGCTGGACACCTCGACCGTTATGCTCAATGTGAATCACTCAAAGTAAGCGATTCTACTGTTTTTTTCTCTTCATTGGAATTTTTCTCCAAGAACTTCCCAATCTCTCCCTTAGTTGCATCGACCAGTAATTGGTAATATTCATCATTCTCTTTAACCAAGTGCAGCTCCTTTTCTTCTTCTGCTTGCAAGGTGAAATCAAAATATGCAGCATTAATTTGATTAAAAAAGAACAATCTTTAGAAACAGTTGTAGTAAGAACAGATTCAACATTAATGATAAAAAAATTCAACTGTTTATCCCAAAACAATCATGCTCATTTTCCCGTTCTTCACATCAATCAAGTTATTGGTAGTGGTCATAAAAGGCCTCCCTAAGAGGATGATGTATCCTCCCCCATGTCTAAGACCACAAAGTCTACATGAATAATTAATCCTACAACTTTCATTAACACATCCTCCGTTATTCCTTTCGGATAATTCATTGACCTATTAACTAATTGCAAACACATGTTTGTAGGTCTTACCTATCCTAGATCTAATTTCTCATAAATAGATTGAGGCATAAGGTTTATATTTGCCCTAAGGTCAAGCACACCCTTAACCTCATCACCATTACCCATTGACACTTGCACAAGAAAATTCCTTGGGTCTTTAAATTTAGGGGGTAATTGCTATTGTAGCACTGCACTTGCAACCTTTGAAACTATCACCTTCTCGTTTGGCTCAAACATCCGTTTCTTGGTGCATAGTTCCTTGAAGAACTTCACATAAGCTAGAATGCTTCTGATCACACCTAACAAAGGTAGGTTAATATTAACTTTGAAAAATATGTTATAAAGATCAAAAAATTGCTTATCTTGTTTTGATTCCTTAAGGTGGCTCAGGTATGGGATTAGTGGTTTATAAGAATTAGTCACTTTATATAGTCATGTCCTTCATTGTAGTCGGTTATATGTCCCAGTTTTTCACCTTTTGCATGTAACTTAAAAAGTTGTCGTGACTATTGCTCTCTTCATTCTACTCACCTTTTTCGTTGGTGAGGCTCCCCTCCTCTTGATTACTTACACTAGAAAGATTAGAAGGGATCTCAACATAATTATCAATTAGCTTACCATAGAGTAATGACTACTTGGGCTTGCTCAGGTTGATTTCATAACTTCCTTTTTTAATTGTTGTGCATATAAGCAGCAAGTTGCCCCACTTGGTCTCAATCCTCTTCACAAATGCCTTCAAAGAATCAAGCCTCTTATTATTCATCTCTTGATTTTGAGTTATGACCTAAATAAACACATTCGTGTTTTCTTACAAAGAAGAATTGCTTGGTGGGTTCTGAAGTGAGGATTGCCCTTAGTAATATTTGTGCTCTGAAAATTTTGGTAATGTGGTTAGGGCTGTGTTGGTGGATTGTTGGTCTTCCATGAAAAATTAAGGTGGTTTCTCCAACCAGGGTTGTATGTGTTCGAGTATAGATCATTTCACTCCCTTGATTGAAAACTATTGAGTGAGTTCACTTATTCTTCCCCATCTGCAAATGGCTCATAAGGATATGAACAAGCGTTAGCTCCATAACTACAAGTTCCACATATGCCACATACCTCATGATTTGGAACATTTTGGGGTAGCCTTATAGCTAGCATCTTTACATGCCTTATTAACTCATCCAACTGCATAACCAGTTCTTACTTTGAGCTCACTTCATGGATTCCATCTCTTCTTCCACTCACTCTCTTTTTTTTAGAATTGTACCCTAACATTTTGAAGATCTCATATGTTTCTTTGGCAGTCTTCTCTCCCACAGCTCCTCCTGCTACATTATCCACTGTATACTGACATTGTTGTGTCCATCCATAATAAAAGAACTGGTTCTACATGTGGAGTGGAAAATGATTGTGTGGAAACTAAAAGAGAAAGAGTTTGAAGCATTCTCACACCTCATGAAATGGCTCTCCCTCCATTTGAGTGAAGGTAGCAATCTTTGTCCGCAACTCAGAAGTCTTTCGGTGGGAGTAGAACTTTTCGATGAACTTGATGTACACCTCCTCCCATGTAGTCAATGAATCGAGTGGAAGGATCATCAATTATGCTTTGGCTCGATCCTTTAATATGTATGGGAAGCACTTCATCCTAAGCTGATCTTCATTTAGGCCATCTAAAGGGAAAATCTGGAGAGTGGTGTAGAACTCCAGAATAAAGTTTAAAGGGTCTTCGTTGGGAACTCCATAGAATGATGGCAGCATGTTGTAGTGGATACTCTTTGATTTATAATTCCTAAATGCCTCTCCCAATTGTATGCACGAAGTGGCAGTACCCCTATTACTGGTCTGACATACTCCTTTATTATTGGCTGTCTTTCACCCATCTCTTAGTCTTCTAGTTTGGGTCACTAGAGATAGACTTCAAAGTCCTTTAGAGGTCCTCTTATCTGATGTACGTTGTCAATAAAAGGGGCAAGTTCACCTTCCTAAGACCTCTTTCCTCGCATAAACCAAATAAAGACAATAGTGAATTAGTAAGAAAATTACTATAACAACTTAAAGAAATAACACGACAAAATTTTATGCATGCACAATGAAAAACAACCAAAATTAATTGAAGTATAAACATTAAACACCTTCCCTGCAACGACGTCAAAATACTTAAATTAGTTTTGGGCATAAAAAATATTTTGATTAGGCTATCCTAAATTAGTTTAAGTATTTTGTGCCTAAAATAAGTTCTAAAAATAACTAGGCTATCCTATTCAAAAGTATATGAGGTAGTTGTAGTTGATTACCTAGGGTTATCTCCTTCGGAGGTGAAATTGGTTCATTTAAATTAATCTTGAATAAAAATAACAAGTACTGATGCAATCATAAACATTCTATCCCAATTTTTTTAGTGAAGGCTCTAAAGAAAATTATGTAACTAGACTCAAAAGCAACTGATTCAACCGAAAGAAAAAACGAAAAGATTAATCAAAGTGGAAAACTCTTGAAAATTAATTTCACTAATTCAATCTCCTATACCTGATTAAAGGGAAATGATTAGGTAGTTGTCTTACTAAAATTAGCAGTTAGGTCCTAAGATCAACTCAAATAATAAACTAAATCTAACTTTCATATTTGACAAGTTATCATCTGAATTAATTACAAAAACCCGACTACTAATTACCACTTAAGTTAATATATTTCTAATTCTTAACCTAAGCGTATATAGTTTCTCTTTCCTTATTAAACTTCTTCTCTCGATTCTTCATTTATACCAAAATGATACAAATTTTGATCATTCTATTACATCCATTTAGTTTAGAAACTATAGAAAACATAAGACAATAACACAGTCCCTTAATCATGCATATTTAACTAAAAATAGCTACATTAATCCTCAAGAAAAAGAGACCAGCCCATCACAGAAATCACAAGATTCATCATCTTTAAATACCTCAATCTCATCTTTATCAGTATAAGAGAAGTATTTAAGCAATAAACTAAGTAAATAACTAAATAAACAATCAAAAGATAACAGAGTACTAGTCAGTTAAGCTAATAGGGTAGTAAGTTCGGTGAACAATAGAGAAATAAACACATGGAAATAATGCAACAAATGAAGAACATAAAAAGCAAACAAATATTGGATGAGGGAGTTGCAATGGTCTCCTTTGACTCTCAAGGTCTCTACATTGGCTCCCATCTTCTGCTCCTGCTTGGTTCTTACCCAAATGATTGGATGTTCACATTATTTCCACCTCTCTGCTGTTCTTCTTCTTCACTTCTGCTGATTGGTCTCTGCTTCCTCTCCTCTCTTCTCCACCTTCTCTCTTCTCCCTATTTTGTTCCCCAAATGTGCCTCGGGTATGTGTAACATAAATGTGCATTGTGTAATCTGTCGCCCCTCTCTTTTTCCTTCTATTTGTAGCATGATAAGGTTTAGGGTTTCGAGCCTAGCGTTGTCAATTCTATACGTGTAATGTATTAAAGTGAGTGCAAAGAATAATAACGCTAGTAACCTAGCCTTCTCACCCTCGTGAGTGGCCTCTCACGGGTGTGACTTAACATGTCAATTGCTTCTCACGGCTGTGAAAGGCTTCTTATAGTCGTGAGAAGCTTCTCATGCTACTGATGAATGTGAAGCAGATAGTTAGCTGGATGAAGAAGCATGACAACTGACGAGATGAAGAAGCATGCAACTAGCAACATGAAGAAGCATACAATTGATCTGTTGTGAGAAGCATTGGAGTTGTTGGCTATCACTAAATGTGTATGGGAGCTGCTAGCTATCATGGGCATTGACTGTTGCATGGGAAGCTTACCATGAGAAGCATAGCATGGGCTGTCAACATGAGAAGCATAGATGGTAACTGGGAGAATAAGAAGATCATCGTGAGAAGGCATGAGCTAAAATGAGTGTGACATACAATTAACGTGTGTGACCATGTAATTATCATGTGTGACCATGCAATTAATGTGTGTGACCATGCAATTAACATGCCACACCCATTTTCATCAGCAATTCTTCTTGTTTCTTTTTCATGCTATATTCACAAAATTCTCCATTTAACATTCATGCAACATTCACCCATTTTCACTTAATCTATATCAACTTTGGATTAAAAACAAGAATTTGTAACCCAAAATTAAGATATGAAGGCAATTAAAAGCAATAGAAACTAGGAACAATAGTTATATTAAGTGTTACTTTTGTTTCACTAGTTTTGATGGCTTTCATGCTACTTTACCAAAATGCATCTGGCCTTACCCTTTCCCACATTACAACCCTAAAAAGCCCTTTGATTCATGATTTTGCATATGAAACTTAATGGTGGAGAAATAAAATGATTTGCAAAGTTATGGAATGCCATGATCATGAATGGTGTTTGGGTTTACCCATGAATATATCTTATTTAAACACATTTTCCAAGTCTACGTCTAGATTACTCAGTTTCTAAAGGTGTTGATTGTTGATCGATCATGATTAAAAGCTTTGAATGCTAAAATTCTTGCTATGGTTTTTGAAAATTTTTCATATTTATTTATGATTATATATTCTTAGAAATATAGGAAATAAGTAAATATTTTGAGTACGTGATTTTGATTTAGATGTTTTGCTCAAGGATGGTCAAAAGTTAAGTGTGGAGGAAATTGATATGTTTTTAGTTGATTATGAATTTATTCCATAACACTTAATGTTTAATGATATGAACTGCTTAAGACATTCAATTTAGTTTATATTTGGTTTCGGTACAATTCGGAAGCGAAAGAGTTAAAGTGAGTTGAAAGCAAAATATTTGAGCCATCTTCATGGAGCAAGAAGAAAAAGATTAAAATCAAGAGAAGAAAAGAAAATGCCAAGAAAGAGGAGGTGAAAACATTAAAAGGAGGAATGAAGAAATGCCTCACGACTATGCACAAGTTGCATGGGCATGGGACTCATCTCACACCTATGTAACACTTCTCACAACTGTAAGAGCTATGTATGACTATGAGAAGTTGTGCACCCTCATGAAAAATGTTTCATGAGTGTGACTCTGACAGGCATGACAAATTATGCACCCCCGTAAGGACTGGCCAGCTCACTTAAAGCTAACTTTGTACTATAAAATCATCATTTTTGTGGCGATAGAAGCTATGTTTTCATTGGGGAAAAAGAGTGAGGTCTTAGTTTTGAGGTTTTGGGAGAATGAAGAGGGGAAAACATCTCATCCTTTGGAGACCCACGAAGGTCTAGGCTTCCTGATGCCAGTGCAGAGGTGATATCGATGTGGAAGAACCTAGTTAAGCATTTTTCTCATTGTTTGTAGTTCTTTCTCTTAGGGATTGATTATGTTATCCTATTTTTAATGTTTGGGTGTTGTGTAAGAGTGATTGAATGCTCTATTTGATTATTTTTATGTAAGAACCCATTGCTAGAATCTTTAATATAATCCTTAATTGTTATGTTGAAATTCATTTGTGGCAAATAATGGTTTTGAGTCATTAGGGATAATATAACCTAGGTTAAATGACCCGAGCTTGTGTTAGAGAAGTGCTTTAAAGGCAATCACCTTTAGTACTTGTTGTATAAATCTTTTTGATTAATAATAAGGCTTTTTCGTTAATTTGATGTTCATCTTCTTTACAAATTGATAGTGATCTTAAATCGAATTAATGAAGTCCTTAATACATTACATAGCATGAAGGAAATCATGATGAGATTATGATAATGAGATTCCTATCATATGTAATTATATTAGTATTTAAATTATCTTGAGTCATAGGATTAATAAGATGGGACATTATTAATCCAGACAGACTGGCACATGTTATACTTCTTGATTAGATCAAACAGTGGATATCATTAGCTGTAAGCATGAGTTGGTTGGAGTTAACATGTGGATGCTTGCTAAGAGTAGTAAGTACATTGGATGACCTGCCATGAGACAATTATATGGATAATCTATTCTAGTGTCAATGATAGTCTCATAATAGCAATGGTGCGAATATCTTTGGACTTAAGGTGCTCAAGGATATCCTGTATACTATTCCTATACTTTGACTCCCTTCCACGTTGCCTTTTAGAGGTTGCTCATAGGGTGGTGATTGGGTACAGCTTGAGATATTCAAAGGTAATTGAATAGCCAATAAAGGATTCACGACTTCTAATAGAAGGAGATGATACCCATAACCTCTAGTTGGGGTCATTACTCGAGAATCTCTTATCAGAGTGAAAATGTCATGAAGTTTGTCGTCAGTGACATATCCAATTGAGTAATGAGCCTCGAGGACAAGAACTAACATCACTTGGGCTAGATGTGACATATTTAGTTTAGTGAGAGTTGACACTTTAACCATACTCTGAACCAAGTCGGGTATAAATGGTGAAAGGATGAATTGCACGGGAACATTGTTTATGGAAGTATTCAAACCATTGACTTTCCAGTAAATTGGGATTCATGATGTGTTGCTAGATACCACTCATGACTTGCTTGAATTAGGTGTTAATTCAAGTGGCCAACATAACCGGAAACTTACTGGGTCACATGCATTGAAGATGCGAAGAATGAGTAAAATGGTTTTGGATGAGGATCCAGGATATGAGAGATGCATGACTAAGCTATACAAGTATGGTAGTTTAGGGTCATTTGATTATGAATCATATGACACATGTGAATCTTGCTTTTTAGGTAAGATGACAAAGTTACCCTTTAATAAGCAAGATGACAAAATTACCTTTTAATAAGCAAGATGATAAAATTACCCTTTAAAGAAAGGGTGGAAGTTTCATGCCAAATTAAGTGGGATTAAAAGCCACTTAATTTCCACTAACTCTCCATTAATGTTGGGGGTTAGAGGAAGGCCAAAGGGTGTAAGAAACATCAATTTTCGTGCAAGTGTTATGGGAAATCAAGAGACTTTTTAGTGTTAATCATCTTCTCTCACTCTCTACAAACACTCTCTCAAAGAATACATCACAAAACTAGCACTTTGTTTGTGTTCTAGCCATTCTTCCTAAGAGATTTCGAGCTTTACTCTTCACGTGGATATCATTAGAGAAGTCCTCCTTTGGTTGTTGTGGTTTACGACAACTCAAAGAGGTGAAGACAACAAAGAACGAAGGAGATTGTAAGGTATATATCTTAAGTTCATATTTTGTTAAAGTTACATCTAATGGAACTTGAAAGTTCTTGGATTTTTGGGTTTTGTTTTATATTTCAACTGTTGTTTTCTATTTTTGATGCATGTGATGCAAGATCAAAACCTATTAGTGGTATCATAGCCATCTTGTGCCTATTAGATGTAGTTTTTATTACATATGCAATAAGATTGCATAGTTGTGACAACTGAGGTTCTGTTCTTAGAAATTTGAAATTAAATTATGAAAATTTTTCTTCACAATTTTCTTTCATTGATCCACTCATGAGACGTTTGTAGATAGTTTTCATGATTGAAAATTTATTTTAATGTGATTAAAATATTTTTTCGAATTTTATACAACAGGCATGAAAATTATTTTCCTACAAAACATATGATGTTAGTTGGATAAATTATTAAGGTCGAATATTTTTTTTCTTGGAATTTGATTATGGAAAAATTATGTAAACATATCCAAAATTAATTAAAATTATTTTAATTAATTTTTCAAACAGTAAACAAATCTAGTCGGTTTTGTTGAAATTAATGGAATTGTTTTGTTTGATAATTTTGTATGTGTATGTTTCAGTTTCAAAACCTTTAAAATATTTTTATGTCATAAAAATGTGTTATTTTGATGTCTTATGCATGCCAAAATGAATTTTCTCAAACTTAGATTTTCGTAAAATTTTTACATGTCAAATATGTCATTTTTGTTTGTCTAAGTGTAGTTTGAGTTATCTTGATGATTTTGGGTGATTCCAAAATTATTTTGATGAACTTGAAATGACCTGGAGATGCATGGAATGGTGATTTGATGTTTCAAAAATTTTGGGAAATTTTGGAAATTAATTTTGAATTAATTTTAAGTGGAGCATTAAATTTTCTAGTATGACTAGAAAGTGGAATGTGTGACAAAATTAAAGTGTTTAATTTTGACATCAAATAAGTAATTTTAAGGTTTATTAGTTTTTGAATTAATTTCTAGAAATTGGAGTTTAATTTGATTTGATTAATATTAAATTCCAAAGCGAAACGACATGCAAAATTAAATTTAACCGAGATTAAAATTATTAAGTAATTCTATTTAGAAGTTGAATCGACGTCCAAATTTTAGGATCCATAAATTGTCACGAACAAAACTTATGTGTGTAATTTGATGCATTGGAGAATGCATGTTAGGATTGTTTGGACTTGTATGATGGATGGTTATGGACTCAAACCCAATATGATTGTGATGTCCATATCATGCCATATAGTTATAGTAACTATATATATATATATATATATATATATATATATGATATATACAAGATCATCCTTGTTAGATGAGACCTTAGTTTAAATCCCTCACTTCGAATATTAAAACTAACACCTTCCATTAATATGGTGAGAACCAGAGTTCTTTTAGAGTTAGGGTTGTTTGGTAAACCTAAACCCACTACACGAATATTTTCGATCTATGGAAATATGATTTTTAGATTAATGGGTCAACTTTAACTAGAAGCGTTGATTTGTTGGGCCCAAGGTCAACGTGGATAGAGGTGAAGTTGGGTAGTATACATGAGATGTACATGAATCAAGAGTTGATAGCCTAATCTGAGAGCACACATCAACAATTGATAGCACTAGATTCAATAGTTGCATTATAAATACAATTGTTATGATTGATACCTACAGATTGACCTAAGGTTGCTTGTTGGGCAAACCTAAGGTCATTCTTAGGGATATTGGATATCAACCCACTAGGAGAACTTTTATATAAGTTCTCTCGGATTCATATAGAGGGTTATGGATTCATAAGAAAATAGTGGGAGCGATGCTGCATATTATTAAAGTCTTAATTGACAAGCATTTACGTACAGTCTAACACCATTTCTCTCTTTGACATTAGGCTGCAAGAATCGACACCATAAACACTAGTGTGAACCTATGGTCACTTATAGATGCCAATAAGTTGATTGTACCTAACTTTCTAGATTAGCTTAAGAACCTAAGAATGGTTCTCAAGTTAGAGAAACTAGGCTACGTCTTGGAAGAACCACTTCACGATCCCCTACTGCTAATGCTTTTGACAATGATCAGAGGGCCTACAAAAAGCATCTCGATGATAGTGAGATGGCTAGCTGCATAATGCTAGCCACTATGTCACCATAATTGCAAAAGAAACATGAGGCTATTGATGCTCATACCATAGTTTATCTTCTGAGGAAGCTGTTTGATGAGCAAGCTAGGTCTAAAAGGTTCAAGACCTCGAGGTTGCTCTTTCACTCCAAGATGGCTAAGGGGACATCTCCAATGCAATATGCGCTGAAGATGAATGGCTATATTGAGAGGTTAGCCTCCTTAGGTTTTTTGATAGATTATGAATTAAGTATAGACTTAATTCTAATTGATTTGACTGATAGTTATTCACAGTTTGTGCTTAACTATCGGATGAACCAAATATCCACAACAATTCCTGAGTTGATCAACTTACTCAAAACAGTTAAGGCATCTATCTGTAAGGACAGTAAAGTAGTGATGTTGGTGGACTCTTCTCGTTCGAGGAGGAAGAACCGAAAGAAGAAGAATTCCATAAGGCCTAAGGGAGGTGTGGCCAAGAAGAAAGCTAAGGAGACTGCGCCTAATGGAACATGCTCCCACTGTGGCAAGGATAGCTATTGGAAGAGGAATTGTAAGTCCTATCTGGAATCACTGAAGCAGAAAAAGGCATCATATACCCCATCTACTTTAGTTATGTTTATTATTGATATTAATACTATTTCTAATAATAACATATAGGTATTAGATACCAATTGTGGGTCGCACATATGTACTGATATGCAAGGCCTCAGGAATAATTGACAACTCAATAAGGGAGAGTCGAACCTGTGTATAGGCAATGGAGCAAGAGTTGCTGCATTAGTCGTAGGAACTTATGTGTTGACACTTCCTAGTGGACCTGTAAAAGAATTGGAAGATTTTTTTTGTACCTGTATTGAAAAAGAATATTATTTTAGTTTATAGTCTTAATAAAGTTGGTTTTCATTTAAATTTTAGTAACAATGGTTGTTCTATTAGTTTGAATAGAATGCTCTATGCTATAGGTACCTTATGCAATGGAATATACATATTAGATATGTCCAATCCAGTTTTAAATATCAATGACAATAAAAGACAAAAATTGAGATAATATGAAATAATCTTACTTATGGCATTGTCGCCTTAGCCATATAAGTGAGAGATGCATGACTAAACTACACAAGTGTGATAGTTTAGGGTCATTTTATTATGAATCATATGACACATGTGAATCTTGCTTATTAGGCAAGGTGACAAAGTTACCCTTTAAGGAAAAGGGTGAACAAACAATTGGGTTATTGGACTTAATACATTCAGATGCATTTGGTCCGATGTCCATACATGCCAAAGGTGGTTTCATATACTTCATTACCCTCATCAATGATTATTCACAATATGGGTATTTGTATCTAATGAGATACAAATCTGAGGCCTTTGAAAAGTTCAAAGAATTCAGAAATGAAGTAGAGAAATATCTGGGCGGAAGTATTAAAATACTTCAATTAGATCAAGGTTGTGAATACTTAAGCTAAGAGTTTCTAAGTTATCTTAGAGATAATGGGATAATATTCCAATGGACTCCAGCTTACACGTCTCAATACAATGGTTTGGTAGAAAGGAGAAATCGAATGTTGTTGGATATGGTGAGGTCAATGATGGGCTTAGTAGATCTGCCAAAATTCTTTTAGGGATATGCAGTCGAGACAATTCTTTATGTGTTAAATAGAGTCCCTTTAAAGTCAACGGATGTTACTCCATATGAGATGTTGACTAACAAGAAACATATCTTTCCTATATGAAAGTTTGAGGTCATCTAGCTTATGTGAAGCGAATTTAGTCAGCTAAACTAAAAGCTAAATTTGAGAAGTGTCTGTTTGTAGGATATCCTAAAGAAACGATAGGATATTAGTTCTACAATATTTTGGAACAAAAGGTGTTTGTTTCAAAGTATGTTGTTCTTTTAGAGAAATCGTTTCTTCTAAAAGAAGACAGTGGGAGCAAAATTGAACTTATGGAAGTTTAAGACGCTCAAACAGATGCAAATCAACTACTTGAACTCGAGACTATTGATTATAATGATGAAACAATAATTCAATCTTCTGACACACAAGAAGTTCGTAGGTCAAGTAGGATACGCTATGTTCTAGAGAGATATGGATTTCTTATAGGTGAACATAATGACATATTGCTTATAAAAGACGATAACCCCACTACCTATAAAGAAGTTCTGAAGAGTTCAAAATATGAAAAATGGCTTCAAGCTATGAAATCAAAAATGGATTCCATGCATGAATACCAAGTATAAACTTTGGTTGACCCACCCAGAGGGATAAAACCCATCGGGTGCAAATGGATTTTCAAGAAGAAAACTGACATGGAGGGTAATGTAGTTACCTATAAAGCTAGGCTTGTAGCTAAAGGTTATTGTCAAAGACAAGGAGTTAACTATGGTGAAACATTTAGCCCAGTAGCTATGCTTAAATACATTAGGATACTCCTAGCCATTGTTATGCATTATGATTATGAGATATGGCAAATGGATGTGAAAACAACTTTCCTTAATGCAAACTTAACCGAGGATGTGTACATGACACAACCCGATGGTTTTATATCCAATGATGGCGAAAAGGTATGCAACCTTCAAAAATCCATTTATGTATTGAAGCAAGCATCTAAGAGTTGGAATATCCAATTTGATGAGACAATCAAATAGTTCAGTTTCTCATAAAATCCAAATGAACCTTGTGTGTGTAAGAAAGTTAATGAGAGTGTAGTTTTTGGTTTCCAAAACATACTTAGGGTTAGAACCCTAGACCATTGTGTATGAGTAATAACATTGAGAGCATTTCATTCCCATGCACATCATTAACTTACAAACATCAATTATGAATTTGGTACACATTGCAAAAATAATATATGCACTCAATTGACATATTCCAGGGTATGAAACATGTAAAATGAACATAATGTGAATTGTGAATTATTATGTTTAAACTTTTGGTTTGATTGGATTCCAATTAGTAATTTGGAATTAATTGTTATTAGTTGGGAGATTGATGAATTAATATGTACATTTGGACTAAGACAAATGCCAAGTAGCAAGACAAATTGATACATGAAAAATTAGGATGGCTAAGCCTATAAATTGAGTGACATTTGACATAGATAAATGAGTAACAAATGGACTAGTAATTAATTGACAAATAGACCACTTATTGAATGACAAGTGGATCAATAATTAGGAGACATATGGTAGCTTAAGGAGTGGATACATAGCTTACATTCCAAATGACAAATTTCATTGAAAGAGGATGACAACTTGCACCTAGAACTAAGCTGGTAAATTGAATGCTTCTGCTGTCTTCATTGTTGTTCCTCCACCGAAATTGCTTCTATCTTCTCTCTGAATTTTGTTTTAACCCTAGCTAAAATTACTACATCAAAGCCATACTTTGATCCTTCACAAAATAGCCAAAAAACTAGCTTAATGTTACCTTCTTCTTGCTACCAAAAACCAGTTCATTTTCACCTTGAAATTATGTTGATCTTGCTTGCTTGGAGGGATAGGTTACCTTGATGTTTTGAGATAAAATTGGAAGCTTAATAAGTAAGTAGAAATATGATCTTTATGGCATGTTTAATAGAATGAGAATGATGATTGAATTGGAATGAAATGTATATGATGTTGATGATGAACATGCTGGAATATGTTGAAAGAACTTAGATGTTTTTTTGTTTTGTTCTTGGTGTATGATAGCCATGGATTATAGGTTATAATATGGATGAATTGGACTAGAATTTGAAATATAAAGAAGGTAAATTTATGCTAAAGATAGATGTTAATATAGTGTTCTTGAATTGAGAAAGAACTAGGATTATATGTATGTCAAAGAATGAAATAAATGAGTAGATTTTTTTGAGATTTAATGTAACCAATATGGAAGCTAGAATAGCATGAAATGAAGTAGCTTTATAGGACATGAATTTTGGAATTTCAAATGTTAGCGATGTTTATAAGTATATGAAATTTGTGGAGAATTGAGGAAGAAAGATAGTGCACGATTGTGGCACTCATCCTATGACCGTGGCCTGTTGCACTAGCTTCTGTCACAATCATGGCAAGGTTCTCCATGATCGTGGGCCTAGTTCAGGAATGATAATTTCAGTTTTATGCACTTGTTGAGCTAGCTAAGGAAAAGTCACTCTAAACTTGTGTATTTGGACTTAATTAAGGCTTAGAATGAACCTAGATGGTTACTTGGTTAATTAATTAAGAGCTTGATAAGTTTAGTTTGTTAATTGATGTCATAATATAAAGAATGGACTATTTTAATATCTATGTATCCAAATCTGGACATTATGAGTTGTCAAAGGAATAAATTTGTTCTTAAAGACTTGAGAAATGTGTATTAGTTATGGATGAATGAGAATTAGGTAATTATATGAATATATATTGCTAAAAAAGTTTAATGAATGTATGATTAATGAATTTGGAGTAAATCAAGCTTACTTAAGATATAAACCTAATTGCAAACTAGTTGTATACAAGCTATAATGTTTGAATGGTCGAGATTTTTGTATAAGGATACATACCTTAAAGGTTGATTAAACATGCATTGAACTTGACTTATGTATATATGTGCATGATTGAATATGTATTTGATTAATCAATTTAGTAATAAGTAAAATGTGTGTTTATTGTATGATTAAAGAAGTACAAGTTAAACGACAACATCCAGATATAGCCGAATCATTAAGGCAACAACTAATCTGGAGCATACTGTGAGTTAACCTAGATGTTTTCTCACTATGTTTGATTTGTTTTTGCTTCAATTTCAATTATTAAACTGTTATTTCTATGATTATGATAATTTCAGACATTGATTGGTCCGAGGAGTTTGACATCTTGCGATTGTATTGGGAGTGTATTATGATTGAATGTGAATATAGAAAGTGGATATTCAAAGAAAAGTTGAATGCTAGACTTAGATCCGATGAATATGTGAAAATGATTGTGCACAATGAATGAAAGTGAATAAAGCTTATTTTTGAAATGATGCATTTAATTACATTGTTATGCATGATCAGATAAAGGAATTGTGACTAGAGTGGCCAATTTGAAAATAGCTTGAAGCTCAAAAATGCGTATAAAGAGCCACAGGCTTACTGATAAGTGAGCCTAGTATTCACAATAGGTACGGGACAGAATGTAAAATGAGCCCAGTATCTACAAGGGATACGAGACAGTAAATAAGTGCTCGATCACAAAAAAATAAAAATGAAAGTGGAGTCACATGTGCACTTGTGTTTGCAAATATATCTTCAAATGTACTATGTGAATGAATGTGAAAAATTATTGAATTATATTGATATGATGATATGCAATGTTTGTGTACATTTGATAATATGATTGACTGAGATAGATGATTGAATTATTATGAAAAAATTATATGAAATGTGTGAAATTCATAATGTATTGTTGAGATGAGGTATACTGTGAATTTGGTTTGTATTTGAGATGTTTGTGTTCTGACATAAGTGAGCACATCGATGATGGTTCACTCAGTGAGTTTGTAAATCATCAAAATTACAATGTTGATTTTCAGGTACGAGGAAGACCTAGTGATAGTTGTGCATTAGTATATGTTTTTTAGGTAATTGACATGTGTTTTCTTGCATAATTATTGATTATTGTTATAGTTTAGGTTTCATTTTGTTTGTTTCCACTTAGTTTGATTTTCATTGTTGTTCTTTTATGTTTGATGTTAATTTAGGGTAAGAATTGATTATTTTTATGCAGGAAGGAAGATGGAGCAACTTAGAGATTAGAGAACAAAGAGGAGAAGGCAAGAGGATTCCATTTTTTCCCAATTCCCACGATCGTGGGAATCATGCTAATTCCCACGATCGTGGGAATTACAATACGAGACAATATGTGGGGCTTCAATAAACTTAGAGTTTTTAGACTATTAAAGCATAATTAATCCTCCATCTTTAAGGGGAGATGAAACCTTTCTATAGAAACACCATCCTTGAGTGAAGAACGCATGTTTGGAGCCTTAAGGAAGGATTGAAGTTAAGGATCATCATTAAGATTGGGGAAAATAGCACATCAACACTAGAATTTCTAGATTTTGGCAAAGAAGAGAAGGAGTCCCTTTATTCAATTTTCTATCAATTTTGCTTCTTCTGTTCTTTGTAAAATGGTTTATTTGAATGATGATTATGTTATGGAGACCATGTTAGGTTGATTTAGTTTTAGAGATTGCTTTTGAACTATTTTGTTAGAATTCCTATTTTATTGAATTGAATGAAGTTGTCTTTGATGATTGGTGATTTTGTTTGTTATCTTGCAATAAATCGAGAGAGTGAGTGAGATTAATTATGTAGGATTATACAATGAGAGTTGGCGACCTATAGACTTACAATCATTACGTCAATTGATTAGTTAGAAGAGAGATCTCACTGAAGTCAGTTGATCACCCATAGGATACTTTAATAACCAGTTGAATCAGTAGAGTCATTGGGTAGGTTAAGAGATCATCCAATTGATTCCTTTTAATTTGATTAGGGACAATTAGTTACACCTTAAGAGAGGGTAATTAATACAGTCAGAAATTTTAGGTGACACACAATTCGATTAATAAAATATGACGCAGACAAAATAGGGAAAAAAAGTAATCTCTAGTCGTTAGATTCTTGAATTACAATTTTTTTGCATTTTGGTATTGTTTATTGCTTTGTGTTAGTCTTTTAATTTTAATTTAATTTTTATATTATTTTCATTAAACAATTTCGTTTCTTAAACAAAGTCTTGTTTAAATTAAATGGTGTATGGGCATTAATCCCTGTGGAATCAATATCCGCTCTTTTTAACTATGTCACAACCTCGTTCACTTGCGATTTTTAAGTATAAAACGAGTAAATTGGGTTACAAAATTACATTCAACAAGTTTTTGGCGCCATTGCCAAGGATTGATTGTTTAGCATCTTGTTTAATTTAGATTACTTTAATTTAAGAGTTTTAGACACTTTTCCTTGTGTATTTGCAGGTGCATGAACACAAGGAGCACGGGAAGATCGACAGAAGTTGGTAATAAGGAACTCTCCGATATCATAAGACACATCAAGATATCTTAGAATAAGGAATGAGACATCTGAAGAGCTAGATGCTGAGAAGAAATATACAGAAAAATGATGGAAGATAGTTATTATAGGGAGCAAGGAACTTTTGCAAATTACTATACGGCATAGTATGGTTAAGGAAGTACTAATCCTTATTGGAACATGTACACTCAGGAGTGGAAGAATCACCCAGATTTCTATTAGTCCAACAATGCAAGTACTCACATGGGACATCAAGAAATATTTAAATTTCAACAAGATGAGTCTAGTTCATAGGATTCCAAATTCGACAAAATTGTGGATAAGCTAACAAAAATGGAAAAGAACCAGAAGAGAATGTTTCCCTTATAGGACGAAAGTCAGAAGAGACTGGAAGAGAAGTTTGACCAAGTTTTTGAAAATCATGTCGTTTCTATTCACAACTTGAAGATTCAAGTAAGACAACTTTCCTTTGAGTTTTGTAAGATAAGTGTGGAAGAATCTTTGAATAATACGGAATTATATCAACGAGAGTAATATGAGATTATCACACTTAGAAATGGGGAAGAACAAGAAGAACCAGTGGAATACCATGCTGAACCTTACTTTATAGAAGACCAAGAAATCAAGAAAGAGGATGAAGAAAAGGATGAAAAACCTCCCTATTATTCACCAATTCTTGATATAACATATGTGAACATCGAAAAATCTTGGGTAGATGTTCACGAAAAGAACTCTATCTTTGGGATTGATGATGATCAAGCGACATTCAACATGAATGATGCATTTAAGAATTCGAAGGATAGTAACTCATTCAGGATAATTGATGTGTTTGAATCTTTTAAAGAATAAAAGGACGAAGAACAAATGGAAATAGACATCGAGTTTGAAGAAGTTATGAAAGTTTTTGTTCGGGAAGTGGAAGAAGCAGAGGAGAGAAAGGTGATTCAGGAAGAAAGAGAGCAACTCACCTTCATATAGGACAAACTGTTGGATTCAATGGAAGATTCAAGGAGTTTTGTTATTCCCTGTTATGTTGATAGTTCACTTGGAAAAAAGACATTATTGACCTTAATCGGTTTTGATAATGTTATCCATATTATCCTTTTGATTATTTTACAATTTGTAGCTTACTTACAGGCTACAAAACCAATGTTGAACTAAAAAGGTGGAAGCAAG
>JANZXP010000005.1:26399277-26412719 GCA_027576715.1 Erythroxylum flavicans | reverse complement strand
TTCGGGAAGGTCCCGGGACAAAAATTTTTGTTTTCCGCACCATGTCCATGTGATGGGCACACCGGGATTTTCCTACACATTTATCACAAATGTTTGCCTTCATATGAAAAGGCTAGGTTTATGTCAATCGAAAAGAACAAAAATAGTGTTTTGTCAAATAAGCCTATCGATCTTTATGAATAGCTTAAATTTTCATGAAAACGTACTTAAGGGTAGCTACAATTTTTATTGACTGAATAATTATCAATGTGTGTGTGCATATGAAAGGGGTGAATAAACTTGACATTAAGGTCTTCATTAGTATGTGTTTTTTATCTGAAGTACTTAGACACAGGTTTCACAAGTTAACAAGTTAGAACAATTTGGCATATAATGTTTGCAGTTAAATTTGTTTCATAAAGTTTAATGTCATTGTCCCATTATTGCATACTGTTTTGGTGTTTTTACTGTTGCTTTGTTTTTACTTAAGGATAAGAAAAAGTTTAAGTATAGGGATGTTGATAGTGGTAGATCCCATAATGTTTAGTAGGTAGTTTAGTATGTGTTTAGTTATTAAATAAAATGTTTAGGTTAGGATTTTATTATTTAGTTAAATATTTGTGTTTTGAGTGTCTTGTGGGTTTGAGCACTCAATTGAGCTTCAATTTTATATGTTTACCAGTGTTTTAGGGCAAATATCGAAGAACGGAGGAGAATCAGAGGAAGCTTGAGACAAGACCCATAACCACAATCGTGGCCAATGATAGCAGCGAGATGGATCCGCCATAATTATGGCCAGTCTGTCACGACCATAACAGAAGTCGAAATCAAGTTCCACGTTAGTAGCCTCCTTGACGACAGACACGGACAGTCTTTTAAATTCAAGTTTTCGAGGGACTTTTTAAACTTTTTAGACCTAACAAAGCCCTAGGATTCCCCATAATATATATAAAAAAAGAAGCCTAAAAGGAGCTCTCCATTCTGCCACTTTGGGAAAAGCTTCAAAAGGAGAAAAGAAGAAGAGAAAGAAGGGAAAAGAGGAAGAAGAGGATAGGGCTTCTGATGATGCTACCTTCCTGAGTCATCCCGGTCGCTTTCCAAGTGACAATTTCATTCATCTTGTTCTTTCTTTATTGAATGTGTAGGATGGATATGAATATGTTTATGAATCTTCATTCAATGATCATGTTCTAATTTTCTTCAGGATTTTGACTTAATTTGATGTTAATCTAATCATTTTGTGTTATTACAATTGGGTGTCATGATTGATTGTTGTAACTTCATGTTTCAATAATAAATCGAGAGTGAACCAAAGATGAAATGATTAGGTTGTTTAATGAGAGTTAAATAATCTAATAGATCATGCAATTAATCAAATTGGTAATTATACAAAGAGAGATCCTGTGTGAAACCTAATTGTTTATTAGAAAGCTTAAGATCTAATTAGGGTTAGGGTTGTTTAAAAACTAACTAATGCCTTAAATTAAAGAATTAAACTAATTGCCTTCTTGGAAACGGTGAAAA
Source organism: Erythroxylum flavicans (assembly GCA_027576715.1). Lineage (NCBI taxonomy): Eukaryota > Viridiplantae > Streptophyta > Magnoliopsida > Malpighiales > Erythroxylaceae > Erythroxylum > Erythroxylum flavicans. Next base: position 26,411,216 of record JANZXP010000005.1, on the reverse strand, counting down.
AAACTTAATCGGGTATTTGATGTGTGTAAGTTTTAATAATACCCTCAATAATCTGCAAGTGCATGGTTTGTTAGCGTAGAAACTAAGGTTTCGATCCCATGATGAGGGATAATCTAATCCTAAAATCTAAGGGCATAACAAATTACAAAACTTTAAATATAATGAAACTAAAATGAGAATTCAATTCAATCAATCAATTAAAATTAAAAATCAATCATAAAAATATTAATAATTTCGCAATTGCAACACGCACCCAAGAATTAACCTAAGGGAATTTTACCTATCCTTAATGCTAACCTAACTGATTATGAATTGCCGGATTGTTGGTTCTAGACGATCCTAGGGTTGATTACTCTCTCTCGAGTTCTAACCATTAACCCTAAATTATAAACCCTAATCAGATTATGGAAGTTGTAATCTCTCAATTAACAACCTATTCAAAACCCTAATTAGTTCTGAAGTTGTCCAATAAACTATTGGAAACCTATGCAAGATCTCTCTTCTCACAATTTACCGATTTGATTTAATTCCTGTTCTATTAAAACACCTAACTTTCGTTAGCCCAATTTAATAATTTTCATTTGATCCACCCTTTCAGTTTATTATCGAATTATACACGTTCAGAATTAAACCGCAACAAATCTAATAACATATAAATAATCAAATTTCATTAATTCAAAGATAAAACTTTGAAGGTGAGTTTAGAACATCTCAACAATAAAAAAATCATATCGTCAAACTATTATTCCCAATTTTATACAATAATAAAAATGGAAAATAAACATGAAATACGATCTGAATGGATGATGGGAGGTAGCGACTTCAGAAAACTTCTGATATGGGAAGTACATCGAGTCAAATTCTCTCGATGAATTCTCTCTATGGTTTCTTCAAGGTGGCTGATGCAAATGCCCCTCCTACCTCTATGTCTTGTTCTTTAAATATCCTCTGTGTTTTGAGCAGCCCTAGGGTTTTTTGAGGTCCGAAAGGTCTGAAAAATCCCTCAAAACTTGACTTTTTTAGTGTCTGCTTGTCTGCCCGATGCAGGCCATGACCGTGGGCCACATCTGAGCCTTCTGTTATGATTGTGGCATAAAAGACACAATCATGGACCATGTCTTGGGCTTCTATCACGATCGTGGCATATGGGCCACAATCAGGGGCCAACTCTGGTGTTTTTGTCACGATTGTAGCCTATTGTGTCACGATTGTGGCTCATTGTTTCGGCCCAAATGTCTCCAAAACTTCTCCGTTCTTCTATGTTGACCCTAAAACACTAACAAACACATCAAGGTACCTTAAAACCATAATGTTTAAGCTCAAAGACTTGTACTAACCCATTAAAACACTTAAACACAAATAATTAACAAACTAACACAATTCTAACCTAAACACATACAAACAATTAAATTAACAGTTAAATATATATTAAACTAAGCCTTAAAACATAATGCAATTTACACTTATCACAAGGAAGAGGAGAGAAGAAGGGAGAACAGGAGAGAGGAGGAGTTAATGTTACTGTAGTCACTCCCAGTCCACTCCAAGTTATCTTTCTCATTCCATCTTATTATTTCTTTCATTTGATGTATAAGATGGCTATGATGATGATGAATTTTTTTAAGGATGTTCTAAACTCTTTTAGGGATTTATTCTTGAATAAAAGTTAATTTGATTGCTTTGATGTTAATGAGTTGGGCATTGTGATTGTTTGTTATTTGCATGCTTCGGTAATAAATCGAGAAAGTGAACCAATAGCAAAATGATTAAATTGGGTAATGAGAGTTAATCAATCTAATAGATCACACAAACAATCAAATTGGTAATTTCTATTAAGAGAGATCTTGTGTGAGGACCTGGTTGTCTATTAGAGTTCCTAATATCTAATTAGATGTGTAGGTTGTTTGTTAATTGAGAGATTGTAAATTGTTTAATTTAATTCAATTAGGGTTTAATGATTATAATTCAAGTGAGAGTAATCAATCCTTCAAAAATTTAGGACCAATACTGAACTAACTCAAAAGTGATTAAGTTAGAGTTAGATGATAGGATAAATTCCCTTCTCTCATAATTGGTTTATCTTCCTTGTGTGAATTTTCAATTGTTAATGGGTTGAGCTCAATTTTGATTTCTTTGTGTTAATTTTACAATTTCATTTTCATTCAATCCATATTCAATTGCTTAATTTTCTATTCATTTTTATTTTCATTTTAGTTACACTTTTAGGCCTTAGACAAATTAGGATTCAATTAATTCAGTAATTCCTCATAGGATCAACATCTTATATACTACGCTTATGACCTCTGTGCCTGCGAAATATTGGGAGTTTTATAAGATTAAAAATTGCTCAACATAAGAGACTATCTACAATTCATAGTCATTTGTATAATAGGGGATGGGAAATATGCAACAATATAGTATGATAATTGGTACTTAGTTGGCCCTCTAGTTTATTCACCCCTTATAGAGTTATTGATCCTTCAATTTCCTAAACATAGCAAGGTAGAATTAGTACTTAACGATGGGGAGTGGCAAGATGACTTCGTAAAAAACTTTAGAAATCCCAATCCTTGGTCTTCACCTAATTTTAGAGCAACTAACTCATATATCTAGATAAAATACCAATCAAGGAGGTTTACTAACTCATCTTATAAAAAACTCTTTTGTCCTCAACTTTTGAATCAACCATAGGCTCAAGTAATATGAAACAAGTATCTACTTTCCTCTAGTTAGAAGTTATGTACAAGCCTCAGACTTTGGAAAAACTTTTATTCCTTAACATCCATAATAGATGCACCATGTGTCTACAAGAACCTATATTCTTATTGCACTACTCCAAAGCCATCTAGAATGATGTCAAGTTCCTCTATGTCTGGGGGTCAAGGACAAGCTACGCTCAACTGCATTATTTCGTCTTCTTAGCTAGAACTAAAATCCACTAGTAAAATGATAGCCGTAGGATGCATAATCTACTCCATTTGGAACAAAAGGAACTTAAGGATTTTAAAATTATAGCTAGAATTAGCAATAAACTAGTAATGACGCTCATGGTTTGGTTAAAGGAGCAACTCCTTCTTTACGACCTTCAACATTAAACATAGTAACTGTGAAGTAAAGCTCACTTTTATTTAATATCTTCCTTATTCGTTAATCTTGGTATTGGAAAAGAAATGTTTTGGTTGTAGTAAGGAAATTATTATGGCGTTGAAGCTAAACTAGTTAAAGCTTCAGAGAAAAACACTAAAATTCATAAGCATGTATATAGCTCCAATAACAATCAGATCAATCCTGGAACTACTTGTTAGAGAAGTGCTCTAAAGGCAATCACCTTTATCACTTATTGTACATATCATTTTATGATTAATAAAGGCATTTTTCATTATTTTTATGTTCATATGTTTATGAATTTGATGTTGATCTTAAGTTGATTTAATGAAGTCCTTGATACAAAACATAGCATGGAGGAAATCATGATGAGATCATGATAATAAAATTCCTATTATGTGTAATTACGTTAGTATCTAAACTTTCCCTAGTCATAGGATTAATGAGATGGGATATCATTAATCCAGATAGCCTAGTGCATGTTATACTCCTTGATTAGATCAAGATGTAGATCTCATAAACTGTCTACATAAGTTGTTTAGAGTTAATATATAGATGATTACTAAGGGTAGTAAGTACATTAGGTTGACCTACTATGAGACAATTATATGGATATTCTATTCCAGTGTCAATGATAGTCTCATCATAGCAATGGTGCAAGTATCCTTTGACTTAAGGTGTTCAAGGATATCTCGGATATTGATCCTGTGTTTTGACTCCATTTATCAGTGCCTTTCAGGGGTTATGCCTAGGATGGTGATTGGGTACAGCTTGAGGTATTTGGAGGTAATTAAGTAACCAGTAAAGGATTCACCACTCCTAATAGAAGGAGATGATACCCACGGCCTTTTGTCGGGGTCATTACTCGAAAGTCTCTGGCCAAAGCAGATATGTGTCATGAAGAGAGTCTTTAATGATACATAGAGTCATGAGATCCTTAAGACAAGATCTAATATTAATTGGACTAGATGTGACGTAGTCAGTCTAATGGGAGTTGACACTTTGCCCATACTCTAAACCAAGTAGGGTATAGATGGTGAAAGGACAAATTGCATGGCAACATTATGTATGGAAGGGTTTGTAGTCAAACCACTGACTGTTCGGTCAATTGAGGGTCATGACATATTGCTAGATACTACTCTTGATTTACTTGAATTAAATGGGAACCTAATGGGAACCAAGTAGTGTTAATTCAAGTAGCCAACATAACTGAGAACCTAATGGGTCACACACATAGGTGACCCCAAAGGATGAATAAAATGGTATTGAATGGTGATTCAAGATATGAGACAGTGTTTCGGGAATGTATCGTGATGTGATTGTGGTAGAAAACATTGCATGGAATGGATTAGAAACAAGTATTGTTGGCTTCCATTCATGCATGCTATTCATGACCATTAACTTCCCATAACTTTCCATTAGTGATGGGGGTTACGGAAGGCCAAATGGTACAGAAATTTGAGAAGATTTTTGTGGATCTTGTGTAAGACACAAAATGAAAAAGATAGGTTCTTTTTCTTATATGCACACTTTTTCTCTCTAACTCTCGCAAGAGTTCTTGTCTTTGCTAGCACAAAGAAAGAATTCTAGCCATCTTTTAGTGAGGTTTCATCCTTCTATCTTCATGTGGACTTTCATTAGAGACAGTCTGCATTGATCATTGTGGTTTACGACAACCCAATATAGAGAAGATTAAAGAACGAATGAGATCGTCAGAAAGGTATGTAAACATCTTACATTTCATTTTTTTGTTTTTCTATATCTATATGCATGAATAGATCTAGTTTTTGAGGTTTCGTTTTATTTTTGCTGCATAAATTTGATATATATTATGTATGAGAAGCATCATCATAACCTAACACTACTAATGTTAGCTACAGAATTTAAAATGAAGGAATGATAACTTATAGGATTCTAAAGGGGCTAATTGCAATCTAAGCTTAGGATATTGATGCATCTACTCTAGATAATAGCCTATGAAAGAGAAAGAACTAAGAAGGAGTCAGCATCTAGGAACATGGTAGAAAAAATATTAAATAAGAAAACAAAATAAAAGCATGCAACATCCTAGTTCAAATCAACTACTTTAGAATAATGCATGCAAATAAAGAGAGAAGGAATAGAGAGCCAGCAAAAAATGAAGATTGAAGAGAAGGATGGTAAAAGGGAATTGAGAAAAGTAACAAATAATGTGCAAGGTTGGAGTAGGACACCTTTCACTAGAAGACTTAGTAAGTCAGGAGAGTTGTAGTGTGTTGTTGTTTAAATAGTAGGCTTTTCCTATATGCTAGACTTAAAGACTAGGTAAATATGAGATAGTTGTCCCTATGTTCAGTCTTTATATCAACCATAGTTGGTGTTGGTTTTTTTAACATGTATTCGCTTAAGCATTTTATGGTATTGGCATTAAGTTTAATGAATTATTTAAGTTTTTATTTAAAAACTTTATACTTGGTTCGAATTTAATGGAATGATTTTATTTATGTTCACTTATTCACACATTCTTTTTAGTGGATGTTAAAAATAATTACAAAGAATTCATTTTTAACTCAATTATATGTCAAAATTATGTTTAAAAAGTATAATAGTGCAAATTAAGTATCTATTTTTAAAATTAATGAAAACTAAAATTAGTTTAATCATCAATCCTTATGATTATTTTCCTAAACAAATCAAATCACTTTTGGAAATCAAACTTAGAATAAATTATCTTAATCGATACTTCTCCAAAGTTAATTTTTCTCAAAATATTCCTATTAAAATAATTATAACAAAATTGATAAATATAAGTAATTAATTCTCTCCCCCATACCTAATTTGTACATTATCCTTAATTTATATGATATACAAAAATAATAAAAAAACTAGAAAATAAGGGGGAAAGAGGAAAATTAAGATAATTAGTACTCCATTGATAATAAAAGAATGTCATCCTTGCCCAATACCATATGTAATCTTTAATCTGTAACTAAAGTTTCTCAATTGCTATCTCACTCTAATGAGCCATATAGGGATGTTCTATAACATATGAAAAAAGAAACCAATCTATGTTGGTATGTTGCCTACATAGCTTGCAAAACCTAACTAAATGTCATCCTAGGTAGGAAAAATCCTTATCAAACAATGAAATGGCACCAAAATATACTTTAATCCAATAATTTGAAATAACTTTTAACTTAAATTACATGCAAAAAAAACCAACATCAAGAAAATGTGCTAGAACTATTACTTGATATCCTAAAAGCTACCAAATTGAATGAAAATACCTAAATCAGTGGGTTGCCTCACAACAATTACTTCTTTATAAGTTTTTTAGTTGGACCCCTTCCTCATAGACTTCACTCATCTAGGATCATCAATTAAATGCTTGATTTTATACCCTTTTAGTCTTTTAACCTCCTCAATTTGTTTCCTCCTAGTTATAGGCTCATTAACTTTCAAATATGCCATATAAGATATTAAAATAATGTTGTCTATCTCCTTTTCTTGTTCTCCTTGCTTTATAAAAGTATTCAATGGATCCTGTGTGATTCTTTCCTACATAACATGATAAAATTTAGTGTCAATAACATCTAAATAGAAACAATTGTCATCTTCAGCAAGTGGATGGCTTATGGCTTTGGATATCTTAAACATTACTTCCTCATCCCCTACTCTTAATACTAACTTCCCACCATACACATCTATCATAGCTTTAGATGTATCTAAGAAATATCTTCTTAAGATCAAGGGAACCTTAACATCATCCTCCATATTCAAAACTAAAAAATCAATATAAAAGATGAATTTGTCAACATTAACCAAAATATCGTCAATAATTCCCCTATAACACTTAATTGCCCATCCTAGTTAGTTCATGGCCATCTAACCCTAAATTCTTAAACGTGTAATATAACATCAAATCACCACTAGCTCTTAAGTTTACTAATGTCCTTTCAATTAAAAAACTAAAAATATTATAAGGGATAGTTAAACTCCTTAGATCGTTGATAGTTTTGGGGTAGCTTATTTTGTAAGACGATAAAGCACTGCTTAATATCACTGCCCATAACTCCTTGAGTCTCTTCTTTTTGGAAAGGATATCCTTTAAGTACTTGTCATACTTTGGTATTTATAAAAGAAATTAAACAAAAAGGATGTTAATATTTAATTAATTAAAAAACTTTAAAAACTTTCCAAATTTATCTTCATTTCTATCTTTCTTAAGCCTTCCTGAGTATGATATTTTTTACTGGTGTTTGATCATTTTAATGTATACAATATTGCAAGTATACAAATCGTATATTGTAGTATATAAGATATTGTTCCCACGAGGATGGATTTTAGTCACCTAACAATTTGAATCACAATTTCTTTAAGGTAACAAAAGATTAAATTGATTGAAATTTAAAGCAAACTAACAAACTTTATAACTAAACAAATAAAAGATAACAATAAAATTGAAATATTCCATTATAGAAACTTAAGGATTATTATATCCTTATTTTGTCTTCCCTTCACCTTGTGAATTCATCTATACCCCTAGATATCCAAAGATTTTGATTACCCTCTCTCAATATCTAATTAAGTAATCCCAATTAAAATGAATAGCAGTACATACATGACTAACTATTACTTATATTGAATTTATTTTCTTTAATCTTGAGTATTGAATTTATGCCTAGATATCACAGATTAAATCTTGGGGACTATATGAAGTATTTAAAAGAGAAGTATAATTTTTATACCAAGAGAATAAACACTTTAGATTTGGTGATAGAGATATCCTATACTATTATGATAACTAGTAGATTAACAATTCTTAATGAATTTAATCAAGTTAATTGTGCATTGGGATGCAATAATTGCTTGATTAGATATACATATGGAACCTTAAGAGAGGAAATGGATATCTTAAGTTAATTATTACTTCAACCTTGATAATTGAAATTCCTAAAACCTAACGTTTTATTTATATTGACTTCTTTTTTATAGTTAACAACCTTCTTTTGTAAGTTTAGTAAATTATTAATTTTTATTAAATCTTAATTGAATTAATTTCATTGCTTTATAAGGATTAATAAATTTGACTAATTATTTTTTGAAGGAATGATAACTTGGTATACTCCAAGTTTAAATTTACTACATTTAATTCTTTTGCACTTGTAAATTTGGATAATGAAGTGTTTAGTACCACTGCTAGGAACTATTTTAATTAATATTTTAAATTTTATATTTATTTTAATATTATCTTCCCTCATATGTTTCCAGGTACTTAATTAGAGATAGGAGACCTAGAAACGAAAAAAATGGATGATCTAATTTTAACTAATCCTAAAATTGAGTTAAAGTGATGACAATATAAAAGAAGAAGGAGAAAAAAGATGGTTGCAAATTAGAACAATGTTGGAAATATTAATAATGATGGTGGTAACAATAATGTCATTATTGGTGTTTAGGAGCATCAACCACTTATAACTCATGTAGGGGACATTTAGATGCTTATTACTAGTTCTAGTCCTTTATATATTAGGTTGAACCAGAGGGTAAGAAATTATGACCTCAAACAAGTCCATCCTTACTTGCTACGACTTTTGGATGAATTTATGGGAAGAGAGTTGAACCAGAGGGTAAGAAATTATGACCTCAAACAAGTCCATCCTTACTTGCTACGACTTTTGGAGGAATTTATGGGAAGAGATTATCAACTTCATTAAAAAATTATTTCATGATCCAAACACTTCCTTTTGAAGGGTTTCATTAAAATGAGCTATGTATGAGATGTTTTTCCCTTGTTATATGCATGATTAACTAAGGACTTGGTTGCTTTTGATTAACATAAACTCTTTTAAGAATTGGGACCAAGTATATAAAGCTTTTATACATTCTTCCCTCTATATAAAACTATTGAGACTAGGATGCATAATCAATTTTTTTTTAAAAAGGGAAAATTTTCCATGAAGCTTGGGAGAGATATAGATTATTGCTTATGCAATGCCCATACCATTAATATTCTTTGCAAATGGTTATATAATATTTTTATGAAGATCTTACTCTCATATCTCAAACCTTAGTTGACACTAATGTAAAAGGTACTATCTCTACAAATATCACTAAGGAGTTAAGGAAATCATTGAAACCTTGGTCAAGAATTCTTTAGTTAAGGTTGAAAAGGAAAAATCAAAAGCTTTTCTTTATAAGGACTACACATATTCAGGCTTCAAATTGTAAGATACGGATATTTCTAAATATATGAAGATCATATTAAATCAAGATATGGGCAATAGGGAGGCATTTAACAGTGTGGTACGTATAGGTATCATTCCTATACATGTATGAATATGGAGACTACCTCAAATTAATATAAAGATGCAAACTACATGGTTATTTATAAAGGAAAACTTGTTATTAAGAATGATCATTTCGCTAATACTAACATTCTTAGATGGAGAAATCACCCAAATTTTTCTTAGAATGAGCAACAAGCTATAGTAGATAAACCTATGGGATCACCTAAGTTTTAACAACAAAGACCCTAATTTTAACAATCACTATCCTCATATGATAAGGGAATGAAAGAGATACTTTATCAATAGATGTCTTCCTTCATTACAAATTTGATAACTTAGGGAACCTTGAGTCTTATATAGGCTAAATCAATAAGGTGGTGTAATCAAATTATGCATCCATCACAATTTGGAGGTATAAGTGAATCAATTAGTCAATGTGGTATTTGAAAGAGCTTAAAAACAAGTTTTCTAGTAATATTGTTGTAAATCCAAAAGAGAAAGTGTTATCCATCACTTTGAAGGGTGGGAAAACACTTAATACTACGTCCACCAAAAAAAAGAAGTGCAAAATTTTGACAAGGCTAAGGAAGAGGATGAGGTGATTGAAACTCAAAAATAAAACTTAGTGAATAGTACAACACTAGTGCTAAACTCATCTATACGTAACGCTCTAGATTAGATACTAAAATTCTCTATCTAACCTTATGTTCCACCTATGTCATACCTTTAAAGGTTGAAAAATAGGAAAGATGAGAACAAATTCAAGAAATTCTTGACATTCTCAAGATATTGTATATCAATATCCCATTTACCAAAACATTAGCATATATTTCATCATGGGCAAAGTTCCTAAAAAAATTCATCTACAAAAAAAATAAACTTTAGGAGTATGCTATGATTCCTTTAATCGAGGAGTGTAGTGTAATTTTGCAAATAATATACATCTAAAATTAAAGGATATAGGGAGTTTATTTATTCCATTCATTTTGATTCTTCCAATATTTATAAATGCTTATAATCTTATGCCTTTATCTCTTTTTAAGAAGTTTGGAATAGGAGAACTCAAGCCTATAATAGTGTCAATCCAACTAGTTGATATGTCTTTTAGGCACCCAATTTGGGTAGTGGAAGACCTACTTGTTAATGTTGAAATTTTTATTTTTTTACAGATTTTTTGATAATCGACATGGAGTATGACATTGAGGTTGCCATCATTTTGGCGAGAATAGATATGACTAGTAGGGAACTGATTGATAGCCAGGGGTAGGTTGAATTTAAGGGTAGGAAATGAGGAGGAGGATTTCAATATTTTTAAATCCCCGAAGGGCTTTCCTTTGATAAAACTTGTTATATGATACATATTTTCAATTATATTATGAATTATGACTTACCTAAATTTACCTCCTTTAAAAACATATTTAGCTTTAGGAATTAATGAAAAGAGAAGGATTATATTAATTATATTTCTAGGTTGGAAAGAGAGGCCTATAGAACCCAATATTTTTTAAGTTTTTGAGGACTAAGGAGAAGGATTAGGCTTGATTTGAAACAATTTCCTTCTCACTTACCTTATGTATATATTAAGGAAAACAATACTTTTCATGTTATTTAGAGGAAGATATAATGCTTAGGGTTATACAAGAGCACAAGATAAAAGTACAACCCTATGGTGCCATTGTAGTTGAAGGCAAGGATGGTAGGCCCCTTATGATCAATAGGGAGTGATTGAAGTACTACTTCAAAAGGGACCATGTCTAGTTGTAAACATTAAATATAGCAATTTTTAGGAGGCAATTTGATGTTCTAACTCTAATCTTCTTTTATATTAATTTCATGGTTCTTGATTTCTATTTTTTATTAAATCTTTTTTAGGTATTTTTTGTCAAATTTTCTTATATTTTACTTCACCAACCTTGCAAAGACTTGAGGGAGACTTATATTGTTAGGCCCCGTTTTCGAAGTCTAACCTTCAGAAAATCATAAGACTTATCATTATCAGGTCGTCTTCTCAAAACTCCCATTTCCTAGGCTCAGCTCAGCTCTTAGAACAGTCGACTACTATGATGGTAGTCGATTAGTCCATTTATCCCTTTCAACCTGAATACCTCAAGGATCAGAGTTGGTGAGTCCACACTTTACACATATACCTGCTTCGGGGCTATTAGTATAACTTTTCTTATAGGCATCCAAACTAAGGTTTCTTTAGATAGATTGAAAGAGGACTTCAAGAGCTATAACTTTCATGAAGACCTCGAAGGCCAATTTTATCTTCTGAATGGTCAAAAATAGGGCAGAAGATAACCATAAATAGTAACTCAGACGATAGCGTGAACAGTAACATAGACGATACTCTGTGAACAGTAACACAGAGGATATTCTTCAACTCATATTACTTCTTAACTCCTTCTTGTAATCATTGGCCTATGATCTATCCTCTGTGTTCTATCCTCTGTGGTTGACTTTTATCTTCTGTGTTGACCATTTATCTTCAGTAGTCTATCCTCTACGTTCTATCTTCTATGTGATGACGTGTCCTCTCTGTTCTGACGTTATCACAGACGATAC
>JANZXP010000005.1:26378862-26389595 GCA_027576715.1 Erythroxylum flavicans | reverse complement strand
TTAATTAAAATATTATTATTAATTAATTAAAATATTATAATTAACTAATAATATAATTAAAATATTTATAGGGAGGGATTTTCTTGTAAATTTATGTGTGTGTTTTGTTTCTGTCTCCGTCTCCGTTTTTTTGTGCTTTGATTTTGAAAGGAACAAAAATTTTATGTTTCTGTCTCCAGAGTCGGGACAGAAATTAGTAGGGACAGTAAGCAAATAGGTCGGGAACAAAATTTTTCTATTCCTATCTTCTGTCCCCACCCATAAAGACAGCAAGCAAACGTAAGGTAAGAGACCGTAAGACACGCCTGCTAAAGAAATAGGAGACAGTTTCTCTGGTGTAAGAAACACGCATGCCAAAAAATGCAGAAACGGTCAGGGAGGTGTCCCTGACCTCTGATGGGTTCATCAATGACGCGAATAATAAACAGAAGTTACTCGAATTATTAAAAAACGGATCTACAAAATACCAGATTTTTAATGATTATCAGTGTGATTTCACCATTTGTATAGTCAAAATGTCGTTTCTAGACTGGATGAAACATTATTCCGATACCAACAACATTATTTACCAGTTTTCTAATCAATTTCAGACTAAGATAATCAAAACTTCTACCCAATAGTTTCATCTTAGCCTTGAACAATCAAGAAAAACAGTAAGTAAGAATTCAAAAACAAATGGTTTAATCATTTCCACTGTCATAAACATGTCAAATGGAGTGAACATGAAACTTGCATATCATGTTTAAACAATCTACGTAAAGTGCTCTGATATCACTTTAAAGGATTTAGACTTATGATCATTATAAACACTTATTAATCAACCAGAATCACACACAAATCGAATAAACAATGATATATGTACAAATAAAAACACTTACCTTAATTCATTGCACAGCGGAAGCGTAAACAGCAAAACTTGAAGGATTTGTGTTCTTCCAAGTTAAGATCTAGAAACCGAATTGATTCTTCTTATGTTTCTGGTTTGGAGACCACGACTCTTTTATAGTCAGTTTAGACTTACAGGTCATTGTGGGTCCATTAATCATAATGACTCGTAATGAGCTTCTACACATCAGGCTCATACTAGTACTTAATTAATATTTCTGTAGGCCCAATTAATTTACTAAAGTTAGATCACATTTTATTAGGCCTATAACCGAGATAGAAATCTACGTATATATATTTATACATGAAGCCCATAAAATTCTAACACCTTTTACTTCACATGAATTATTGGAAATTTCAAATAATTAAAATTCTACAATTTCTAATGTTCAAGAGTATATATTATTTGAGTAGCACAATGCTCATTGTATTGACTTGTGAGTTTTGAGACATTCACAGTGACAGCAGCACACTTGAATTGTGACAAATTTTGAAATATTAGGGACAGTCGGCCATCAAAACAAGTATTATACAATCAAGAAACCACCTTGCACCTCAAAGCAGAAGAGCTTAAGTCAGCTATGAGGCTATCTGAGAGTGAAACACCAAATAAGCGGGAATCCTTGAAAGAACCATTGGACTTTCCCTGCAAAAGCAAAGGAACCACCCTTAGTTTCAACACCTTAAGGTTTATTAGTTTGTCTAGAGAACTAGCCTAGTGAGACCCAATTTAGCAAGGAACCTCTCTAGAAGCAAGAAAAGTAGAGGAAACCAAAGAAGCACCCTGGAGAGCCATTCTCGCTTGCAAATCACTAGGAAAGGGATTCTCAGGATCTCAGCGGCTCAGCCATATAAGAGTTCACCGTACTAGGGAAGCGCGTAAATGCAACGCAAAAGAACTCGGGTTCTTGTGTTATACAGGTGGTACTCGTATGTGTCTTTGGATTTGATGTGGCAGAGAAGATCAGATAAATAGAAGCACGCCGCACATGTGATGTGTTAGCCACATCAACCCAGAGCAGCCAATGAGATATAGAGTCTGGATTTCTTGTCATATACTTGAACTATCTTTACTATTGCATGACCGGGGTTTGCATGGTGACAACTTTTTTAGAAGGAAAATGATATTAGGTAAAGTTTGTTATATGGATTAGAATTTATTCGTACTGCTGAATACTATACCATACAATCTACAGCGGTAGGAAGTTTAAAATGATTTATGGTTTTCAGTAAAATTACAGAAAACTAAAATCACAGAAGAAATCAAAATCAGTGTTAAAGAATTTCATTTTAAAATCAATAAGCTCATAACTCTACAGTTTCCGACATAATAAATACATTGACTGCTTCTTTTTTTCCTAATTTGGAGGTGTACTGTTTTTCTTCTCTTTTGTCACAATCTATATTCTTTTCAACCCTCAATCGGAATTGTAACCATCTGCATTCAATTGTCCGATGAGCAGAAGCTTTGACAAGGAAACGAGAACAAAACTCGCTAGTATTACACATCTCTGTACACATCCAACCAAGGGGGGAGGCCACACGTTCAACCTTGCGTCCCTTAAATAGAACTGAATCCAAAATTTTGGAAAGTTCTAATTTCCCCTCTAAGTCCAGCGGTTACAATCACCATAGCGTAGGCTGACATATTTTGGTTGGAGACATCGATACTGGTACGAGGACTCAGAGTTCTGGTGGCCAAATTCAGTTTTTCCTCTGGCCATGTTGCTGAGATTCTATCAAAGAAATAACCATTGGTCGCACTTGAAATTATCCCATTTACAGAATTGTTGGTGCACCCTGTTACTGACAGTGAATCCTCATTGCCACTCATTTCTTCAACTGGGGTAGGAGGATGATTGGCGATGGAGACCTCATCAAGATGACTATCAAACCCATTATGTTCTTCAGAATAATGTTCATTAAGTCCCCAAGTTTCACCCATTCCAGGCCAGGGGATAGCAACTGAGACGTCTTGGCAGTGAAAATGTTCATACGAGCACGTGACCGTAACGCCTTTGCTCCTGCTAGGTTGGGAATCAGCCTCATGATTCCATACGTATACATAAGAATCTGCACTTGCAGCAACCACATACTTCCCGTTGGCTGTGAGGGTCGCTGAGATTTGGCTCTTACTATTGCTAAACCCTGTTACAGAATTATTCATGAACTTCAACTGTAAGAATTATGAGTTCACTAGATGTTTAGTTATTCTGCATGCAGAATAAACTGCATTAGAACTTTAATCATTGAATTAATTGTTGTTAACATCCTAAAAGAAAAATTGCATATCATATGAACCATGACCCATATTCACCAGTGATGCAGATTGGGCAATATAAGTATACTGTCCATCCATGACCCATATTCACCCGTGATGCAGATTAGGCAATATAAGTATACTGTCCATGCAACACATGCCAAGATATGAATCCTTCTGTCGGTGTTACCTTGAGCCGATTTCGAGAAAAAGCATAAAGCATCAGTCAAAAATGAGAAATTTTTGCCACCGTCAAATACACTATTACAACTCCACTAAGCAGATGATGTCAACACGACTATCATAATTATATCAGAATCACATCCACCATTATATCTGAAAACTTTGCCATCTTCACTGCCAACCACCTCAATCGTTCTTATTTTATTCAATGCCCCAAAAACTTTGCAGACAATAGCAATAATCTGTTCCCAAGAGTGAGGTGGATTGAATTGAAACACATTGTACAGGTCCCGTGCAAATATTGCCTCTATTCTAGTTCACCGTAGCAGATATACTAGAGCTATCAATGCTTCCTAAAATTGAAATCTGATGAGATTCTAATTTTCCCTCAATCAAGCCGACATGTGACTGATCCTCATGCTCAATTTCATGAATGTATCATGTTTAATCGAGGGTCCTCTACCTTAATGCCTCACTCTTACTTCATTTGGCCAAATAGATAGATGGGAAAAAGAAATAACAACAAATTCAATTTATCTTCTCAAATTCCCAAGTAACTGGTTGTCCTCAAGAAATGTAGCACCAATTGTTGCAGCAAACAATGAGCAGCTACTATCTCCTCAAAGACGCATATAAATAATTGGAATAAAAAAGTGAAAACAGAAAATACAAGACCCCCAAAGACAAGGATAGATGTAAGCATACAAGAGTTGTTCAACCTATCTATAACCCCAAAACTAACATGCAAATTATCCACAAGTAACAACATCCATGCAAGATTTGTTATCATATCTAAGCCATAATCAGAATTTAGTGCCACATGTTTCACAGTTACAGCATAAACATATAGTTTCTTCCTCGTCGATTATGCAATTCAATATGCATGAGACGAGTGAGTGAGCGAAACAAGCGAGTGACTCCAGTGACGGGCGAGAGCAAGGCAGAAGCGAGGCACACGTTGCATGAAGGAGTTCACTGTAGATTAATTTTAATTAATCTACAATGACATGAACAGTAGCTAACCAACTCGGATGAACAAAGGTTCTATGGAAACCTTTAAGGGAGGCTCCACTCCCTTGGAAGCAATGCAGACCCACTTCCCCACCATTCAGAAGCATTAGAAAGTAACAGTGCGAGGGATTTGTCCCAAAATGAAAACTAGACGGCAGTGGAGTCTTGGAGTAAGGTAGTTGCTGCTGAATCTTGCATAGCAAAGCCTAAGTTCTTCTCTTCCACCTTGATTGATGGTGTGGTCTCCAAGGAGAATACTAGCAATTGCAAGAAGGTGCTAAGCTTCGGTGTAATACTCTACTTGGTTTCTTCCTTAACAAGAGATCAATCTTCCCTTTCATGCAAATATGGGCACAATCAAAATGGGGTAGCAAGTGACTAGACAGGATTCTGCTCACTGAGGAGGATATTTTCCTTTCCAAATTTTCAGATGTCAATAGTATGTCTAAAATCTTGGAAGCTGGCCCTTGGCATGTAGGTAGACAACCCATGTTCATCCACAAATGGGTTCGACTTGAATTTGACAAGAACAGCATTGAAGTCATACCTTTGTGGATTAATATCAACAACATACCTCTTGATTATTTGTTGATATTATGGAAATAAAATAGATAATTAGTTGAGATTTTATTGCTTAGAGAACAAATAGATTCTTTTTAATATAAGGAGGTAAATTTCTATTAATTAGTTGAGATTTTATTACTTAGAGAATAAATAGATTTTTCTTAATTTAAGGAGGTAATTAGGATTGTATTATCCTATATATTCCTTGTATTATTCACAGAAAAATTAAGGAAGAATTACTGTCTTCTTTCTTCAGTATTGGTCCTTAGATGGATTAAGTTCTCTTAAACCAGTGGCTTTTGATTCAGCCACTGCTAAACTTGAAAAGGTGTTATGCTCGAGTGTGTGTAGAAATCAATCCCAAGAAACCTCCCCGAAGTCTTGCCAATTATGAAACTTAATGCTGCCAATGAGTTGGTGAAAGCTGAAATTTAGCTATCCTATAATTGGAAGCCTCAGATGGGACAGAAAATTTGGAGACCAATTGGGAAAATGTCACCAAAGGGCCTTATAACGAGTTAATGGGCATAGTGGAAGAACCAGAAGCTCCAATTACAGATAATGGATCTAATACAGTACTCCAGAATGCAGATGAAGCAAGTGTGGAACAACCTGAAAATCTTGTAAATGCCTTAGCCAAGGATAAAGGTAAAGCTAGCATTGAACATACTGAAGATGAGTAGAAGGAGGAGGCTACTCAACAAGAACTTTCTGATGAAATTCTTAAGCTGAATGATCAATTTACTCCAGCATCTAGTAGGAGATCTGGTAGGAAAAGAAGAAAACCCAAAAGGGAGTTGGTGAAACACCCTCTCCTTTGCCTAAATACTTATGATCTTTTAGAATATTAGAGGCTTTAATGAGCCTCATAAAGGTCAAGATGTTAAGGATCTGTTAAGGGAAAAGAAACCAATTTTGTTGGGGCTTCTGGAAACGAGAATAAAAGCTCACAAACTTTACAATGCTATGAAATTTTTGGGGGAAAGCTGAAAATATGAATCAAACCACAAGCATCATTACAATGGTAGAATCTTGATTGCTTATAACACTCAAAAATTGCAGGTTTCGGTGAGCAGTAACTTCAGATTAGTTTATTCATCTCTGGTGCAAACTCTATGAGACAGGAAATGAGATAGAAATCACAATCATCTTTGCAGTTAACTTCGAATTTCAGAAAACCAAGCTATAGAAGGATCTACTCTCTATTCATTCATATATAAATTTGTCTTGACTTATTGCAGGAGACATGAACTGTATACTATATCCCTCTGAAGCTCAGGGAGATAGAATCAACAGTTCAAATCTTGGCAGAGAACTGGATGGTGTTGTTACCAAACTACAAATGACTGACCTCTTTCTTCACCTGGAGTCATTAAGCATCATGGGACTGCCTTATCAGATAGAAACTGGATAGAATATTGGTTAACAAACTATGGATGAGCCAATTTCCCAATTCATATGCTCACTTTGGTGCCCCTCTATGTTCTGATCACACTACTATAGAGGTACTTAATCTCAATGCCCCAGCTTCTTACAATTCTCCTTTCAAAATTTTCAACTTTCTAACAAGGAGGGATGGTTTTATGGAGTTGGTACAAGAGGTCTAGAATGTCAGAATTACAGGATTTAAAGCCTTTCAACTAAGAAGCTCCACTTAGAAACAAGCTGAAAATTTTCTACAAAGCAGATCAGTCCACCGCCTTTATCAAGCTACAAGAAGCCAAGAGAGAGTTGAGAAGTGCTCAAGAGGCTTGTTACACTCATCTAGATAACCCTACTTACAGAAATACTGAGGCTGCTAAACTGGAGATGTACAAAATTGCTCTTCGAGAGCACGATTCACTACTTATGCAGAATGCTAGAATTACTTAGTTGAGAGAGGGGGACTTCAACACTAAATTCTATCACAATACAATCCTGACAAGGAGAAACATAAACAAGATAAATTTTCTGCATAATTCAAATGGCCAGATGATTTCAGACAATAATTCTTTAAGGAATTTGATAGTCAACTACTTTGAATCATTGCTTGGTGCTCCAAACTCTCCTGATCTTACTAATGTTCAAGTGCTGGCAGATCTTATTGGCCCTCCTTCTCAAGAGACACTAATGAAGCTTCAGCAACCTTTTACCATGCAGGAGATCAAAGATGTTCTGTTCAATCTTAATCCATTGAAAGTACCAGGCCCTAATGGCTTCAATGCCTACCTTTTTTAGAAAACATAGCACATTACTGGCAAGCTACTTGGTGAATCAGTGCTTTATAAATTCAGGGGAGATTTTGAGGGAAATCAATCCTACTCACATTTGTTTGATCCCTAAACATCCGAATGCAAGTTGCCCTAAGGATTTTTGTCCAATCTCTAGCTGTAATACCATTTACAAGGTGATTTCAAAGCTTCTTGCTAATAGGCCTAAGGAGAATTTGAATCAGATCACTCATGATGCACAAGGAGCCTTTAAACCTGGAAAATCTATTTTTGACAATATTCTATTGGTGCAAGAGTTGATGAGAGATTATAGCTCAAGCAAATCCATTAAAAGTTGCTCTATCAAAATTGGTCTCTCCAAAGCATTTGACAGACTACAATGGAGCTTTATCCTTACTTGTTTGGAATGGTTTGGATTTCCAATTTTCTTTATTAAATGGATACAAGCTTGCATCTCAACCCCTTCCTATAGCATCCTCGTCAATGGTGCTCCAACTAATCAATTCACTAATGGCATTCGACAAAGGGATCCTCTATCCCCTTATCTCTTAGTCATTACCATGGAAATCTTGATCAAAATCATTTTTTTCAACTTAGCCAGCAAAGCTGATTTTAAATTTCATCATAAATGCAAGGAATTGTCTCTTTCTCATCTTTGTTTTACAGATGATCTGATCTTGCTTTCTAGAGCTCATCAGGAATCCATTCTATCCTACATCAATCTATCATGAGCTTCTGCAGGATATCAGGATTAAAAATCAATCATTGCAAGAGTGGGATATATTTCTCGTTAGATGTTACCAACACTGAGAGATTTCAACTTTAGTCTAAGCCTCAATTGTGCAATATATGCCATTTGGAGATAAACGAACCAGAGATTGTTTAACAAGGTTATAACAAACAAATAAACTTTTCAAAATAAAAAAAAAGGTTATAACAAATAAGTATGTCCTAATTCACAAGCTTCATAGTTGGATAAGGGAAACCCCGGCAGCCCATCATATTAAAAAACATCTGAGCTCTCTCTCAAGAAGACAATAGAATCTCTAACTTCCTAGTTTTTCCCTAAGGTTGTATGTATGAGCATTGTATTTCTATTGCTTGATCAAGCTTTGTAAAGACACAGATTGCCTTTTATGGCTTAATGAATTCTTTTACCTTTAAAAAAAAATCAATATGCTATAAACTGGAAGTACATATACCACTATCATAATGTTTGCACCAAGGAGAGATAGAGGAAATTGATTGTCATCCAAATATTCTAAAGGAAAGTTTTGAAGGCCAGAAAGATTTTATCACTATAAGTCTAGGAGAGATAGGCTACCTTCTGTACTTTCTGCAACCATATGAAGCACAAAATTCTGTCTTCAACCATATGCTTCACCACCTGATATTTGATAGAAATGACTTCTTAACACAAAAGTTAAAATGCCACATTACTTGGATCCAGTATCCTAACCTACATAGGATGCTAAGAATTCCCAAGATTCACCAAATCTAGGGTATAAAAACCTGCGACCTGGAACGCTTTATTTAACTCTTGTGCTTTTGGACCCATGCTACCATAACCATTTTCCTCAAGGAATAAGAAAGCTTGGCAGAGAAGAAGCTTATAGTTGCTCATACTCTAATTAAAGATTCTTTTTTTCTTTTCAGCCAGAAGTGGGGCATAGTCCAAAACTTATTTGAAGTCAGAAAATACTTTTTCACACCTTATGCAATATGTGATAATGCTGCTTTCAGTTCTATGATTCAAGGACTCCTTACAACTGGAAATTCTCAGCCTGAAACACTTCCACCTATTCCTCTAATACATTTAACTTCATAAACTGCATTGGGTTCCTAGATATTTTTATTTATGCTTTTTGTTCTCTGATCCATAATAAGAAAATAAACATGTGCATTCTTACCCTTGAACTTGTGGACCAGGTCAATGCCATCGACAACTCGAATTCGAGAATCTGCTGATGTAATGAGCACTTCAGATGAACTTCCTGGAACAAACTATTACATGAAACTCATCAAGGTTAGATATGATCACGGCAGTACTTTAAGAAATACAGTAGAAGTTACCAAATTTTTCCTTCAAATGTATCATCGCACTCTATCTGCTAAGTTAAAAATTTACCTGGAAACCATTGATTTTCTTGAGATGAGCTTTCTTCTTCCGATCTTGGAGATTAATTTGACATTTTTGTTTTAACTTATTCCCTGTAAAGTGGAAAAGACTCGTGAAAGGATAGTTAGCACTCAGTTGGAAATTGAAATTGAACAAAAAAGAGAGAGTCTCAAATGGTACCAGATGTATTATATAAATGACAGCTTCCTTTGTAAGTACCAACAAGTGCACCCTTTTCAATCAAAAAACCGGAAATTAACCACATAATTTCCATGCCTCTTTATACAGAAACTAATGACGTTCTTAATATTCCCTACCTTACCATCGGGAGTATAGCAAGCAGCAGTGACCATCTCATGCAGATCATTCCAATCGACAACTTGTCGATCAGGAATACTCCATATACGAACCTTTTGGTCTAAGGAACCACTAATGAAGTAAGCATCATCA
Source organism: Erythroxylum flavicans (assembly GCA_027576715.1). Taxonomy (NCBI): domain Eukaryota; kingdom Viridiplantae; phylum Streptophyta; class Magnoliopsida; order Malpighiales; family Erythroxylaceae; genus Erythroxylum; species Erythroxylum flavicans. Next base: position 26,379,913 of record JANZXP010000005.1, on the reverse strand, counting down.
ACAGGGTTGAACTGGATGCAAGTTACTGGTCAAGAAAAACACTCAGAAGCGGTGTGACAAGAAAAACACTCAGAAGCGGTGTGATATTAGTATAACTTACTAGAAATATGTAAAGGAAGATAGAAATCCTCTAGATTGCTTTATTAATTTGAACAACCCATACTAAAGGAATTTGCAATCCAATAAGAGAGAACAGCAATACTTAATTTACTGCTACTTTAAATTTTTTCATGTCAATAATGTGAATAAGGTTTTTCCAGTCGTCAAGATTGACATCATTTCTCCTCAATATAAAAGGTCCTCAAAGCCATTAGTACATACCATAATCACTGTGTGAAAATATCTTCAAGCAAGTCTGGCTCGAGAAATGCCACAGGCGCACAGTTTTATCCATCGAAGAAGATAGCAGACACTAGGAAAACCAAAAATTGTTTATTTAGAATGAGATTACACAAGTATTATGTGTTTCAATTCTTCAAATAAGTAACACTTCTGATTTATCCTTAAACTACAATTATGTAATATAAGAAATTATCTACCCCCACCCCCAGAAAAACCCACCAAAGAAAACCTAAAATTCAGAAAGAAAAAGAAAAAGACTAAATTTTGTTATTCAATTTGTTCAATACCCAAAAAAAGATGTCAAGCATGATCAATTAACAAACTTTCCACCTTTTGCATACCATAACAGATTAGTTTCTAACTCAAAGTTGTCAATCTACAAGTTAGGCATATAAAAACCTATGTAATTCACTTTGATATGAAACCCAAAATAATTTCAACAGGACAAATACAGCTTCACTTCTCAAATATGTACCAGCCAAAAACTGACATTTTATTAGTTTCCTTCTCCAAACAACAGAAATGGATCCAAATGTTTCTCATGTGAAATCACTCTGAATAAAATTAGCCACTTCTGGAATCCTTGACCTTTCTGTCACTACTTAACTTTATATATATGTATATATACATATCTATATGTATATATATATATATCTATATATCTATATATATATAGATATGTATATATACATATGTATATATGTATATC
>JANZXP010000005.1:26340730-26351045 GCA_027576715.1 Erythroxylum flavicans | reverse complement strand
AGTTTTGACAAAATAATGAAAAAGCAATCCCTAATATGAAATTAGCCTAACATGGTCTCCATAACACTATCAACATTTAAATAATCCATCTTTACAAAAAAAGAAAGAGATTAAAATGATAGAAAGTGAATAAGAAAACGCCTTCTCTTCTTTGCCAAAATCTGGAATTTGGGTGTTGATGTGCTATTGTGCCCAATCTTGATGATGATCCTTGTTTTCAATCCTTCCTTGATGCTCCAAACAAGTGTTCTTCACCCAAGGATGGTCTCTCTATAGGTAGGTGTTGTCTCTCTTGAAGATGGAGGCTTAATGATGTTTTTATAGTCTAAAAATCCTAGGTTTAATGAAGCCTCACAGGTTGCCTCGGATTACAATTCCCACGGGCATGGGAATTACAGGCAAAAACTTTCTGTCTTGATTTCCCACGTTCGTGGGAATTTGCCTAATTCCCACGAATGTGGGAATTGGTCCTAGATGTGATCCTTTTGTCTTCTCTTCTATGCTCTTATGTTCATCCTCTAACTTGCTTCCTCTCATTTCTTACACAAAAATAAGCAATTCTTACCCTCAATTAGCATCTAACACACAAGAGCACAATGGAAATCAAACTTAATGAAAACATACAAAATGAATCCTAAACTAAAATAATAAAGAACAATTATGTTAGAAAACACATGTCAATTCTCATCATCTTAACATATATTCATGCCAATTAAAATCTCGTAACACTTGTATTAATACATACAATCAAGTTCAGAATTCCCTTACATGTTTAATTTCGAATTCCAACTCCAAAGAATAAGCCAATCTAGTCTTCCAAGTAGGCAAACACAATTCCAAAATCAAGGCGACCAAGAAGACAGAAGCATAGGAGATCACGTACTCTACTTCCTTGATGTAATATCTTGCAAGAATTCTAAGTGAAATTGAAGCAAAATTCAGAGTTAGGAGAGGGTGAAGGGTTTTGGTGGTAATGTTTCAATGAAGACTGCAGAAACGGGACCATTACAAAAGATACCATGTTTGGTATCTGAAATGGAAGAGACTTTAAGTCTCTGAAACAGAAGACACAAAAGTTTCTAAAATCAGAAGATACCGGAGTGTTGGAACGGAAGACACCTTAGTTTCTGGTTACAGAAGACACCTTAGTGTCTAATTACAGAAGCAGCTGCTACCTTCTAGGCATGCCTATTTACCTATGACTAGGACTCAGCAATTTTAAAACAAATCATTTCAGATTTCAGAACTTTATGCAAAAGATGAAGAATAACATATGTCTTTATTCTATTTTGCTCCAAATGAACTTATTCATGGACATTTAATCGAACATAACATACCTTATAAATACAAATATGTGTAATTATGCATCAGTAGAAGTGTTGAGTCACCTCACATTATGTATATGCACACAATTAGAAAGCACTTCCAATATAACCCTAACTATCAAACTCCTTTGGCAACTGATGGTCCGGAATTGTTACAATATTATCACAGAAATTCTCAATTCACAAACATCCATATCCAATTTATAATACATAAGCCTTAGAAACTCATTAATTCATAATCACACCAAGAAATTCCACATTGTATTCATCATCATTAAACCATACATCTTTTATATTATCATCTCCATTAATAATGCATACTTAAACTAACTATTGCTTAGTTACTTCGGATGCCAATTTAATTTCAAACATACCTTAAACAAATCTATTTAAGTCCTATTGTACCAAATAAATTAACCAAACCAATATAGTTCATCATTTGCATAAAACCCCATTTTTTTTCACCTTCCTAGTCATTTCACATAATTGTGAGATAAGTGACCCGAAACCTTTAAACAACTGTCTTCAAAGGATAGGTTTTTGGATCATTTTTGTACGGCTATTCTATTTTATATGGCTATTCTAACCTAGAAATTGACATTTTTAGACAATATGTTCTTCTAAACAAATGTTCCTATATGTCCCAAGTTTCAAACGAAATAAAGTTGATTCAATTTGGTTCATTATTACAAGAGTTATACCCAAAATGCTACAGACTGTTCTCAACCATGGTCAATAACCATAACTCAACTTCAAGCTAATTTTCAAAACCCTTAGTGATAGAAATCAAATTCGATTCTTCCATGAAAGTTGTAGATAACTGTTTCTAGTTTACAGGTCAAGATATGGCTGAAATATCGAAGTCTACTCAGTAGTCAAACAAGAATTATCATATAACCATCATTTTTTCATCTTTCAATTCTCATTGTCTTAACACATATTCTTGTCAGTTCAAATCTTATAACACTTGTATTAATACATACTTTCAAGTTCATAATTCCCTTACATGTTTAGTTTCGAATTCCAACTCCAAAGAACAAGCCAATCTAGCCTTCCAAGTAAGCAAACACAATTCCAAAATCAAGGTGACCAAGAAGACAACAACATAGGAGATCACGTACTCTACTTCTTTGATGCAATATCTTGCAAGAATTCTAATTGAAATTGAAGCAAAATTTAAAGTAACGAGAGGGTGAAGGGTTTTGGTGGTGATGTTTCAATGAAGGCTACAGAAATTTCTAGTAAGATACCTAAGTTGCTAGGTGTCCCAATCTTAGAGGAGCACATGTCACCAAAGCATTGGTGACACTTGTCTCCCCATTTTAAGCTGCCATAAATCACACATCTATTAGGCCATGTGTTACTTAATGAATGCTGCCATGTGTCATTAAATGATTAGGCCACATATCACTCTAAGATTGCTCCATTTGTCACTTAACCAATGGTGCCAAATGTCATTACATTAGCTATGCCAAATGTCAATAACTCATGGGCTTAGTCATTCTAATTTGCATGTATCAACTTAACTTGTCTCTTGACCATTTTTTGTAGTCCAAATGTATGTTTAAATACCTCAATTCTATAATAGCTTCAATTAATTCCAATTCACTAACTATGGTCCATCAATACTAGAATTCCAGTCACATGCCTTTCACTTTCAAATCATAGCACAATTTTAACTCATATCATACATGTACTTTCATAAATATGTAACATTTCATCTAAGGTGAATTTTGGGGCCTTACAATTCTCTCTTCTTTAAAAGAATTTCATCCTCAAAATTTATACCTGATTAAAATAGTTGATGATACTGAGCTCTCATGGTCTCTTCTAGTTTCCATATTGCTTCTTCAAGTCCATGATGTTGCTGGAGTAGTTTCACCAAAGGTATTTGCTTGTTCCTGAGATGTCTGACTTCTCTGGCTAATATAGACACAGTCCTTTCTTTATAAGACAAATCCATTTGTCCTTGAATTTCTTTCATAGGAATATTATATGTATTATCAAACCGATATCTTCTCAACATGGAAACGTGAAATATATCATATAACTTGGCCAATTCTTCAAGAAGAGCTAATTGATAAGCTACTGGTCCGATTCTCTTAAAAATCTCATATGGATCATATATCACATGCTGAGCTTACCTTTCTTACCAAATCGAAATATATTCTTCCATGGTGACACTTTTAAGAACACCATATCACCAACTTGATATTTAATATCCTTCCTTTTTATATCAACACAAGACTTCTACCTATCACTGGCAACTTTCAACCTATGCTGAATAACCTGAACCTTTTCTTCAGTATCTTTCACAATATCAGGCTCGATCATCTTGTTTTCACGTAATTTAGTCCAACATACCGGAGTTCTACACCTCCTACCATATAAGGCTTCATAAGGTGCCATACCAATACTAGTCTGATAATTGTTGTTGTAAGCAAACTCCATTAGAGAAAGATAGTTATCCCAACTTCCTAGAAATTCTAACACACAACCTCGTAACATATCTTCCAATATCTAAATAACCCGCTTAGATTGTCCATCTGTCTGCGGATGGAAAGTGGTACTAATTTGACTTGATTACCTAAAGCTTTTTGTAGACTTTTCTAGAATCTCGAAGTAAATCGAGGATCATGATGAGAAATAATAGATAGTGGTACCCCATGCAACCTTACTATCTCGTTAACATATAGGCTTGCAAGTCTATCCAATGAATAATTAGGACAAACAGGCAAAAGGTTAGCAGACTTGATGAACTTATCAACAATCACTCATATAGCATCATGCTTCCTTTGAGTGAGAAGAAGTCCATTGACAAAATCTATGGTAATGTTATCCCATTTCCATTAAGGAATCGAAATAGGATGTAACAAACTAGATGAAACCTGGTGCTCATCAAATATTTAGATGCATAATCCACAACATCACGTTTCATACCTGATCACCAGTAATGCTGCTTCAGATCTTGATACATCTTATTTCCACCAGGATGCATAGTGAAAATAGTATTATAAGTCTTAAATAACAACTTCTTTTTGAGTCCATCATTAGCTGGCACACAATCGATCTTTATAATACAAATCATCATCTCCTTTCACAGAAAAGTCAGGTTGTTTACCTTCCCGAGTAGCCAAAATAAGTTGTTGCAACTTATCATCAACTTTTTGAGCATCACAAATTTCTTGCCTCAAGGTAGGCCTAACTTTCAATTGAGCTATTAAAGTTCCTTTAGATACAAGGTCCCATTCACCATGCTGCATAAAAATGCTGAAATGGTCTTCTGACTCAAGGCATTAGCCATGACATTAGCCTTACTTGGATGGTAGTCCATAATATAATTATAGTCTTTAAAGAGCTCCAACCAACGCCGTTGTCTCAGATTGAGTTCTTTTTGGGTAAGTAGATACTTCAGATCCTTATGATTTGTGAAAATTTTACACCTTTCACCATAGTAGTTCTGTCAAATTTTTAAGGCAAACCCTACTGCTACAAGCTCCAGATCATATGTAGGGTAATTATGTTCATGTGGTTTTAGTTGCTTAGAGGCATAAGCAACTACCCTTCCATCCTACATCAAAACATAACCTAAACCATTTTAGATTTCAAAATTTTATGCAAAAGATGAAGAACAACATATGTCTTTATTCTATTTTGCTCCAAATGAACTTATTGAGTAACATTTGATCAAACATAACATACCTTATAAATACAAATATGTGTAATTATTCATCAATAGAAGTGTTGAGTCATCTTACATTATGTATATGCACATAATCAGAAAGCACTTCCAATATAACTCCAACTATCAAACTCCTCGGACTACTGATGGTTCGAAATTGTCACATATTTTCACAGAAATTCTCAATTCACAAACATCCATGTCTAATTTGTAATACATAAGCCTTAGGAACTCATTCATTCATAATCACACTAAGCAATTCAACATTGTATTCATCATTATTAAACCATACATTCTTTATATTATCATCTCCATTAATAATGTATACTTAAACTAACTATTACTCAATTACTTCAGATACCAATTTAAGTTCAAACACTCCTTAAACAAATCCATTTAAGTCCTATTGTACCAAATAAATTAACTGAACCCTATATAGTTCTTCATTTGCACAAAAACCCTTTTTCTTCACCTTCTTATTCATTTCACACAATTGTGAGATAAGTGATCCGAAACTTTCAAGCCGTTGTCTTCACAGGATAGTTTTTAGATCAATTTTGTATGGCTATTCTGACCTAGAAACTAAATTTTTAGACAATATTTTCTTCTAAACAAATGTTCCTGTATGTCTTAAGTTTCAAACGAAATAAATTTAACTCAATTTGGCTCATTATTACAAGATTTATACCTAAAATACTATAGACTATTCTCAACCATGGTCAACAATCATAACTCAAATTCAAGATAATTTTCATAACCTTTACTGATAGAAATCAAATTCGATTCCTCCATAAAAGTTGTAGATAAATGTATCTAGTTTAATATGAATTTAAAGTCATCTAATTTTGACTTCTACAGGTCAAGATATGACTGAAATACCAAATTCTTCCCAATGGTCAAACAAGAATTATTATGTAACCATCATTTTTCCATCTTTCAATTCTCATCATCTTAACAAATATTCTTGTCAATTCAAATCTCATAAAACTTGTATTAATACATACATTCAAGTTCAAAATTCCATTACATGTTTAATTTCGAGTTCCAACTCCAAAGAACAAGCCAATCTAGCCTTCCAAGGAAGCAAACACAATTCCAAAATCAAGGTAACCAAGAAGACAACAACGTAGGAGATCACGTACTCTACTTCTTTAATGTAATATCTTGCAATAATTCTAATTGAAATTGAAGAAAAATTCAAAGGGGTTTGGGGGTGATGTTTCAATGAAGGCTGCAGAAATTTCTAGTAAGATACCTAAGTTGCTAGTTGTCCCAATCTTAGAGGAGCAGATGTCACCGAAGCATTGGTCACACTTGTCTCCCCCTTTTAAGCTGCCATAAGTCACACATCTATTAGGCCATGTGTTACTTAATGAATGCTTCCATGTGTCAGTAAATGGATAGGCCACATTTCACTCCAAGATTGGTCCACTTTTCACTCAACTAATGGTGCCAAATGTCAATACATTAGCTATACCAAATGTCAATAACTCATAGGCTTAGTCATTCTAATTTGCATATACCAACTTAACTTGTCTCTTGACCATTTTTTCTAATCCAAATGTACATTTAAATACCTCAATTCTCTAATAGATTTAATTAATTCCAATTCACTATCTATGGTCCATCAATACTAAAATTCAAGTCACATGCCTTTCACTTTCAATTCATAGCAAAGTTTAACTCATATCATACATGTACTTCCATAACTATGTAACATTTCATCTAGGGTGTATTTTGAGGCCTTACAAATGAGATCCTCAGGACAAGATCCGATATCATTTGGACTAGATGTGATGTAGTCAGTCTTATGGGAGTTGACACTATGACCATACTCTAAGCCAAGTAGGGATAGATGATGAAAGGACAAATTGCATAGCAACATTGCGTATGGAAGGGTTCCTAGTCAACTACTGACTTTCTGGTCAATTGGGAGTCATGACGTGTTGCTAGATACCACTCTTGATTTACTTGAATTAAGTTTTAATTCAAGTGGCCAACATAACCTGGAACCTAATGGGTCACATACATAAGAGATCAAAAGGATGAGTAAAATGGTTTTAAATGGTGATTTAAGATATGAGAGAGTGTTTCAAGATTGTATCGCGATGTGATCATGGTAGAAAACGTTGCATGGAATGGATTAGAAACAAGTATTGTTGGCTTCCACTAATGCATGTTATTCATGGTCATTAACTTCCCATAAGTTCCATTAATGCATGCTATTCATGACCATTAACTTCTTATAACTTTCCATTAGTGATGGGGGTTATGGAAGGCCAAATGGTGCAAAAAATTGAGATGATTTTTATGCATTTTGTGTAAGAAACAAAATGAAAAAGATAGATTCTTTTTCTTACACACACACTTTTTCTCTCTAACTCTCTCAAGAGTTCTTGTCTCTGCTAGCACAAAGAAAGAATTCTAGCCATCTCCTAGTAAGGTTTCATCCTTCTATCTTCATGTGGATTTTTATTAAAGATGGTCTGCATTGATCATTATGGTTTACGACAACCCAACGCGGAGAAGATTAAAGAACGGAGATCGTCATAAAGGTATGTAAACATCTTACATTTCATATTTTTGTTTTTCTATATCTATATGTATGAATAGATCTGGTTTTTAAGGTTCCATTTTATTTCCGCTAGGTATATTTGATGTATATTATGTATGAGATGCATGATTGGAACCTACCATAATTCTTAACTAGGGTAGAAATCAAAGAAGGAATGTCTTAAGGATGGAGAGTGATGTACAAAATTTTACTTCAATTCCATTAAAGCAAAATGGAATAAAAACTAAATCAAGTTCTTGACTGATGGGGAAAGGCACAATTTTACTAATCAAGAAAACATAAAGAGGATTGCATAAACACTATAAGAAGTAGTTCAGCTCTAATTTAGAATTCCAAGAAATATCAAAAGAAGTATTAGGGGAATTCTAAAACCATTTCAAACTAGGATGAGCAAGAGCTAACTAAGGAGGTTACAATAGAAGAAATAAGAGCTACATTATTTTCCATTCACTTTGACAAGGGCCATAGACCAAATGGTTTCAATGGAATATTTTTTCAGCAAACTTGGGATATCATTAATTAAAGTATCATCAAAGTAATAAAAAATTCTTTTAAAGTGTGAGAACTTTGAAGTAGTGGAAAAAACTTTCATTAGCCTCACTTTAAATCAAGGTTATGTTAGTAAAATTATGGAATTCAAACCTATAGCCTACAAAAATGTCGTATACAAAGTAATAGCAAAAATTCTTGCTACTAAGATAAGGAATAGCTTAAGTAAGATCATAAATCTAGCACATAATACATTTATGAATGAGAGAACCATTGGCAATAATATAACACAATATTATGAGATACTAAAAAGATACAATTCTAATTGTTCCATAAAAAGCTAGACACTAAAAGTAGACCTTATAAAGGCCTATGACTCAATCTATTGGTTGTTCATTATCAAAGTACTTAAACTATGGGATATCCAGCTAAATTTAGGGAATAGGTAATAGAATACATCACCACCACTTCTTTTGCTATCCTAGTAAATAGAGAGCTAACTAAGTTATTTAGGGTAGGAATTGAAGCCAAAGGGAACAATTGTCCCCTTACTTTTTTATTCTTGGCTTGGAAGTATTATCATATGCTTTAGCAAAAAACAAATCCAAAAGTACTGAATTCAAGTACCATTACAAATTTAAAGGTACCAAAGTCTCACAATTAGCCTTTTTATATGACATTCTTTTATTTTATAGGGATAATAAACCATCTATTAAACTTCTAATGGATACTTTGAGGAGATTCAAAACTATATCAGGCATAAGATGCAATCCTACTAAGAGCAATTTCTACCTATCAGTCAATGTCAACTCGAATGTATCAAAAAGGGCTCTAGAGTTAAGATTAACTCAGGGTAGACTACCTTTTAAATATCCAGGGTTCCCATCTCTTAAAAGAAGATTAGTGCTATAGAGTACAATCCATTAATGGAGTCATTCAATAGAAGGATCTACAATTGGTGTAATAGACTCCTAAGTTATGGGGGAAGACTTCAGCCAGTTTCTTCTATACTTAACAAATTAGCTACTTACTAGTTAAACCATGTAACACTCACTAAAGAATTTGGAATGAAATTGACAAAAAGATAAGTTGTTCTTCTAGAAGGGAACAAGAAACCCAAGTTACATCCCTAAGTTGAAATGATTCAAGGTATGTTCTTTAAAAGACTTGTGTCATTTAGGCATTACTTTTAAAAAGATGAAAAGCAAGGTTTTATTGGTAAAGAAGCTTTGTTGGTTTTATAAAGACAAAGAGGAACTATAGGTTAGATGGTTACACTCTGTCCATATAAGGGCTAAGAATTTATAGAATTTATAACTAAACCATGTCGAGGCAAATCTTTAGAAGCAAATAGCGGATGCAAGAGCTGATCATTTATAGGATTAGAGATGGAAATTCCACATAGATTGGTTTGATAACTAGAAGAGTAGAGGTCATTAATATAGGATTGAGGAAATCCAACACTTGAAATACTTAATCCCTTGAAAAACCAAGTTGAAAACTCTCACTTGTAATAATCAATAGAATTAGCCTTTTCATTACAAGAGAGAAATAGTACTAATCATAGGTAGTCTTCCTATATATCAACATGATTCATTAATGGAAAGTAAGTAGCAAAATGAATTTTAACACCAAAGCATATAGAGGTTACCTACAACAAGAACTGAACATTAAAATGTAATGGAAGAATCTAGTATGGGACCGAGACATTACTCCTACTTATAATTTCATTTTTTGGATTGGGATACAAGGAAGAGTAGTTGCAAAGGACATAATCAAATTTGCCATTTTAATAAGGATATGTGAACTATGTCCACTACATATTGAAACATGGATCACTTAATGGCTAATTGTAGATACCTAAGCATTATTTAGTAGAATATTAAAGGGCCACTAAATGTAATAAGATTTGACTCAACTTGGAAGGGAGTAATTGAATGGGCCTCAAGAATCACTATATCAAATAAATCTGACAACAAACTGATAAAAATTCACCTTACATTGTAACATCCCCTCACTTATGGGAAGGGTAATTTGGTAATTTGGAATGAGTTAGGATTGTTTAAAGTGTTTTTGCTATATTCATGCATTCATATATGCACATCAGTAGCGAATAGTGAATTTTTGCACATGTAAATGTTGTACATGCATTCATGACATTTCCCGGTTTAAGTGTGAATAATTGTGTTTTATGGAAAATGTGTCTTGTGTGAATGAGAATGTGTATTGGAGAGGATTATTAGG
>JANZXP010000005.1:26316973-26333204 GCA_027576715.1 Erythroxylum flavicans | reverse complement strand
ACTGTTCACGTGTATATGTATATTATATAATGCATGAGCATGAGATGTGTTTTCCTAATTTCTCCGATTGATCTCACATGTACCCGTTTCTATGGTTCAACCCTTTGTATGGAAACGGGATGTTACACTTGCCTATCCTCTCCTTGTCCATCTTCAATAGTTGTTCAATTCATATTGATGTAGCTTGTAGTTCAATAAAACTACTCAAATTAGTAATGGCTAACCTTGTTCTGATCTTCATATTCAGTTCATCCTCAAATTTCCTACACTTATCTTCTTCAATTAGAATCAAAGCAATAGCATACCCCATTAACTCACTAAATCCTACCTCATACTCAACTACAGTAAGACTTCCTTGTTTTAGATCTAGAAACTCCTTCATCTTCCTATCTAGGTAGATTTTTAGCATATAGTTCTCCTTAAAAACCCTCAGGAAGTATTCCCATGTCAGTTTACAAGGTCAAATAGAACTGCCAGTAATAGTCTTCCACCACTGATAAGCCGGACCTTGCAGTAGAGAGACTGCATAGTGATAGTTCTGTAGTAGTCTATGTTTTTCTAAGTAATTGACATGTGTTTCTTGTGTAATTGTTGATTATTTTTGTAGTTTAGGATTCATTTTCTATGATTTCATTTAGTTTGATTTCCATTGTTGTTCTTTAATGTTTGATGTTAACTGAGGGTAAGAATTGACTATTTTTATGTAGGAAGGAAGATTGAGCAACTTGGAGATTGAGCTAGAGATCAAAGAAGAGACTATCTATTGCAAATTCTAATCTGAGTCACTATATGGGGCTTAATAAAACTTAGCATTTTTGGACTATTTAGAGAGAAATAAGCCTCCATTATAAGAGGAGATGAAACCCTTATGTAGAAAGAGCCTCTTTGAGTGAATAACACAAGTTTTTAACCTTGAGGAAGGAGTGAAGTCAAGGATTATCGTCAAGATTGGGGAAAATAGCACATCAACATCTGAAATTCCAGATTTTGGCAATGAAGAGAAGAAATTTCTTTTATTCAATTTTCTGTGTTTTTCTTTCTTCTAATCTTTGTAAGATGGATTATTTGTGTGTTGATGATGTTATGGAGACCATGAGTGGTTGATTTATTTTTAGGGATTGTTTTTGAACTATTTTGTTAAAACTCCTATTTTATTAAATTGAATGAAAGTATCTTTGATGATTTTTGATTTTATTTGTTATCTTGCAACAAATCGAGAGAGTGAGTAAGATTATTTATGTAGAATTGTGCAACAAGAGTTGGCAACTTATAGACTTGCAATCATCACGTCAATTGATTATTTGGAAGAGAGATCTCGGTGAATTCAATTGATCACCCATAGGATAGTTTAATAACTAGTTGAATTGGTGGAGTCAATGGGAAGGTTTAGAGATCGTTCAATTGATTGCATTTAATTTGATTAGGGACAATTAATTACACCTTGAGAGAGGGTAGTTAATACATTAAAAAATATTAGGTGAAACACAATTCAATTAATAAAACAGGAGGGAGACAAAATGCGAAAAAGTAACTTTAGTCTTTAGATTCTTGAATTCTGATTTTTCTGTATTTTGGTATTGTTTAGTGTTTAGTATTAGTTCTTTACTTTAATTTAATTTTCTAGATTATTTTTATTAAACAATTTCATTTTTTAAAGAAATTCTGATCTGAATTAAGTGGTGTCTGGGCATCAGTTCCTATGAGATCATATCCTGTTTTTAACTATAAGTCATGACCTATACATTTGTGGTTTTTGAGTGTAAAGCGAGTAGTTTGTGTTGCATAATTACACTCAACAAGTTTTTAGCGTCGTTGCTAGGGATTGATTGTTTAGCATTTTGTTTAATTTAGATTACTTTGATCTAAGAGTTTTTGATAATTTTACTTATGTATTTGCAGGTACATGAACACAAGGAGCATACGAAGCCTGACAAAATTTGGTAACAATGAACTATTGGATATCACAAGGCACATCAAGATATCTTAGAATGAGGATTGAGGCATTTGAAAAGCTAGATGCCGAGAAGAAATAGAAAGAACAATAATGGAAGAGAGTTATTATAGGGAACAAGGAACTTTTGCAAATTACTATAAGGCACAGTATGGTTGGGGAATTACTAATCCTTATTGGAACATGTATACTCCAGAGAGGCAGAACCACCCAGATTTCTATTGGCCCAATAATGAAAGTACTTACATGGGACATCAAGACATATTTGAATTTCAGTAAGATGAGTCCAGTTTATGGGATTCCAAATTTGACAAAATCACAGATAAGCTAATAGAAATGAAAGAGAACCACAAGAGGATGTTTTCCATCCAGGAGGAAATTTAGAAAAGACTAGAAGAGAAGTTTGATCAAGTTTTTGAAAATCATGTCATTTCTGTTCATAACTTGGAGATTCAAGTAAGACAACTTTCCTGTGAATTTTGTAAGAGAAGTGCGGAAGACTCTATAAGCAATATGGAATTATATCAATGAGAGCAAAAAGAGGCTATCACACTTAGAAATGGGGATAAACAAGACCATGCTGAACCTGACCTTATAGAAGACCAAGAAATCAAGAAAGAAGATGAAGAAAAGGATGCAAACCCTCCTATTATTCACCAGTTCTTGATATGCCATATGTGAACATAAAAAAATCTTTGGTAGATGTTCATGAAAAGAACTCTATCTTTTGGATTGATGATGATCAAGTGACATTCAACATCAATGATGTATTTAAGAATCTGAAGGATAGTAACTCATTCAGGATAATTGATGTGTTCGAATCTTCTGAATAATAAAAGGATGAAGAATAGATGACAATAGACATCGAGTTTGAAAAAGTTATGAAAGTCTTTGTTCAAGAAGTGGAAGAAGCAGAGGAGACAAAGGTGATTAAGGAAGAAAGAGAGTAACTCACCTTTGTACAGGACAAACTATTGGATTAGATGGAAGATTCAGGGAGTTTTGTTATTCCCTGTTATATTGACAATTCACTTGGAAAAAAGACATTATTGAGCTTAAATGGTTTTTAAATGTTATCCATATTGTCCTTTTGATTATTTTGCAATTAGTAGCTTACTTACAAGCTAAAAAACCAATGTTAAATGAAAGAGGTGGAAGCAAGCCACCTATAATTGATCCTGGTTGAGTTTCCAAGGAAGAGAGTCGAGCTACAGACGTTAAAAAAGCTCTACAAGGGAGGCAACCTATGGAATTCTACTTCCTTTTAATTGTTTTTGTTTATTTGTTGGTGTGGTTTTGGTTTTTGTTTGAATTTCAACTTGTTTTCTTTTTGAAATTCTTGTTGATAATTTGATGTGTTGTAGGTTGTGGGATTATGGAGATCTAATACTAAGCTTGGAAGAAGGTTTAGAAGTGTGAGAATCACCTAATCCCACAACTGTGGGAATTAGAGTGATTCCCATGATCATGGGAAATCTCTCCAAAAACTTTCTGGAGAGAAAACCTATGATCGTGAGAATGGAGGTGATTCCCATGATCGTGGGACATCTCCCTAGAAACTTTCTGGAGAGAAATCCCACGAGCTTACGATCATGGGAATTCCATCCCTTTTCTTCTTTCACCCATGCTTCAAAATTTCACTCCTCTCTCTAACCCACAAAAATTCTCTCATTCTCTAAAACTCTTCAATTTTCCTTTAGATTCTTGGTATTTTCTTTATCTCTTTTCATTAGTCTTACAATCCTTTACTCTTTTCATGCACTAATCATTAAAAACACAAGGATTTGGGTAAGATTTTTCTTCCTCTCTCTTAAATATGAATTTCACTTTCTTTCTCTTATTTTTGCAGATTTTCTTCTTACAATGGCACCAAGGAAGATGATGGCTAGGAAATTGAATGATGAACTACACCTTCAAGTTTCTAGTGCAGGTAAGCCTAATTTAGCGGTAGCTTTCCTATTTCCAACTTATTCGTAAGAAGAAGGTATGTGTTTTCGAGACCTTAAGGATAGATAACTATTCATTCCTAGGTATTTTGATTTTGAATTGTTAGAAACCATAGGAGTAAGGGAGAAAATACAGCGACTATCTGCAAACATAGGTTGGAATAGGTTTGTTCGGTGTGATATAACTATTCACCCTATGATGACTATAGAGTTTTTCTCTACAATCTGATATAATCCTAAAATGGATATTTTTTTGTTTAGGTTATTTGGTACTATTTACAAATTTGATTATACTGTAATATGTGGTCTTTTTGATTTTCCAAACATTAAAGTTTTAGATGATCACGATGATTTTTATTTGGATGATTATAAGAAAATTCTGACTATGGAAGAAAATTTTGATACTATAAATGCATCGAATTCTTTAATCCATAGTATCAAACATTTAATTTTACACAAATTTATGTGCTTAACTGTGTTTAACAAAACTAAAAGTAACAATGCTCGGCCAAAGACTTTTCTTTTTGTGGTGCATGGATCGAAAATTTAAAATTAACATGCCTTTTAGAATTTTTCGATCAATAGTGAGTGTTGTAAATAAAAAGAATTCATATTTTGGCATGTCTTATGTTATTACGACTTTATCTCTATTTTATAACCTTGATGTGGGAGATGTGAGCATAACGCCATTCGATATGTTTGACATATCATATTTGAGATGCTCTGAGATTTTGGAATTCCATTCTATGGAACTCCAATATCCTCATACGCATACTGCAGTGAAGAACAAGAGGGGCATCGATACAGTCACTTCCCGACCCTCCACATCCCAAGCAGTCCCGAAGCTAGAGGAGGAGGCAAAGGAATAGGGACTGAGTACACCAACAAAGGTCAACCGATTTCAATAAATCCTCGACCACATGGCCTCCAACTAATAGCAAATGACTTCCCAAATCAACTAACTCGGCACCCAAATGCAGTAAGTCTACAAGGAGTAGCATAGCTTGAAGAAGAGGTTCCTCAAATTCTGTCAGAGGAATAATTTTAAAGCTCCTTCGCCAATACCGTCAACACCATCATCTCAATAAGGTTTTCTTACCCCTTTTACTTTTAATTTGTGTCATTTTCTTTTGTTTGGTTTGCTGCCATTTTTGTTTGGTTTGATGTCATTTGTTTATTTCAATTTCTTTTGTTTGGTTTGATGTCATTTTCCTTTATTTGGTGGTTGATTTATCACGTTGAGGACAATGTGATCTTTAAGTGTGGGGAGGTGACATTGACTTTTTCAATTGCATTGTTTCATTTGTTAAATAGGATGCATGTTTAGGCATATAATGTGCTTTGTGTCAGGAATAGAACTACATTTGAATCATTCTGATGGATATTGCCATGAGTTTCTTTCATGCTAGTTGGAATTAGATTGAATGCATGCTTGAACTTGGATTAGATCACTTGAGTAGAAAGTGAACCATATAGAGTGATGAAAAGTAGTTGGTTACATAAGCTTAGTCACAAATTGACATTTGAACAGTGAGCTAGTGTAGAGATGCACAATAAGTTTTCAATTGAGTCAAAGTGAGGATTGAGCCATATGACTCCATCTATAGCCATTTCATTTCTTTGTTGAGTGTACTTCCATAGGTTACTACCTTCAGAACTTGCTTTGAATCGGTTTGAGTCTACGGGATGAATGCTTAATAAAGATGATCTAGGACCTTTTTGTGTCAACCCTTGGCTTAAATGACCTACCCATTAATTATCCCTTGCTACCCCCTTTTTTGAGCCTTAACCTTTTGTTTCTTAAAAACTCCTGAATTTTAAAAACTTTAAACCCCATTATCCTACCCTTTTTCACAAGCTTAGTAGAGTATTAAGTAAAATATTAGTTGGGATTACATGCAATTTTTACCGAGACAAATTAAGTACATTTTTGTCTATAGACTACATTGTATATAGTGCTAGTTTTGACTCATAGCTCTTCCATGTATAAAGAAAAAGAAAGAAATATGAAAAAAGAAAAGAAAAAGGAAGAACAAGTTAATAGCATCAATAAGTGTAGAATATTAGTTATATTTGTATATCTCATAGTTATGTTTAGTTATCCCATTTTTTATCTGCTTTGTACTTTACTTATACTTGTGCTTAACCCTCTTTCTCCTCTTTTGACCTACCTTATCCCTTACCACATTACAAACCTAAACAAGTCCTTTTAGCAAGCCTATGGTAGTGTAGTTTCCTATAGGAAGTTTGAGTGAAACACTAACCCTTAAACACTTAAAGCAAAATGAGTAAAAACCGCGAGGAAGATTTTTTTATGCATCTTTACTTATCTTTGAGTGATTGTGTCAATTATGAGTTTGCTTATGTACACTAATGAAAAAGTAGTCATGATATGTGTATTAACTTGATATTTGAGTTGGATTGAATTTGAGGGAGTGTATGTTTTGATCTATGCGAAAATGAAGTGGTATAATGGATTAGTTGTATTTATTTTGCTTGAGGACAAGTAAAGATTCAAGTGTGGGGATGTTGATAGGTGTGCATTAGAATATGTTTTTATAAGGAATTGGCATGTGTTTTCTTACATAATTATTGTTTATTGTTCTAATTTAGGATTCATTTTGCATGTTTTCATTAAGTTTGATTTTCAGTGTTGTTCTTGTATGTTTAATGCTAATTGAGGGTAAGAATTGATTATTTTTGTGTAGGAAATATGAAGGAGCAACTTGGAGGATGAACAAGAGATTAAAGAAGAGAAGATAAGAGGAGTTCATCTGGGACAAATTCCTACATTTGTGGGAATCAAGCAAATTCCCATGGACGTGGGAAATCACAATAGAAAATGAAGAGTCTTTCTGTCTATAATTCCCATGCTCGTGGAAATTATGTCAATTCCCACGGGCATGGGAATTGAAATCTGAGGCAATCTGCGAGGCTTCATTAAACCTAGGATTTTTGGACTGTAAAAATATCATTAAGCCTCCATCTTCAAGGGAGACAACACCCATCTATAGAAATACCATCCTTGGGTGAAGAACACATGTTCGGAGCATTG
Organism: Erythroxylum flavicans; assembly: GCA_027576715.1. Lineage (NCBI taxonomy): Eukaryota > Viridiplantae > Streptophyta > Magnoliopsida > Malpighiales > Erythroxylaceae > Erythroxylum > Erythroxylum flavicans. Next base: position 26,326,252 of record JANZXP010000005.1, on the reverse strand, counting down.
AGGAGGGATTGAAGACAAGGATCATCATCAAGATTGGGCAAAATAGCACATCAACATTAAAATTCTAGATTTTGGCAAAGAAGAGAAGGAGTCTTATATTCAATTTTCTGTCACTTTGATTTCTTTTTTTCTTTGTAAAAATTGTTTATTTGATTGTTGACGATGTTATGGAGACCATGTTAGGCTAATTTCATATTAGGGATTGCTTTTTCATTAGTTTGTCAAAACTCATATTTTATTGGATTGAATGAAGTGTCTTTGATGATTGTTGATCTTATTTGTCATCTTGCAACAAATCAAGAGAGTGAGTGAGACGACATTCGTGTAAAATTATACAATAAGTGACCGATAGACTAGCAATCATTATGTCAATTGAAGAATTAGAAGAGAGATCTGGATTAGTCAATTGATCACCCATAGGATAACTTAATAACTAGTTGAATTGGTAGAGTCATTGGGTAGGTTGAGAGATCGTTCAATTGATTCCCATTAATTCGATTAGGGAAAAATAGTTACACCTTGAGAGAGGGTAATTGGTACATTTGGAAATCTAGGGTAAGACAAAATTCAATCAATAAAATAGGAGGGAGACAAAATAAGGAAAAAGTAATCTCTAGTACTTAGATTCTTGAATTCAGACTTTCTACAATTGTGGTATTGTTCATTGTTTATATTAGTCTTTTAATTTTAATTTAATTTTCCAGATTATTTGCATTTCATAATTTAGTTTCTTAAGTAGTGTCTAGGCATCAATCCCTGTGAGATCGATGTCTGGTTTTTTTACTACAAGTCATGACTCGTTTACTTGCGATTTTTGAGCGTAAAATAAGTATATAAGTTTTACCATCAATAGTCGCAGATCAATAGATAGAAGCAGTAGTTTTTAAAATGAATGGCTTAAAGGCTCCTGGACCAGATGGTCTGAATGGTTTCTTCTATCAGAAAACTTGGAATACAATAGGGAAAATTATGAAAGAAGCAGTGCATGAATTCTTTAAAAAAAGGAGTAATCCTCAAATAGATCAACAAGACTTCCTTGTGCTTGATCCCAAAAATTTATAACACTACTACATTGAGTGATTTTAGGCCTATCTCATGCACTAACTTCAGCTACAAGATTATTGATAAAATACTGGCCAATAGACTGAAAGTTATGCTACATTACATCATCAGTAAAAATCAAGCAGTATTCTTAAGCAAGTGGAATATTAGGGACAACATCCTAATTTTTCAAGAACTTCTGAAAAGGTACAAAAAAGGAAAATCCCCTCAGAATTGCATATTAAAAGCAGATCTCTGGAAAGCATTTGATAGTGTTAGTTAGGTTTTTTTAACTGCAGATTATGGAAGTTTCCCTCAGATTTTTAGTAATTGGAAAAAATAGTGTATTTTTACTGTTTCTTTTGGGATCATGATCAATGGGAGCCCTACTAAGTTGTTTAAAGGCAAAAGGGGACTTAGGCAAGGGGATCTTCTTTCCCTTTACCTATTTCTAATCTACATGGAGGCTCTTACCCTCATGCTGAAATATAAAATCTCCTGGACTCCATATTTCAAGTTCAATAACAAGTGTAAGTTGCTTTCACTAACCAGCTTATATTTTGCAGATGACGCTGATATCCCCTAAATTATGGTATTAATGAATACCTTACAAATTTTAAGGAGATATTAGGATTAAGCATCAATTTTCAAAAAAGTTACTTCATCTTATAGAAGAGTGCTGCACACCTAGCTAATGTTATATCTCTTATCACTGGAATGGATAATCAAGAGCCTCTTATCACTTATTTGGGCATCTCTATCTTTTTTAGGAGACTCAGATTTAGAGAATGCCTTCCCCTTACTGAAAGGATACAAAGGAGATTAGATTAATGGACAAACAAAACGTTATCCTATAGTGGCAAACTTTAGTTCCTAAAATCGGCTATTATGTATATGAATACTTATTGGTGTTCCCACATTATGTTTAGACGATCCTAGTCTAAACGTTATCTTATAGATAATCAGTTATTATGTCTAGATGATCCTAGGGTGGATTACTCTCTCTCGAGTTATAATCTTTACCCTAATTTATAATCCTAATTTAAATTATGGAATTGTAATCTCTCGATTTCTAATTAACCCAAAACCTAAATCAGTTCTAAATTTTTCTAATAATGTACTGAAAACTTATGCTCGATCTCTCGTCACACGATTTTACAGTTTTGATTCAATTCTTATTTATCAAACTACCTAACTATCGTTAGCCCAATTTGCTGATAGTCACTTAGTTCACCCTCTCAGTTTATTACCGAATTATTAAGAACAGAACATGAATCACGAATAACTTAATAAAAACAAAATAAATCAAACTTTATTATTATCAAAGATAAAAAATCCTAAAGGTGAGTTTAGACAATATCAACATTCAACAACACCTATTCTCAATGACTATCCCAATTCTATAAATCAATAAAATTGAAATAAAATCGAAAAATACTATTGGAATGGATTAGTGGAGGCAGCAAAGGCAGGAAACCACCTTTTCTGGAAAGTACTTCGCATTAAGCTTGTTCTCTGTGTCTCTCTTCCTTCGTCTCCTTCCTTAGATATCTCAAAAGGCTCTCTAGGGTTTTAGAATTGACTAATGCAAAAAGGTTGTTCTCTGTTCTTTAATGTTCTATTTATACCTTGGAAGCCCTAGGGTTGTTTTGGGGTCAAAACGGTCTAAACAGTCCCTCAAAACTTAACGTTTTCAGCTATTTTCGTGTCTGCCAGACATAGGCCATAATTGTGGCCCTGTCTTGTGGCCAACGTCTACCCCTTTCTGTCATGATTGTGGCCTAAGTGCCACGATCGTGGCGTGGTTCAGACCTCTCTGTCACGATCATGACCAAAGTGTCATGATTGTGGCTTAAGGTATGGTGGCTCATATCTCTTTGTCACGATCGTGGCCTATTGTACCACGATCTTGGGCTTTGGTTTCAGCCTAAAAGTCTCCGAAACTTCTCCTTTCTTCACCGTTGACCCTAAAACACTAACAAACATATCAAGGTACCTCAAAAATAGAACATTTAAGCTCAAAGACTCATACTAACCCATAAAAATACTTAAACACATAAACTAACACAATTAAAACACAAATACATACTTAACACTCAAATTAACATAAAATACCAAACAAGTTGAACCCTAAAACATAATGCAAATCACAACTATCAAAATGCTTATTTTTGAAAAGATTGTGGAGTGAGAAGAAATCATTATGGGTTAAATGGGTGCATACCTATATATTAAGGGGTGGAAGTCTATGGGCAATTAAACCTATAATGACAGTTTTTCTTAGTTCTTTAATCAAAATCATAGATTGGTGGAGGAAGTACAGCATCAGATTAATTACAAGATAAGGATAGGGGATATAATTTCCTTACGGTATGATAATTGGATAGGTCAGGGAGCTCTAATTCACCATCCAATCGCTAGGGATACTCGGGATAGATTTCCAAAAAAAGATAAAATCTAAGAATTAATTGCTAATGACAATTGGGATCTTTCCTAAGAGGAGATCAGATCTGTATCGATACCATAGTATCGAAACAATGAAGGAGAGGATACATACTTTTGGAATGAACTAGTAGTAATGGACATAATAAATAGGTAAGAAAAACAACTAAAGTATGGGACAAGCCCTACAATTGGATGGAGTAAACTGATTTAGAGAAACATTATCAAGCCAAATGCCAGCTTATTGAGCTGGTTAGCCCCGAAGGATAGACTAAGCACTATAACAAGTTTAAAATTCCTCTCTTACCCTAAAAGATGTATCCTTTACAATCTATATGAAGAGGATAGAAACCATCTATTTTTTAGCTGTGAGTTTTCTAATAGAGTATGGAGGCAAGTCGCATCTCTATATACACTCAATGGCTATCACAACAGTCTGAATGACATTATCTAAGAGATACTACTAAACCATGCACCCAAACACGACAATGATGTTTACATGGTAGCCCTTACAACATGTATTTAGGAGATCTGGAGGGAGAGGAATAACAAAAAATTTGCTGAAAAGGAAAGAGGCATACTTGTCCTCACAAAAATCACCTTTAATAATATTAGAGAACAACTGATCATAAACTAGATGGAGAAGAAATGCAGCGAGAGACTAACTATTTCTTAGAGAACAACTGATCATAAACTAGATGGAGAAGAAATACATCGAGAGACTAACTATTTCTTGGAGTCTCTAACAAGAATCCAAGTACGTAGAGCAATAAATTTCTAAAATATAATTTAGCCAGATACTACACAAATAATAGTTCTGCATGAATCTAAAGTTTGATTCTTACCTTACAGAGTCCCTCCTCCATGAGATCTTTATGATAGACCCCTCGTAGGTGTTGAAGACATGTAGTCAGGAGAAGCGAGAGAGTAGCCAGAGCTCAAACATACAGGAAGACCCTTCGGTTATTCCTAATAAGAAAAAATAAGTAAAGATGAAAAGAGAAGATGAAGTTATGAAGATCAAACCATAAAGTTCTTACCTCCATAACCATCTGGAGTCACTGATGATGGAGATTTGGAGCCCTAATTTGGAAACTTCTGGTGAAACTCTAAAAGGGGGATTTTTGTTAACTCGTTTTAGGAAGATCCGAGAATACATGAGATGGCTTTGTTCACAGTGACGTTTCTTTATATTACAATGTCATTTGGTCTTTGTTTTGATATCCTGTTAGTAAGATAATGGATGTACTAAACTCCTTTCTTATTTAATTCATTTTAATTTTTCAAAAAAATGATTTATACTTTATCATAACTCATGTGTTAATCATTTTATCGAATTTAACTAATTTTAGATTTCCAAGAAATAAAAAGCAAAAAGGTTTCATAATTATTCTATTACATATAAGATTGGATCTTGTCTTAATTTCCTTAAAAAAAGAAAACTCTAGCTATAGTTATCAAAAGAGAGAAAAATAAAAGACAAGAAGAACAAGCAATTGACTTGAATGCTTTCTACAATAAAGACAGGGCATCATAAGCAAAACTCAAGAGCATGTGAGGGATCTATAATTAGGCAAATGGGACATAGAAATGCATCCTTTTCCTACCCTTCCATGTGCACTGTATTAAGTGAGTTATTAGCCTATGATAAGGAAAAGGAAACAGTGAGATATAAAATTTAGAAATATGATGATCTTAAAAGAATCAGCATAAATATGTATACTAGGTCTCCACTGCATATGGAAGTGGCATCAATTATTAGTCCATGGAATGTCTTTAAGTTTCATTTCAGTAGAATAATAATGTTGACGAATTAAAGCAACAACATTAGTCATCCAATAGTTAGATCCAGTGGTTCTACTAGACTTATGATATAGATTACAAGGGAATTTGTTTCATTTGGCAACATTTGTATAAGAAGTTCTTGAAGTAAAACCCAATCAAACCATAATTTGTGAAGTAATTACTAAAACTAAGAAAAAATTATACTATTTAACATATCAGGACAAAACTACGAAAGCAGTGTATTTAGATATGCATATAAACAATCCTATGCTTTGATACCAACGTGAAAATACCAATGTTTAGATATGCATATAAACAAACCTATTCTCTGATACCAATGTGCAATAGAATATTGTTGCTGAACTCAATAAGGGTGAGAAACTCAATAGTGACAATTATGAAATTTGGAGTATGAAAATCCAATATGTGTTAGAGGAGCAAGAGGCTCTTGAACCATTAAACCTAACCATGGAAGTTCCTAAGGATGGAACTACCGGCCAACATAGGAGGGACCATGATGCATATGAATTGAGGAAAAAGAAGAACTCTTTAGCTCGCATTATGTTGCTAAGTAGCATAGATAATGATATCATGTGAGGGTTCCGTAAATTCGAAACTGCAAAGGACATGTGGTCCGTATTGGCTGCTCATTTTGGAGGTGCTTCAGTGACCAAAGTGAGGTCACTTACAATTAAGTTTGATGCTTATAAGAAGCCCCCAGATGATACAATGCAAAAGCATCTGAGGAAAATGTCCAACATGGTGAGTGAGTTACGTGATGTTGGTCGTGAGCTTTCTGATAAGCAACAAGTACAAGCTATGATTTGTTCACTGCCTCAGCATTGGGAGCATATGAAGATACACCTAACTCATAATTAGAACATCAAGATAATGGAAGATGCTACGAGGCATCTCATCTTGGAGGAAGATTGTCTTGAAGCCTCAAAGATGTCTTCTGAGGCATATGCAGTTAGTTCTAGCTCACATGGAGCTATGAACAAGAAACGGAAGTGCCACAGTGGACTTAAGTGAAAGAAGAATAAGAAATTCAACCACTTTCCTCAAGAATCCAAGAAGAAAAAATGGAACCAATGTGGAAAGGGAAGGTATCCCTTCAAGAAGAAGAACATGAAACATATGAAGTGCTATAATTGTGGTAAAAGGGCCACTTTGCTCAAGATTATACCGAGCCTAAAAAGGTACAACTTTATAGTACAAACATTTACTATATGAATGTTTCTTGTTATGTTTTTCTAACTGAATCACATCCTTTTTGGATTGCAAACTCAGGAGCAACCAACCATGTAGTGAAGGATTGAGATGCCTTCGTTGAGTTTTGTAAACTCCCACATGGTAGTCGATGGCTTTATGTAGGTGACAATTCTAGAGTTGTTGCACAAAGAATTGGTACATGTAAATTGGATATGCGTGGGGGGCGACCCCTTAGCCTATATGAAGTATTATATGCTCCACAGATTCGTAAGAATCTTTTATCTGTGTTGATATTCGTTAGACTTGGTTTCAATATAAATTTCCACGACAGTGGAATGGATTTGTATCTTGGATCTATTTATTATAGTCATGGTTTTTTATGTGATGGTTTTATAGTACTGGATATGTTCAAGGAAAATAATAATAATAGTTATTCATTATTTACATCTAGTAATTCCAACAACGATGCAACTTTGTGGCATGCTAGACTATGTCATATTGGTCAAAATCAAATCAGTCGATTAGTTAAAGAAGGATAGGTAATCTAAGTCAAGTAGATCTACCTACATGTGAGCATTGTTTAGCTGGTAAAATGATGAGAAAGCCATTTGGAAAGGGAACATGAGCTTTATATCCATTGCAACTAATTCATTCTGACATCTGTGGTCTAATGATTGTAAGGGCTAGACGTGGAGCAGTTTATTTCATCACCTTTATAGATGACTATAGTTAATATGGTCATGTCTATTTGATTTCTCATAAATCAGAAGCATTCGATTGTTTCATAAAATATATGAACTTGGTAGAGAATCAATTATATAAGAAAATAAAAGCATTATGAACTGATCGTGGACAAGAATACTTGCCAGACAACTTCAAGGCTTTCTGTGATGAGAAAGGAATAGACAAGCAACTAACAATTCTTAGAACCCCGTAACAAAATGGTGTCACTAAAAGACAAAATAGGACACTATTAAAAATGATTAGGTCCATGATGGCCCTAGCAAATTTACCAATCACTTTTTGGGGTGATGCGTTGCTAATAGCCACTTATGTACTTAATTGCGTGCCCACAAAATCAGTTATTAGCACACCATATAAGTTATGGACTTGTAGGAGACCTGATATGTCAAGTCTCAGACTTTGGGGGTGTGTAGCCTATATTCATGATATCTGTCACAAATATAGGAAATTAGGCCTAAGAGGGAGAAAAAATATTATATTAGATACTTAGAACACTCAAATAGATCCGTGTTTATTGGTGAACAAGGCAATGAACATGTAACTGAATTTGAATCAGGAGATGTAACATTCTTGGAGAATGATTTTTCCAAGCAAGGCAAAATAGGTAAAGACCTATTGTTATATGAGACATTTGATCAGAATGATTCTTTTATGAAGAATCGAGATGAGAAACTTCAACCAAGTGGGAGCAATTCCACAGAAAGGTTCTCTATGATGATTGACTCGAGTGGGAGCAATCAAATCCATCATGAATTAGTTTATAATGAACCTCGTTCAAGACGAAGTAATCGAGGAATAATTCCCTGATGTCATTTTGAGATTGAAGGAGACATTAATATGATTGTTCTATCAGAGGAAGAAGAGCCAAGGAATTTGAATGAGGCTCTTACTGGCCTTGCTAAAGAAGAATGGAAGAAAGCAATGAAAGAGGAAATGACTTATGTAAACTTCAATCAAGTATGGGACTTGGTTGACCTTCCTAAAGGTCACAAAGCAATTGGAAACAAGTGAGTTCTCAAAATAAAGAGAAAAGCTAGTGGCAGTATTGAAAGATACAAGGCACGTCTTGTAATAAAAGGATATACACAATAGTTGGGAATTCATTGTGAGGACAATTTTTCACTTGTTGTAAAGTTTGCTTCAATTTGTCTTATTCTGGCTATAGTAGGCAGTATAGATCCTGAATTACATCAAATGGATGTAAAAACTTCTTTTCTCAATGGAGAATTAGAAGAAGAAATCTATATGGAGCAACCTGAAGGTTTCATCAAAGTAGGTCAAGAAAATAAGGTATATTGATTACTAAAATCAATTTATGGCCTGAAGCAATCTTCAAGACAATGGTACATTCATTTTCATAACGTAATCATTTCATATGATTTTCAAATGATCGATGAAGACCACTGTGTGTATGTTAAGAGATTTAAAGATAAATTCACGATTTTATTTTTATATGTGGATGATATATTGATTGCTTGTAATGACTGTGTGTTCCTTAAGCAAATCAAAGATCAAATATCATCTAAATTTGACATGAAAGACATGAGCGAAGCGGCATACATTCTTGGAGTCAAGATTTCAATAGATTGTTCAAAGAGATTATTATCACTTTCACAAGCGATGTAAATTCAAAGAATTCTTGAACGACTTTGTATATAAGATTCCAAACCAATTGATAATCCTATTACTAAAGGCAAAGGTCATAGTAAGAGAAATTGCCCATCAACACCACAAGAACGGGAACAAATGAAGAATATTCCCTATACCAGTGCAGTTGGATGTCTAATGTATACAATGATATGTAAAGACCAGATATTTGTTATGCTATTGGAATGGTGAGCAGATATCAATCAAATCTAGGCCAAAAACATTGGAAAGCAGTAAAGAGAATATTGAGGTATCTAAAGGGAACTATGGACTATACATTATGTTATCAGGGAAATGATCTACGTATACAATGGTATACCGATGCAGACTGGGGAGGAGATTTAGATGAAAGAAAATCTACCTTAGGATATGTATTCTTACTAAACCATGGAGCAATATCATGGAAAA
>JANZXP010000005.1:26285340-26316873 GCA_027576715.1 Erythroxylum flavicans | reverse complement strand
TTGTCTTGGGATGTGGAAGACCAAAAAGGTGATTGGAGTGAAAAAGAAGAGGACAAATCGTGAAAGAGAGAAAGAAAAGAGAGAGTTTTGGTGGTTGAGAGGAAAGAAGGAAAGCTAAGCTAGGGTTTGATTTTTCTTAGCCTTAAAGAGTGATTTTGAAGTCGTTTAAGAAGGGAAAAAGGAAGAGGAAAGTTAAAGCTTCCTTAGGGCTAAGGAAAAATCATAGTTTGGTGAAGATTTAAGGTAAGTTTGATTTTAACCTCTTAGAGTTTTGAAAGGTTTGTGGCTCAGAGAGCTTGGGAAATGTATGGGTTATGTATTCTAGGGTCAGTTTCATGCTTTTCATTCTATGGGTTCTCAAATTGAATTTCCTATTCAATGAGAACTTGGTTTGTTATAGGAAACTAAGCAAGTCCGATTCAAGGTGAAGAGGAAAGACAAAAGTGAACTTCGATTGTCAAGCGCATTAGGTGGGTAATTCATTTATAGTTATTGTGTAATGAGCAAAATGCCTTGTGTGTGTCTGTTGTGTTAACATGGTTTGCTTTGAAATATTGTGATAAAAATTGCTTTATGATGTATGGCATGTGATAAAAATATGAATTTCGAGCATAATTATACTATGCCTTGAAATTATATCGTGGCACTTTGATTAAATGGAAAGAAGAGAAAGCATGAGAATATGAACTTATGATTGATTGAAATTAGCATGGGATTTGATTGTGTTTGGGTGAGAGAGGAACCGTTTCGTAGTCACGTGCACGTCGACATAAGCCTTATCCTGGTTGCCTACTTGTGGCACACGAGATCCGAAAAGTGGACTCGTTTTGTACACGGAGTAAACTTTGGTTTCTCTGTTTTATTCCATGGGACCGTTGAGTCATTTACTTGTGCATTTGTACTTGTGATGTGTTAAATTGTGATGAAGCTGAGTATTATGCGTTTATGTATGGAATTATAAAATATGAATTAGAACTATAAGTGCTAACTTGCCATTTCTAGATTGAGATAGATATGTATATGTGTTTGATTGTGTGGCTTATTGCCAATGGCTATAAATTTATTAGCCACTAAGCCGTATAGCTCAACCCATTATTTTTCCACCCCTCAGGTGTAGATCAAGAAGATCAGTGATCCTTGCAAGGCATCAGAAACTCCAAGATAGCTAGAAGTATGTTGTACTAAGTTAGTGAACATTATCTGATAGCTTTAGAGGCATGTCATACATGAGCATCTTTGTATTTTGGTTCTAAGTTTTGATGTGTATATTGACATGTAACAACTCTGACTGGGTTTAAAAATGAAAATGAAAATGAGAAGGTGAGATTGAATTCCTTCCATGTTTGATTTTGTTGTGTTTGAGGATTGGGAGAAGAAAATGTACATGTGCATGTTCTTCTCTGTTGGAATTGCCAATGTTGTTTTTTTTAAAACAGCATGTTAGAATTAGAAAGATTGTGTTCAGATGCAAAAGAGAATATAGAGGAAGAGTATCGTCTGTGATGACGTCACACACAGACACAAAGGAAGAACACAGATGGAAGGAATCGTCTGTGCTGACGTCACACACAGACGCAAAGGAAGAACACAGACGGAAGGAATCGTCTGTGTTGACGTCACACATAGACGCAAAGGAAGAACACAGACGGAAGGAATCGTCTGTGCTGACGTCACACACAAACGTAAAGGAAGAACACAGATAGAAGGAATCATCTGTACTGACATCACACACAGACGCATGAAGCGTAGACGCAAGGGAACACAGACGACACGTCATAACATAGACTTAAGGAATCGTCTGTGATGACACGTCAAAAGGGCAGACGTAAATGAAAGGCATACACAAATGAAATACAAACGATAAGAGGAGGTCAAACCCAGACGATAAAAGTCAAAGACAGAGGATAGAATACAGACGATAGACCAAGCACAGAAGAAGAAGAATGATATAATGAATTGGTTGTAGTTTAATGATATAATGAAAGTTCATGGGATAAATGTACATTGTAAATGAAATTATGATGAGATTATAATTATAAAATTCATATTGAATTTATATATTATCTCTAGATTGCTTTTAGTCATTTTTCTAATAAAATTAGATAGTAATAGAGTGTATAAAAACTAGTACACATTATATTTCTTTCATATAAAGGAAGTATTCAATCTTATGACTGAAGTATGTAGATACTTAAATAAATGTGTAAGTTATTATCAAAGAACAAGTTCACTGAACTGACCCCATACAAAAATTTCATTTAGAACATTATTTATATGACTCTAAAGTATCTAATATAGGGTTTGATAACTTTTGATACTACTTATGACCTATTCTAATCAATGGTATCTTAATCGGTAGTCATTTGGTATAACATCAATTATATGGTGTTAGTTGAGTAATCAATATAGGATTCATCATTCCAAAGTGACTAGAGAGAATCTTTTGTTGTTCTCAATTAGTATTGATTCAAAAACTTCTTAACTAAAGTGGAATTACACTTTGTAAGATAATCTACAAATGTCATTAATGGAATCAATTGCTAATGATAGAGAACTAATATGATTGAACTAAAATAGGGTAGAAATTAACTCTATACTCTATGTCTAATCATAATATTATATGATAAAGAGATTCAATTATATAGAACAATCATATATATAAAGATTAGTTAAAACTATTTTGTCATTCTTGAATATTTATATAGTCATAATTTTGGTGACCTTTCCCTCTCTCTATATATATTCTCTCCTTTTCTTTCATTGATTTACCTACTATATCACTATAGTGAATTGGTGAGTCTTATACTCTTCTACCAAACATGGGTGTTTACCCATTTCCTTTGTCTACATTACCTTGTTGGTGTTCTTCTTCTTATTATTATTTAGTTGTTTTATTATTGTTTAGACATGCAATCAGATTGATCTATGACTGATCTAGTTTTTTAAGTCAAACCTAGATAAATTGATCAATTTTGTGTTCATTTCTAGTTCTTCAGTTATGTTTTAGATGGTGATGTGATTTGTATATACAATTTTATGCTCTAATTTCTCTGATGGTCATCATTTTTTATGTGATGCGTGAAATGAATTTTTTTAATAACGAACAAACCGTAAAATTTGGGATTTTCTATTTTCTATTGTTTTTATCATCAAATAGTTCATTTTTAAGGAAATTTCATAGCATTTACATTAGGTGGCTATGAGTTTCTAGATTTTTCATGTGTTATTGAAATTTCCAGGATTTATAATCCTAAGTTTCTAATTTGTTGATTTGAGGTTCATCAATATTAATATGAAACTTTTTCAGATTTAAGCTGCAAACCTTTTACTATCAAATAATTATAATCCATAACATTCAAACATATTTTAATTAAGTTGTAGAATTTAAGTCAACTTTGATACCATTATTAGGAAATCAAGGGTGAGATGTGATTGCGAACGTAGTAAAGGGATGATAAAAAATTTTCATTTTGATTTCCCAAAAGCCAATATCACTTTAAATTCTATAAAATGATTAACGTATAAATAATAATAAAGCATGAATCATAGTTTGTTCCTTATTTCGAAGCTTGATTCTTTTCTTATAGTATCCCTCAAACCATTTTCAAAACTGACTCATTTTAACCATCGCAGTCGCACAAATGTCTAACCTCTAATGGTATCCACAGAACATGTTGAGAGAATTCTGTAACTATTATAGAGAGGGTGGGCAAGGAGTGCTAGATCTCTTAGAACTTAAGCCTACTTATAATAGGATTTGAACATTTTAGTAATTTAATTGAATTAAATTATAATTTTAATTAAACTTTAATTGTAATTACAAATAATTCTAATTAAATACCAATTATTCCCAAATAAGAACCAATATCTCATATTGATCCTTATTTCTTAAATATCTAACATTTAATTATATAGTTTCTTAAACTTTACAATTAAGTCCAAATTAATTAAAATATCTTTCCTCTCTTTAACCTATTCTTTGTATGTGAACCATTAGATTCCTAAATATATTGAAAATGTATATAAATTGTATCCCTAAATCATATTTAGGATTAGATAAATTAAACTACTTTAATTTTCTATTTAAATAATTTATATCCATTGATCATGATTTGTGTCTAGTAACACTTTAGGATCACCCGAATATTTAAGAATGTCAAAGTGATTTGACTAATCTTTTCATGCATGATTTTTGGTATAATTCAATCGTTTAATCATACAATATTCTAATTAGACATAGAGTATGAAATTAATGTCTATGCTATTTAGAGTTCAATCATGCTAGTTCTCCACCATTAGTTGCTGGTTCAATTAATGAAATTTATAAATTATTTTACAAAGTGATATTCCACCTTGTCCAAGGATATCTCGAATCAATACTAATCCCGAACAATGAAACATTCACCTTAATTACTTTATGGTGATGAATCTTATATTGATTACTCAACTACTACCATATAGTTTATGTTACATCTAATGACTAGCAACTAAGTTATCCTTAACTAGAACATGTCATAAGTAGTATGAAAACATAACAATTTGGAGATCTAAAGTGCGAGGATGATAAGTGTAAATTGCATCATGTTTTAAGGCATAGTTTGACACATGTTTAGCTATTAATTCAATCATTTAGTATATGTTTAGGTTATAATTGTGTTACTTTGTTAATTATTTATAGGTTAGTATAAGTCTTTGAGCTTAAATATCATGCTTTTGAGGTACCTTGATGCGTTTGTTAGTGTTTTAGGGTCAACATCGAAGAACAGAAAGTTCTGGAAACATTTGGGCTAAAACAACGGCCCACGATCGTGGTACAATAGGCCAGGATCATGACAGAAGCACCAAAGTTGGCCCACGAGCATAGCCTACATGCCACGATTATGACAAAAGGCTTAGAAGTAGGCCATAATTGTGGCCTACAGCTGCGCATCTGCCAGACACAAGCCATGATCATGGCCTTCTGTTCTTTTATGTTTAGGGTTAAACTAGGATTTTTCGAGGTCTGAAAGGTCAAAAAAATCCCTCAAAACATGAAGTTTGGAAGTGGTTATGCATCTGCCTGACACAGGCCATGATTATTGCCTGCAGGTCCACAATCATGGCCTGTGGCTGACAAATGCACAGCCACTTCCAAACTTCACATTTCGATGGATGTTTTAGACCTTTCAGACCCTGGAAAAACCCTAATTTAACCCTAAACATAAAAGATCATAAAGTAAACAAGAACAAAAAGAAGGAGCTTTTGCATCAGCCACTATTGAGAAACCCTAGAGAAAGTTCATCGAGAGATTGAGAAAGAGAAAAAGGAAGAGAGACATGGAGAAGAAGCCTACGTGAAGTACTTCCTGAAGTAGGATGTTTCCCATTGTTGCTGCCTCCATCATCCATTCCTATCTTGTTTCTGGCTAATTTTTCATTTATTTATTGTATAGAATTGGGATAGCTATTGATGATAGGATTGTATGAATGTTAAGGATGTATAAACTCATCTTCGGGTTGTTTTATCTTTGATTTAATGAAATTTGATTATTTGTGTTTTTAATGGATTTATTGTGATTTAATTTCTGCACTTGTATAATTCAATGATAAATTTAGAGGTTGAACAGAGTGAAAATTTATTAAATTGGGCTAACAAGACTTAGGTAATTTAATAGAATGAGAATCAAATGAAACCGGTAAATTGTGTGAAGAGAGATCTTATATAAGTTCCCGATAGTTTTTGAATAACTTCAGATCTAATTAGGGTTTTGGATAGATTCTTAATTGAGATATTGTTATTCCCATAATCTAATTAGGGTTTATAAATTAGGGTTAATGGTTTTAACTCGAGAGAGAGTAATCAACTCAAGACCGTCTAAAACTAGTAATCAAGTAGTCCATAATCGATTAGGTTAGCATTGAAGATAGATAAAATTCCCCTTTCTCTCAATTAGTAGTTCTTTAGGTTGATTCTTGATTGGGTGTTGTGACTATTATTGCGTGATTGAAATAAGTTCTTGCTTTAGTTTTGTTTGTTTTGAATTATTGTGAATTGTTTTTGGCCTTAAATTTTTAGGGTTAGATTAACCCTCCTTGTGGGATCGACACCTTAGGTACTACACGAACGACCTGTACACTTGCGAATTATTGAGGTTAAATACTAAAACTTATACATATCATAAAATTGTGATCAAGTTTTTGGCACCATTATAGGGGAGGCGATTAGTTTAGTTCTTTAGTCTAAGACTTTTTCACTATCTTTTGTTTTAGAAAAAAGAAACAGAGAAAGAAGTTTGGGGCATACAGTAGAGACACATCAAGACATCTTAGAATGAGAAATGAGACATATGAAGAGCTAGATGCCAAGAATAAATGGAAGAACAATGATGGAGGATAGATATTATAAAGAGCAAGGAACTTTTGCGAACTACAATGAGGCACAATATGGTTGGGAAAGTAACAATCCCTATTGGAGCATATACACTCCGGGGTGGCAGAACCATCCAAAATTATATTAGTCCAACAATGTAAGTACTTACATAGGACATCAAGACGTATTTGAATTTCAGCAAGATGAGTCCAGCTCATGGGATTCCAAATTGGACAAAATTATGGAAAGCTAACATATACGGAAAAAAAACTATAAGAGACTGGAAGAGCAATTTGATCAAGTAATGAAAAATCATGCCATTTCTATTCACAACTTGGAGATTAAAGTAAGATAGCTTTCTTGTGAATTTTGTAAGAGAAGTGTGGAAGACTCTCTAAGTAATATATAATTATATCAACGAGAGCAATATGAGGTTGTCACATTTAGAAATGGGGAAGAACAAGAAGAACCAGTGGAAGACCATGCTGAACCCTAGCTTATAGAAAACCAAGAAATTAAGAAAGAACATGAAGAAAATGATGAAAACCCCTCATATTATTCGCCAGGTCTTAATATACCATGTGTGAACATCAAAAAATCTTTGGTAGATGTCCATGAAAAGACCTTATCATTCGGATTAATGATGACCAAGTGACATTCAACATTAATGATGTATTAAAGAATTCAAAGGAGAGTAGCTCGTTTTGGATAATTGATTTGTTTGAATCTTCTAAAGAATAAAAGGATGAAGAACATATGACAATAGACATCGAGTTTGAAGAAGCTATAAAAGTCTCTATTTGTGAAGCCAAAGAAGTAGAGGAGACGAAGGTGATTAAGGAAGAAAGATAGCAACTCACCTTCTTATAGGACAAACTATCGGATTCGATAAAAGATTCAGGGAGTTTTGTTATTCGCTATTTTATTGACAGTTTGTTAATGAAAAGGACATTACTAAAATTAATTGGTTTTCTCAACTTTGTTAATATTGCCCTTCTAGTCACTTTGTAATTTGTAGCTTACTTACGGGCTACAAAACTGATGTTGAATGAAAAAGGTGAAAGCAAGCCTCTCATAATTGATCTCGACTAAGTTTCTAATGACACATGGTCAAGGTAATGACCATAAATTAGAACGTTAGGTAGTTTGGTTTAAATTGTTGCATAGTTAGATTTTTTAAACTTCAAAAATAATTTTAATGATTTGAAATGATCTGGGATTTTTGACTCTCTTATTCTCTCTCAATCAATTATAAGATAGGAAAGCCAACTCAGCACCAAGCATCTTTGGTCTCCATCTCTGACACCATCACTACCTCAGTCACCTTGACAGTTTCGTGTTCTAACCCTTTTCTTTTCATTTTTGCTAGTATTTTCTTCTTATGTTTTTCGTATATTGTGTTTTATTTCCCCTGATGTGTTTGTTTACCCTTCTCATATTGAGTACAATGTGTTATTCAAGTGTGGGGAGGGTTGTGCGTCTTTACTTTGATTGTGAATTTTGCATATTATATGATAGTTTGTTTAGGTTGCATTATGTGAATTATGTGAATGTGTTAATGGTTAGGACTTAACGAGATAGATTTAGCCTTAAGCAAAGCTGTTTAGTTTACGAAGATTTATTAGCTTGTGAAATTAGTGATATAAGTTACTTAGGGCTAAATATGCCGGTTAATTAGGATACACTGTTAATCCATTAACCCTTTTCCATACTCATTTATAATTTTAAGCCAATCAAATAAGTGGGATTATTAGTACATTTTCATGAGAATGATTAGCTAAAGCAATAAGGTAGGCAAAAAAAGAAAAAAAATAAAGTTGTATAAATTTTAACTAAAATAACTATTTTACTGGCCTTTGGGTTATGAATCGAGCTAGTAGCCAGTTGAAAATGTGATGTAGCTGAGTAACCGAATTGACACGCATCACAAATATGTGTCTTCGTGTAAAAAGACTACAATGACGTTCCAACCAAATAGCTTAATAACAACATGACTTAAAGAGTAATCTGATTAACATTCATCACAAATGTTTGCCTCAGTATAAAAAGAATAGGTTCATGTCCTTATCGAAAAATCAACAAAAAGAACTTTTTCAAATAAAAACCTACCAAACTTGTTAGTAGCTTGATTTTTCATGAAAACCTAATGAGGAATAACTACACTTTTGTTTTGACTGAATGATTAGCAATGTGTGTGTGCAAAGTGATAGAGGTTAATAAACTTAACATTAAAATTTTGATTAGTTTGTATATTTAGTCCAAGGTGCTTAGACGAAGATTTCGTTTGTTAATAAATTGGAACGAAATGAAAGGATTGTGTTTATAGTTAAATTTGCTTCGCTAAGTTGAAGCCATTGTCTCATTATTGCATATGCGTATTTTGTGTTTTCTTGGTTTGTTTGATTGTTTTTGTTTGCATAAGGACAAGCAAATGTTAAGTGTGGGGATGTTGATAAGTGTAAATTGCAAAACGTTTTAGGGCATAGTTTGACATATGTTTATCTATTAATTTAATCATTTAGTATGTGTTTAGGTCAGAATTTTGTTAGTTTGTTAATTATTTGTGTTTTAAGTATTTTATAGGTTAGTACAAGTCTTTGAGCTTAAATATTATGTTTTTGGGGTACCTTGATGTGTTTATTAGTGTTTTAGGGTCAATATTGAAGAACGGAAAAGTTTCAGAGACATTTGAGCCGAAACAATAGCCCACGATCGTGGCATAATAGGCCACGATTGTGACAAAAGCACTAGAGTTGACCTATGATTGTGGCCAATATGCCACGATCATGACAGAAGGCTTAAAAATAGGCCACGATTGTGACCTGTAAGGCTATGGTTGTGGCCTACGACAGACAGATGTGTACACACTTCCAAACTTCACGTTTTGAGGGATTTTTTGGACCTTTTGGACCCCGAAAAAACCTTAGCTCAACCCTAAACACAAAAGAACATAAATAGAACAATAAGAACAAAAGGAAGAACCTTTTGCATCAGCCACCATTGAGAAACCCTAGAGAAAGTTCATTGAGAGATTGAGAAAGAGAAGAAGGAAGAGAGACGTGGAGAAGATGCCTACGCGAAGTACTTCCCAGAAAAGGAGGTTTCCCTCTATTGCTGCCTCCATTATCCATTGAAATCTTATTTCTGATTAATTTTCCTTTTATTTATTGTATAGAATTGGGATAGCCGTTGATGATAGGATTGTATGAATGTTGAGGTTGTCCAAACTCACCTTCGGGTTGTTTTATCTTTGATTTAATGAAATTTGATTGTTTATGTTTTTACTGGATTTATCATGATTTAATTTCTACACTTGCATAATTCGGTGATAAATTGAGAGGATAAACTGAGTGAAAAATTATTAAATTGGGCTAACGAGAGTTAGGTAATTTAATATAACGAGAGTTAAATCAAATCAGTAAATTATGTGAAGAGGGATCTTATATAAGTTAGTTTTGGACAAGCAAAAAATCGCAATCAAAGGATCACTTATACATAGCAAAAAATCGCAATCAAAGGATCACTTATACAATCATCATAATGAGAATTTCCATAGGCATACAAGTAATATTACAAATGGATTTATTATATGTCAGCTTAGTGAACTTGTTCTCTAATAAGCATCAACACATTTGATTAAGTATCTCCATACTTTAGTCTATGAGATTGACTACTTCCTTTATAAGGAAAAAATAATGTGTGCTAGTCCTTTTACATAATATTAATGCTTAGTTTTAATAGAATAATAACAAAGAATAATTTAGGGATAATACAAAAATGTTGATAAACAATTATTTGACTATATTTATATACTCATATTTAGTGTGTTTTGCTTGTTATTTAATGGTTTGATAGTATTTTTCATACTTATGTTGCTTCAATTTGTTTTATAGGTGATAATTGCCTTCATGAACCAAAAGGAGAAGAATTAAGATGAAATTGAGGCATAGAACAAAGTTTTGAAGCAATTGTTGACTTACAAGAACATGTAAAGTGACTATGTAAGTCTCTATAAACGTATGGAGCTTTAACTACACAATTCCTGCTTGTGTGAAGTTACACACCCATGTATGTTGACATATATGATCATTTATATTACTGGTGTAAGTCACTATTCCTGTGTGAAATTACAAATTTAGGTGTTTTTGGAGATACAATATCACTTATACGACTGTGTAAGTGTATATCCCAAAAACCCTAGTTTTTACTATAAAAGGATATTATCAAAGGCATATCAAGAAGGGGTGAGATTAAAAGCATTGTTTAATGTTAAGAAACAGAGAGAAGACCCAATTTTGAACGAAGATGAAGATAACATAAAGATTACGTTACAAGATCTGGTAGAGAGCATTATTCAATCCAAATTGCAAGAAGATTCATTAAAGACAAAAGAGAGATTTAGAATATAAGTTCTTTTATTTCTATTTGTTCTTCTAAATATTTGTTATTGGTTTTTTCTTTTATATGTAGAAACTACATTTTTTAGCGCCTAGGTGTGATAAACCCTAAGTTATGATGATAATATGATTTAATATTTTATTCAATGCAATTTTATTGATTGATTTATTGTGATTCAATTATGCATTATAGTCTTGAAATAATATATCCAAAATGTTAGTCCATTATTTGATTTCATATGATTGAGATTGAGATTGACAAATCCTTTTGTGTGAATAGATTTACCATAG
Organism: Erythroxylum flavicans; assembly: GCA_027576715.1. Classification (NCBI taxonomy): domain Eukaryota; kingdom Viridiplantae; phylum Streptophyta; class Magnoliopsida; order Malpighiales; family Erythroxylaceae; genus Erythroxylum; species Erythroxylum flavicans. Next base: position 26,305,836 of record JANZXP010000005.1, on the reverse strand, counting down.
CAAATTTAGAGAACATAAATCTTTTGGATTATAGTCAAACCTAATAATGAAACTCATAAATCAATAATGCAATCTTAGGGGTTTTAACTAAAAAGAGATTTTAGTTAATCAACTGAGGGTTAGTTGTTAATAGTCTTAAGAAAGATATTAACATAAGATAGGAATTTCTATGTTTTAATAATCACTAGTTTAATTGCATGATAAAAGGGTTATTGTTTATGAATTCTTAAGGGGATTCATCACCTATGTACTATTTATTTGATATTGAATTTTCTTAGTGTTTTCTTTATTTGAGTTTATTCTTATGTCAACTTTAGTTTAGCTTGTTTCTTTGATTTTCAAGTAAATTTACTATCTAATTTGGCAATTTGGTGGTTAATACTAGCTAGTACTTACAATCCTTATGGGATTTTACACCATTGTCGGGGATTTTAATATTAGGCAACCCTAGCTTTTATTAATCTAATCAATATTTTATTTTTATTTATTTATTCATCCATTTGTCTTTTGATTTTCTCTATTTTGGCTTTATGTTTGTAGCTTACTATTAGGATTTAAAATTCATCATTATAGCTACAATCTATAATAGAAGGATGAAGAGAATAGTATCCTCATAGGAGTTATAATATGCCATCATATATGGAAACATCACAAACTTGGAATGAAAGGTATGGTCACAAGTATTCGAAATCTCAATTGATATCTATACTATGTTGTGACATTTGTAGGGGTAACCATTACAATCATAAATATCAAGCACCAAACTATATGTGGGAGCATCCATATTGCATATGAAACTAGCCTTAGAGTATACTATATGAGGTTACTTATAATTCAAAGTGGAGCACTCTTATGCTGATGGATGGAATGATTAAACTTCAGTTAAATCTCTACAAAACAATAACAAGAAGAATGTCTTATAAATATAATAATACAAGGTCTTGCCACAATTAAATCTAACTTCCACGCAAAAGATTATTGAGGAAGAAGAAAAGGTTAAAGCCTATGTCTAAGAAGAGAAAGTAGAAGAGTGGACAAAGGTGATTGAGGAAAAAAGGAGGAGGAGCCAAATAAGGAAACTATTAATGAATTATCGGCAATCAACTTAAGTACGAATGAATCCCATTTCCCAAAAGACTAATTTTTGAGTCAACCAAAGATTCAAAGAGTTTTATTATCCCTTATTTTATTGACAATTTGTTATCTAAAAGGGCATTAATAGAGTTAATTGGATTTTTTAATTTGATAAATTATGTCCTTATTATTATCTTTCAACATATGGTTTATTCATAGGCTACTAAATCGCTTTGTGGAGAAAAGAGTGGAAGCACGCCACTAATTATAGACCTAGGATGATGGTAAATATGAACGATACATTGAGTTAATGACGTTAAACAAGTGCTGCTTGGGAGGCTACCTATGAATTAGGATATATTTCATTCTCTTTGATTGTTTTATTTCATTTTGTTTCCATTTTTATGTTAGCAAAGAACTTGTTGATTTTTGATGTGTTTTATTTTAGGATATAAAGCATCCTAAGTTAATTCTGTATATTTGTCTTGTTTAAGGATGGATGTATCTAATATCAGATGTACCCTTCATTAAATTCAGAACTTTGTAATTCTTATTATTTAAGCAGTATCAATTCTAACCCCTTTCTTACTTTTTGCATTTTATTGTTACTTCATTTTGATGTGATTCAATTGTGTACATTAAGGACAATGTACAATTTTAAGTGTGGGGGAATTTCAAAGTTTATTTTTAGTTATTATTAGGATAATTAATTTAAATGAAAATTACATATTAGTTTCATACAAGATTATTTTTGTGCGCTTTTGAGCCTAAGAGCAAATACATCATTATTTTAAGCTCTTTTTTTTCTTTCATGTGTGTTATCATGTATAGTTGGATAATTCTAGAACTTTCTTTTATTATTTACATTGAGACCATATATTTTGAATTAGAAACATTGAAATGATAAAGGCATTTAGATTGAACCTTTTAAACCTAATTTTTTTATAATTATCCTACAATATTTTATCCTTTAGAAGTATCCAATTTTGAGACTTAGCCTTTCATTGATTACAAACACACTATTAGCTTTTATCCTTTCTTTCTTGAAGCCTTTTTATTATTTTTAAACCCTGAAGGTTATTTAATTTTACTTGATTGCTTGCAACTTAAAATTTGAAAAGGTACAATGTTTCTTTAATTATTGGTACATGATGTATGTTTAAAAAAACAAAGTGTTGCAATCATAATAAGTGATTATAAAAAATTTTTCAAAGTTATGGTACCAATGGACTTATATGGTGAAGAACCTATATTGCGAAGAACTAATTTCTTGTAATTTTGTTTTTGTAAATTTCCTTCAATATTATCACCCTTTTTATTATCCCTACCATACCTTAACCTAAGCCTCATCAAAACCTTGTATTAAGACCGATAGGTGTAGTTTAGACTATATTTAGGTGTTTGAGTGCGTTTATAAATGGTTTTTAGATGATTATTATGTTAAAATGCTTAGAATTATGTTAATATGTGTGTTTACTTATATTCTAAGTGTTTGTATGGTTTAGAGCATGTTTTCATTCATAATTATATATTTCTTGAGGTGTTTGATGTTGGACCCTGTTTTCGGAGGCCAACAATCGATTCGGATACCTAACAATGTTTGACTTGTGTCTTGGGATGAATTCCGAGAAGACTATTCGGGACAGTCGTGAGAGAGTGGGGGAAAGAAAAGTGGAAGGTATCACATTTATATATATAACAAAAATCTCAACGTGGTAGCAAAGGGGGGTTCGCGGCGGTGAGCTATAGGTTCACCACGGCGAACCCATGGAGTTATCTCCATGGACCCTTCGGGAAAAGTTCACCGCGGTAAAGACACTTTCGAAAAGGTTTACCGCGGTGACCCTTGGCTTCGCCGCGGCAAAACCCTTAGAAACTGTAATCCGCAAACATTTTAAACAAACACTTGTATTCAAATCTAAACCTCCAACTCACCCACCAGATAAACATAATCATACACAAATGGAATTTCAATTCATCATTTCCTTACTAATTCAAAGAGTTTGAGCAAATATATATCATCATACACGTTAAAACTTAAAACAAAATACATAAGGATTCTCAATGTTGATATGCTTATAAAGCTAACCAAAATCACTAACTTAGTACAAAAGTCTCTAACTTTCTTGAAGTTTCTGATGCCTTGCAAGGATCAGCGACCTTCTCGTTCTACACCTGAGGAGTGGAGGGTAATTGGGTTGAGCTGCGAAGCTCTGTGGCTTATACATTTATAGCCATTGGCATTGAGCCACACATTCAAGCATAATGACATATATATATATATAACAATTCAATACTCAACAAGTTGAAACTTATAACTCATATTTACCAAGATGTCATCACAAAGAACATGTCATGTAATTTATCCATCATAACAGAACACTCAATTATGCATCATGCTTGTCAAATCGATGATGAAATGCACAACAAATGGCTCGAGAGTTCTGTGGAACAAAACGGATAAACTAAAGTTTATACCATGAACAAAACGAGTCTGATTTCTCAGGATCTTGTGGCCTCAAGTGGGCAGCCAGGAGAAAGCTATATGTCAACGTACACGTGGCTAACAAAATGTTCCTCTCTTGCCCAATCACAATCAATTTTATGCTCAATTCATTTCCATGCATTTTCATGTTCTCACGCTTCTTATGCTTTCTCATCTTTTCACTTATACAAAGTGTCATGACATTTTTCAACAATTGCCATAATTCAAAATAAGCAATTTAACACACAGCATACAAGCAAGCAGGAAAATTGCCCATACTACACAACAACTATAAATATATTACCCACCTAATTCGCTTGACAATCCAAGTTCAATGTTGTCTTTCCTCTTGCTCTTAGATCAGGCTTGCTTGGTTTCCTATAACAAACCAAGTTCTCATTCAAACAATAGTCAAAGGAAATTCATAAGGCTTTAGAAATCAAGAAGCTAAAATTGAACTATAATCCTTTCAAACCTAGACTTTCAAGTCTACTTTTCCATGATCGTTATGATCAGGTAAAAGAAGAAATGTGCTAATACTTTCTTCTAGAAAAATGTCCCCCATTGTCTTAAGTTTCAGAAATTATTCAATTTGGTTCAGAAGTCCGAAAGTTATACTCCAAACATAATGGGACTACCCTTATACTGAGATAATATTCTATACTTAACTTCCATCCAAAAATTGATATCCTTGGAGGCTGAATTTAAACTTTATTTCTTCACAAAACTCGTAGCCCTATGTCTCTAGTTTACTCCAAATCAAAAATCACTTCATTTGGATAACTACAAAAAAATGTTATGCCTAAAATTCCAAAACACATCTGTGCAGAAAAATGGATTTCGCCGCGACGAAATCAGAAGTTTGCCGCGGCGTAGATGTTGGACTTCGCAGCAGCGAACTTTTCCAGAAACTCATTTCGAAGACATTTTTCGACATTCTTCATCTATATACTCTCCATCTTTCAAATATAACCCATCTTAACCCTAAACTACCTCTTCTACTTCATTTCCAAGCTCATTTTAACACAATATCATCAACAAATACATCAAAATCTATCTTTGATCATTACCTAAAAGATTAAAATATTACTCACCATTCATCAACAACTTCCTATCCACATTCCACATTGTCTTTCACTTCTAACTAACACTAATTATACTTCATCTAACAATGAAGAAGAGGTAAAGTGTATACTTACTTGATTTAGCTCCAAATTCTTCAAACTCTTCAAGATTTTCACAAACCCTAGCTTTTCTCTTTTTCTCTTCTTCTTCCTCTCTTCCATGACACTCTCTTCTCACACAAGACAACAATTACTTCTTCTTCTAACTTACACTCTTAATGATTGTAAGATGACCCTTATGCCCTTCTACTTATGCCTTATAACCTTTAGACTTAAGTGATCTACCAAGATTTCCCCTCATGCATTCTTACTACATTTATACTTTAATTCCATCAATTCAAGTAATAAATCCTCCCAAAATTGGCATGCTAGTTGCTACAAAATAATAAATCTATTAATACCTCAAAAAATTTAAAAATTTTCGGGCCCAACATGCAAAATGTTGCCAGTGCATTAGTGAGACCGAATAGCATAGCTAAGAATTCAAAAGCTCCATATCTTGTCACATAAGTAGTCTTTAGCTCATCTCCCTCGGCAATCCTCACTTAGTATTAACCCGACCTCAAATCAAGCTTTAAGAACCATCTTGCATCTCAAATCAAGCTTTAAGAACCATCTTGCATCTCAAATCAAGCTTGAGGGATAGGGTACTTATTTTTCACAGTTACCTTATTTAGTGCCCAGTAGTCGATACATAATCGAAGTGATCCATTGTACTTCTTTTGGAACGGTACCGACACACCATATATGGCCTTAGAAGGTTAGATGTACCTCACATTTAAGAGTTCCTTTAATTGTCTCCTTAACTCTTCCAACTCTGGTGGTGTCATACGATATGAGACCGTGGCAGAGGGTTTAGTACCAAATTCCAACACGACCTTATAATTCACCTCTCTCCTTAGTGGGAGCTTCTTTGGCAACTCGGGTGGCATGACATCCTTGTACCCATCAAGGACACAAGAAATCTCCTTAGGCAACTCCTCATGAGTAGTAACATTTTCTTCTTTGAGAGCCATTAAGAATGTCAGTTTTGCCTTCTTCACTCCTTTAAAGAGTTGCATGGCTGAAAGTGTCTTAGTTTTCGTTGGTACCTCGCCAGATAAAGGTGTCATGTTTGTATTCCCCTCTTCTATAATACATATATTATTTGCAAATGGGATCGTAATATCTTTCACCTTGTCTATGAATTCCATACCTAACACCATATCCAAATCATACATAAGAAATTAGAAAAATCTACTAAATCATGCCACTTACCTATATGAATCTCTACATTCTTTGCCACTCCACACATGCTTTTAGCCTCCATGTTTACCACCTTTATCGAACCATTGGTGGGTGTATACTTAATGGCCAACTGCTTGGCATCTTCTTCCTTCATAAATTTGTTAGTAGCACTAGTATCCACTAAGGTTCTTGTACCTTATCCACAATGTTTGAGTCTACAAATAATCACCTCTTCTTCTCGATTTTTGGTACCTCGACTTTGGCATTTAAGACATGAAGGACTTCGAAGGATCCATATCTTCCCCTTTCCGTAGCTAATTTTAAGGTTTCTTCTTTAAATGCCGCAAGCTTGTTCTTCTTTGTACAGTCCTTAATTCGATGAGGTCCCTCACAAAGGTAGCACTTCAATGTGGGACATTCTCCACCCTTTTCTTCTTTATGGCCTTTTCCTGAACCTTCTTTTAGCTTGTAACTCTTCGAAACTCCATCTTTGCCTTGCTTCTTCTTTCCCCCACTGTTGCCCTTGTCATTATTTTGGGACTTAGAGTGGTGGACATCCCTTCTTACTTGATAAAGGGATTTAGCTACCATGATGGCATTAACAAGGTCTTGCACACTTTGCCTCTCCAACTTCGTCTTGGCCTACGGTTGTAAGCCATCACAAAAGGCAAAGAAAGCTTTCTTGTCTGGATAGTCGGGAATCTCAAGCAACACCTCTTGAAATTCTAGAACATACTCTCGAATGCTCTTTGAATGGGTGAGCTTTCCTAACTTGGCTTGAGTGTGGTATAGTTTTGTACATGAAAACAGTATTGAGAAATTATAACGTGCATTGCATATTCATGCATATCAGTAGCATACACACACGCGTAAATTGATTTTGTACATATTACAATGACTATTTATGCACTCATTTGGCATATTATAGGGTATAAATTATTCTAATGTGATTATGATGTGAATAGTGAATGTTAGATCTTGAAAATTGATTTGGTGAGTATAAATATTGATTTAAAATTTTTGGTAAAAATTTATGAAATTTATAAGTATTTTTAGGCTAGGAAAAATGTCAAGTGGCAAGACAATTGATAAATGGCAGTAGAAATAGTTAATATATAGCAATAGAAATAATTGATATGTGACATTAGAATTTAATGACAAGTGTTATAAAAAATTGGGAGATAATTGGATTAGAAATTTAAGACAAATGGACTAGTTATTAAAAAGGGCCCAAGTGAAGCCATAATAATGAGACATGTGGCAAGTGACAAGTGTCATACCACTTGGCACACATCTCATCCACGACTATTTCACTTAATAAAAGACCATCTTATTTTGTCTTTCACCTTCATTTGATGCTTTCTTCTTCTCTCTTCATTTCTTTCTTCAACTTCTTCATTTCTTCTTCTCCATTTACAACATCTTTAACTCTCACCATGTTGAACCTTGTTCTCATCCATCACTTGCTACTCCCCTTTTTATTGACTTCATCATCTTGTTACTATAAAACCTAACCTACTCCACCATCCAAGATGATGATCGTGTATGCATGGAAGAAGCTAAGGTTATGAAATTTTAAAGAAACTTTGGAGCTAAAACAAGAAGGTATGTTATTAATCTTCATGGGTGGTTAATTTTAAACACATGTGATGATAGGTTTAGATGAAATGATCATGATAAAGGTGTTGAAATATGATGATACATTGATGAGGAATTAAGTAGTTTTATGTTATATTTCTGTGTTTGTGATGAGTAACAAATTATGGAATGTTATAGAGGATGATTGATAGAGTAAATGGTGATGAATGAGTATGAAAAAATGTTGATTAAGATATGAATATTTATCAATTTTTTGTTTTCGTATGATGATAAATAATAGTTTATGTATTTTTTATGGATGATTAATAATGAAATTGGTGTATGAATGAGAGTTGATAATTTATGAATAAAGAGATGTGCTTATAACCTAATTTTATGTATAAGATGAGAGCAGAAATGTAAATGAAGGAATGATATAAATAAGTTCTATTTTGAGTATATGAGTAATGGGAGTTATAAGTTTTCATGTGAGAAAATAGATTGAGCTTTGAAGTTAAAGAAAAGGCAAGTGTAGTGTCTTGAAAAGAGAAGAAATAAGATGATAGTTTAGAGATAAAATGAAGTTGATAATGGAATTGAATGTGTGTTGAAACATTGTTGCATGTATGGATACTTGGATGTCCTGTTTTTATATATAAGATGAACATTGATTTATGATGTGTTTCAAGAATGTTTTTGAGTTGGAGATAAGGTGAGAATGAAAGGGAAATGAAGTAGACATGATTAATTGAGCATAAGATGGTTTGGTTGTATCATATGAGACATAAAATCTGGAAAAAAAAACGTGGAGGAAGATGTAGGAATTTTAATATTTACATAACCCACGATCGTGAGAATGCAAGAAAATGGATGGAACATTCTGGTGGCTAAACCCACTATCATGGGAAGTCATCCACGATCATGGGAATGGCCATTAACATGAATTCTCCTTTTTTTGTTTGATGTTCAAAACAACAAATGCTAGGGTACTTTCCTATTATGCGTTTAGGCTTGAATAAGGCTTAAAATGAACCTAGTATGATGATGGATTAATTGATTAAATGTTTGATATACATAGGGTGATAATCAAGGTTATAACTTAAGCATGGATGATTGGCATCAATGAGACAAATTTTGGAAATTTAGAGATGTTATAAGAATGAAAGTGACCCTATGAAGGCTAATGTGACTTAAAGAAGATGAATGATGTATATTAAGTAAAGGTGAATGAGAAATTAGATATTTTGTGATCTTATAATGCTAGAATAACCTTAGTGAATGATTGAATGATGAACTTACAATAATATTATACAAATGAGGTGTAAACTTACGTTCAAATTAGACATATATGAATTTTGAAGTATGAATGATCATAAGATGTGAATTAAGGAAATATAGCCGGAATAGTCAAATTGAGCATGCATTATACATTACACATATACATATATGTACAATTAAATGTTTATGTGATTGTGCAAATTAGTAATGTGTATACAATGTGTGTATTGCATGAATTTGATAGGTAGGATTGAACGTCAACATCTAGACATTTCTGGATCATAAAAGCAAATGCTAATCTGGAGTGTACTGTGAGTTGACCTACATGGTCTCTCATTGGTTGATTATTTCCGTTTAAATTTCTATATATAACTGATTATGATATGATTGAAATAATTCTAGATATTAATAGTACGAGGAGTTTGATAAATGTGAATGTATTAGAAGTGCTTCATTGAATGTGAATGAGAAAGAAATAAGTGTTCTTAACATTTCGTTGAATGGTGGGCATAGATTCGATGAAAATGCGAAAATCATGCATTTCGTTACATGATATACATGATCAGATAAAGGTAGTTATGACCAGAGTAGCTACCAAAAAAGAGCTTAAAGCTTAAAATATGATTAAGAGCCAAAGGCTCACTATGTATAATGAGCCTGGTATCTCCAACAGATACGGGACAGTTATCGATGAGCCCAGTATCTACAATAGATACGGGACTGTTAAAAGGCGCTCGATCACAATAAAGTAACAACTGAAAGTGAGTCACATGTGCATTGCATTTAAATAAGTTGATGTGTATTAAATGAATAATTGAAATGAGATATATGTATTGTTCTGAAACTGAAGTGTGAAATAATGTGCAAATTCTAAATATGTGAATTGTCTGTGAATATGAATATGTGAATTGTTCTGTGTTGATATGAGTGAGTCCATCGAGGATGGTTCGCTCAATGAGTTCTCAAAAACTTACCAAAATTGCAACATTATCTTTCAGGCTCATATGAGGTATCTAGTTAAATAAATTGGAGTATAGCCACCGGATTCAGACATGAGCTAAGGGTCGGGATCAATTTACATCTGCATATTTCTTCAGTCTTTTTGTATTAACATCTATATTCTGCAACTGTTGTTTATTGTATTTGTGAATTGTATAGTATAATGACATTCATGATTGAGTATATTTATAAATGTAATGAGCCAAATCGAGCTTTAGTTGCAACAAAAATGTGTTGTTGCTTGAATTCAAATCAAATGTGAATTTGTAATGACTTTTGCGACTGTTGACGTTTATGGATAAAATGGGTCGAAAGTGATTCTTTGTTTTCTGAAAATGCGTGTAATGGGTGAAAAATTTGTAATGAGTTTGATTGACTGTCATAACGTGCCACTCTGGTAGAGTCTGTTCTCGAATATTATATGTACGTTCGGGTATATGCCCTATAAGAGTGGAGTGTTATAAACAATCTCTTATGCTATGAGTTGTGAGTTGACATGGCCAATATGTAATGTGCTAGCTAAATTCTGTTATGTTTCAAGGATAAATGAATGCACGAGAAAGGCGAGAAGAAGTGTAACCCCTTCTCTTCCCTAAATTTTGCTCTTCCTTCCTTCTCTCTTCTTTTTTCCCTTCCCTATTCTCTGTGTTGGTGCCTATTTGTAACAGCATATCTGGGTAAAATATGAGTGGGTTGGGCTTACAGAGCATTTTCTTCTTGCAGAGTAGGTCTCTCATGTGCACAACTTTTTGGTTTGTCAGCCCATCCCGTCCCTTCAATCGTACCACGACCATGCCGTCTCCTGGAGGTCTTCTTTAAATTGTACAATTACTGTTTTGGTTAGCAGTTCTTGTCCTACGGGACTTTATTCACTCAGATGAATTCCAGTAGAAGCCATAAATGGCTACGTTTTCTATTTCTACTTTTCGATGTTTTTTAAGTTAACCTACCTAACAATTGGAAAAGGAAAACTTCTTTTTTCTTCTCTTTTTTTTTTTTTGTCTACAGAGTGTTGTCTTACGTGGACCCTCCAAGCTCTAACTAGTAACTACAAACCTGTTGCACTATAGGCCCCATCTCATGTGACATGCTTGAATAAAGGAAATTTAGAGCATTATGGCGTATTATTCCCAGTAAAAAAGCATGGCCCATGACCCCTTAATGCGATTCCTGATCACCGGTTTGCCTCCTTTTGAGGTTTAGGTCTCTAAGCACTACAACTGCCGACACCGTCAGAGTCAAAGTGCACGACTTTTTCGCACCCAAAAATACTAAAAGTACACGTTTCTCTACTTAGTTATCAATAGGTCATGATGGCAGCTGTTGAAGCCACCCCCCGTACAATGACCACATAGCCCCGCCTTCTGTTTCCAGAAAGTAGAAGAGTATGCATCTGTTTGGTCTGAAACATGGGTCTATTCTCATATGTTTATATTTAACGCATATTTACAAAACTTCGGCATTTTCATATTTAAAGTTATGAAAAAAAGGGCTTAAGTTGGAGTCTCTTACCAAAAGTAAATATGAATAGTTTTCAATGCATTAGGAAGTTATTCTGGCCATAATAAGGTGTAATTTTGAGCAGCTGCAACTCCATTTGTTTTTTTTTAATTATATTATTTTCTCTCATCCAAGCACACTGTCGAAACATGAAATCGTTGAGCTAAATGGTCGTGAATGTGCTCCAACGTATCGTATGGGGGACTAGAAAAGAATAAAAGGGTCGAATGGGGAATGGATCCAGTCGGTCCTTTCTTTTTGCTATTGTTTAAGGAAAATAAGCCATGTGCTAATCGAAGCCACAAAAGTTGGCTGTGTCGACCGACGGTAGTGGTTATTAAAAGGAATTAGGCATCTAAGTTTAAAAGGCTTTCGCTTTTGAAAGTAACAGACCGCCCACAGAAAAGCTGATAAATGAAAGGAAGCAAATAGAAACAGATAATTAATGATAAGCATTTACTTCTTTATTTTCCGTAACGGTGGGGTGGTCCTATCTCGTTTGACATTTTCCATGTTTGTACCAATTAGAGTATTTTTCTTTTTCTAAAGGAGAGCTTTTGGCTTTATTTTTGCCTTCTCATCATTTATTTATGGTGTCACATACATTAAAAAGATACCATCTTAAGATTTGCTCTCTCCCAACAATATTGTCTTACATTTTCATGATGGTGAGGTTTGGGAAAGTCCAGGATTGCTCATATCATAACGGAAGAGTATGAGCTTGTTGAATCTATTCCTGAGCGAAATTGTATTAAAAATTTGTAAACTAGCATTCATAATTAATTAGTCATTGTGATGCAGCAGTTGAAAAGTGTCCCCGCATAAGGACATGGACGACCTTCTCTTTTAAGATTGTCTTTGGCGGCCACGGGAAGATGACCGTAATCAAAATCTTCAAATTTTTCTTATTTTTTGGGAAACATCAGACATTTAGTAGGACGCCTTCCTTGTTCGGAATCTTGTGGCCAACCAAACCAATTTAATTATGAACCCCCATCTAACTTGAATTTAGGAAAACTGTCTAAAGTCTCTTCCCCAGGATTCAAGGTCTAAATCTCTCTTTTTCTTTACCTTTATTGACCACTTTTCCATTTATGTTGAATGGCCCTCACAAATTACTTAGGTTTGCTTGTCCGTAGCATCATTCTTGTCTGAATGTGTCTTTGGTAGTATCAAGAAATTTTTGGTTTAATGGAATTCAAAGATGTGTGCGAATATATACAATGAATGATGTAACTTGAAAAGAAAAATGGCAAAGGAAAAAGAACTGTTCTTTGGAAGTTGACGATGAGACTATTCCTTTGTGCAAGGGTAGAATAGTCCTTTGGCTCGCTTCCGCTAAAGGGTGAGAAATGAGATGAAACGGAGGCGTTCTCATTTAGATGAGCAACAAAGGAAGGCAGTAGCCGGAGGGCCTCAAGGAGACAGGAATAAATGAAGCATTGTCAAACATTTCAATGGCTAATAATGATTAATGTACAAACAATTAATTCGGTAGCGATATCCACCTCTCAAATCTCAAGGCAAAGAAGAAGAAGAAGAAAACCAATGCCGACAGAAGCATCTCAATCTCAGGAGTCGGGACAAATTCCCCTCATTTTAGAGAACAGCAAGTTTGGATCACTTCGTGATGTGTTTTCAAATGACAGGCTCATCTGTCTTGTTGCCCATTGCCCATCAATGGCACAAATGTAATTCAGCAAATGCCAGGGCCTTTGTGCTCGATAGAATTTCTGCCCTTATTCTTTTTCCGTTCTGAATTCTAATACCCACTAACCCATTAAAATAAAACACACAAAAAAAGATTCCAGCTTTCCACCACTCATTGCTCATTCAATCCAAAGTTTGATCCCCAGACCGGTTGAATAGACCTTCCTCACATCACGTCCAAAACTGGCCAGCACATTGTCCAATTATTCGCTTTAACCCTCTTATCACATCACTCATCCAATAATTCATATACAACTAACAGCAGGCCACCGATGAATTTTTTTTCCCACATCCACTCCTGCTATCTGCTATCTTCAAATTCCCTTTCCAAGTGTCTATTAATAAGAGCTTCCCTGGAGGATAAACCGCTCTCCTTTGATTGCATATCATAATTATACTCTCAACTACACCTTAAATAATATGCTTTATTTATCTTAAGTATACTCTCAATGTTGATTTTGTTACAATACCCCTTTCAAGTTCATTAACACGAATAACCATCCAAGATTAAAGAAGTTATTACCTTATGGTGCAAACTTCCTGACTTTTACACCATGCAGTTCTTCAACATTTATAGCCATACAGCACAAAGTCATCGACGGAGCTAAGCTTTAGCTACCTTTAATTGGCATGGACAACTTCAACTGCTAAAAGGAAGCATACACAGTTTGGTGGCAATAAATATTCCTGAAAGGCTACTCCAAAAGGGCAGGCAGGAATCCTTTGAAGGACCACAATACCAGAGGTTACTGCTCCATTCAATATGGGCACGATATTCCCATTGCATATACATCAAACCATCTCTATACCACTTATTTATCATGACCAATACGCAAAGTATACAAGGTGAAAGTAATCTCTGGACCGGAGAAAGGAAGATCTAACATTTGTCCTTCCAAGGAAACTTGATTTTTTATCCAAAAAGACAAAGTTCATGGGGATTAAGTAAATGGAGCCTCTCCAGAAGAAATTACAAAAAGTCGCCAAGCGGGTCCAACTGAAAATGAGTGGGATGGCACAGGCAGTGTGGAACGTGGAAAGGTAGAACAGGAGATTAAAATTTCTACAAATGCTCTGTAGAGGAACAGAAAATGATGCTAATAAAACTATTAGGTAAGACAAAATTGTTACTATAAAAATCCAGAAACATTATAGGAGAGAAAGGCATATACCCGATAGAACTAATGAACAAGACGAGAGGAGTAAAATCTGTACCGAGATCATGGTGTATTTATTCACAAAGACTACTAACTCATGAACCTGAAATAGAAAATTCCCCGGAGGTAAAAGGATGGACGATGGAGACTGCTCAAATGCTGGAGTTCCACCAATGGGCGATCACAGGACAGGAAACAGATGCAGAATTTACATAATGCTATTGCTGAACTTGATGATAGTACACAACTCATCTCATCATGCAGTATGAGTAAGATTAATTCCCTTATTCAGTCGTTCAAGAATGCCATTGGCCTTCCTCTTGGCCCTGGAAGTTCCATCTCGAGCCAGCTTTGAGATTGTTTCATAAACACTCTCCTCTTACCTAATAACCTTCCACATGTTCCGATCATTAAAACAGATTGTATGAAGAATAGCAATGCAATTTTCCTTACTACGCTCGCAAGTGCTCTCTCTGATAATGTGAAGCAAGCAAGGGACACCTCCAAGTTCTCCTATTTCTTCAACAGCATGTTGATGACTAGAAAGCATTGCAAGAATAGCCAATAACTCATCAACATGGGCACCAATAATTATCTTCTCGACAATCACCTTAACTGCACCATCCCTCACAGCTCTTGCCTTGTTTTCATGCATGATACAAAGATTAAAAATTGCAGAAGCAGAATCTTTCATGGCCAAAGGATGTCCCTCTTCCAAAAGGTCAATCAGTGGCCTTAGTGCACCAGATTTCCCAATAAGTGCCTTGTTGGAATCAAGGGCAGATAATGTGAAGAGTGCAGCAGCAGCATTAGTTCTTGATTCAATTGTTCCAGACCTTAATGTTTCCACAAGAAGTGGAATTACAACTGGCGTTTCGGCAACAAGTTTTTTGTTGTTATCATGGATAGAAAGATTGAGGAGGGTAGTAATCACATCTTCTTGAAGCTCAGGATGAACTGCACTTCCAGACTTGCTTTCAGAGAGTGGACGCAGTAATTGTGGAATGGCATCAACAGACTCACCAAACAACGCCCGGAATGAGGGCATCCTCTTTGTCAACAATCGGAGCTCTTTAGCAGCTTCTTTCTGTTCAGGAAGCACTGAAGACATCTTTTGAAGCAGTGATAAGAAATGATCACGATCAGCTTCTGTCAACCCTTCCCCATTAACATAGTTGACAGAATCTGGCAGTTCTAAGCCCTGAATTTTGCACCATTGAAATATCATCTCCCTGACCAAGTGATTGGGGATAAGGACGGTGTGTGAGAGTACTTGTTGCGTTAGAGGACATGTCCTATTGCCAGCTTTCAGCCATTTCTGGATAAATGGTCTATCATAAGTCTGCACAATAAAACCAAACAAATAAAAAGTCAAATTAAATATAAAAAGGACTAATGAATGACTGACCTAACTACTACAAATACCCAAGAGAAAAACTGGACTATAAGAATTGCAACTGTTAAATTCTGGTCCTGTACTTAGATTAGATAGACGTTGAAAACGGTAAACATGACAGTACTTCCGAACAACACAAGGAAAAGGAGAAAATGTGGGAAGAAAACTCATATGGTAAGCGTTTTGGCAATCCAAATTCATTCAGTCAAACCAAATGCCATTTCCCAATGTTTGAGAGACGTTAAAAGCAGCATCCAACACTTTAATTCCACCAACTACTCGATTTCAAATCTTTTTGACTGGTAATCACTACTTAGCCAATCCAACTAAACCCAGTAAAAGTCTTTAACAGCATTGCCACACGAAAAACCACATTCATCTTTTTTGGTTTATGAGGAAATATCATGGTGAGAAAAAAAAAAAAAAGCCCTGCAACGCCAAATCGAGTAAAAGCTTTGGTTTTTCAAAAGTAAAGGTTAAATTTGCGACAATCAAATTTGAAAACTTACAGAAGGCCAACAGTAAAGTAATACATAAGACTACATATTTTGAACAGTTGCGGTTGTTTCAATTGAAGCAACGAATTTTCTCTGACGTCTCTGAGTAACCAAACAGCGAAAAGAAAAGAAATCTAGAAACTAACCTGACCCGTAGACAAAATCACAGGATCTCTCATCAACTCCTTGGACAAAGGACACTTAAACTCCTCGGGACATGTCATCGCTTCCTTTAGTTCCAAAGACAGCGATCTCTTCCTCATCTTGAGTTCCTTTAGAGCATATAGAGTTTCTCTTGCCTGATCGATTGCTTCAACGGGGTAATCATCAACGTCGACAATAGTCCTCACTAGCTTCTGAAGCTCTCTTTTCAACTCCGTGGCCTTCACCATGACCGGTGGATCGGAATCAAAAGCGCCGGTTTTGGCCATGTGACGGTAGGGTGAATCACGGCCGTTGGATGAGAAGACTTTGTTGGATTGTTATACAAAGATTATCTTAAAATCCTCAGCGCACACTTGAACAGGGAATGGGAGTGGGAAACGGAAAATTTCTCTACTTCATTTGCTTACATCTCCCTTTCGTTTTGTTTTGTGCTCTCTCTCTCTCTAGTTCTTCTATTTACAGTGACCCTCTGAACTGAGAAGAAGCTGAATACACTCAAATCTCTCTGTTTTCATGTAATCCGGAACCGTGTCCTAATAAGTTTTCTCTCTCACACACTCTTTTAATGGGCACAGGTTTTCCTCCCCACCAGAATGTCACGTTCTCATCAAAATTTTCCACTCTTGTTTTTTTTTTTAAATTATACTAAAAAAAATCAGAGGGGTAAGTAAGTATGTTATTATTATGTTAAGAAAAAAAGAAGAAGAAGAATGAAGAAAGGCATGTACATTTGGCTTGGCTTACAGAAGTTGAGTGGAGTTGTGAATACGTAACACACAATTTGCCCATCTAATCTTTGGCCCGCCTTAATTTGAGTAAAGTAAGATAAACGAATTAACCTCACTCAAATATTTATAAATTGGTAAGACTAAAAGGAGATTACCCTGTTAATCTTAATATGTCACTTATAATAAGACTACTTACTTATCAAACTAATGTTCTCAAAGTCACCCATTTGCTCTAATTAAGCATGTGTACACAATCAAAACAGTGTAGAAATAGTGACTTCAGATGGGGATGCATGGGACCCCATGGTCCAACATGTACGCAATCACGGAATCTATGGCATAAACAGCTGGCATGACGCGTAGGTTGAAGAGGCTGCAATCCGGTGCTCTTCTGGAACGGATTTCAAAGAGCCATGCATCTGGTCGACCTGGGTGTAAATTTGGTGCAATCCATTATCATCTAATATCACACCTGTCACTCTGTGACGACACAAAATGCGCTCTGTTGAGAGTTGAGACACGTTTCCTCGTCCTTTTTCTACCATCTTTAACAAGTCATCCCATCCAACAGTAAAACATATTTATTATCTTTTTAAATAAAACAAAGAAATAAATAATATATGTTGTAATTCGTAAATAATTCAAAATTCAATCAGAAAGAGTGTTTTTTTTTCAACCAAAGATCAAGATTTGGTGATTTCCGAATCATGATTCGTGACCTCTTTTAATTAGAGTTGAAGTCTAATGCGGTATTATATTAGCAACGTTATTTTGATAGAAACAAACCATCAAACATCATAACGCATCATCCCTAAAGTGCGCACCAATTAAGTGCAAAATTCGAATGCTATGAGTTTATTTTGGACGCGTAGAGAAGAATGATAGCATTAATGGACGAATCAAAGCTGAGGTTGAAGGATCATCAGATTGAGTAAGTCCCGATTGGAGGAGAGAAACAAAAATTCAAACATTATCTTAGAAATCGAATCGAATCTAATGATGAAGGCTCTTGTAACCTTCCTTAATTAGCCCCTTTAAAGAAGTGATTTGCCGTCAGATCTATCCTATACTTATACGACAAGTTTTGTTAAAGTGATTCTATGACTTCTTTTCTATCCACAACCCATAAAAAAAAAAAAAGTGATTGTATTAATCGTCAAAATTAAAGCACTCATTAACACGCTTCTGTTTTTTGTTAAGTGGAAGGATGGTATCTTGCTGACATATCAAACTGTTTACTGTCCGCCAAGATGGGTCCATGCATGTGTTAATACCTTCAATATTGATTAATGTCTATATGCTTTGGATGACTTTCGAAAGGTCAAGTGTGGGAAATGTGAAACGAACTCTTCAGGTGAAACCCAATTTTTGTTTTGAACCTTACCGTTATAATGTTAAACTTCATCTGCCCTTCTTCTTCGTTAGTTAATAATTAGCATTAGAGCTTTGAGTGCAGTCTTACACTACAAAAAAATAGGTGTTTAGTGACAGAAATTACCGACAGAATGTGAAGGCTTTCCGTCGGTAAGCAAATTTGTTGACGGAAATTACTAACCGCATGAGTCGTTGGAGAAACAGCCGTCGATAATCTTTAGCGACAAAATAGAATTATTTCGTCATTAATTTACTTACGACGTTTTTTTTCCATTGGTAAATATTAATAACAGACAAAGTATTGAAAATCCGCCAAAACATTTAAAGACGATAAGTTGTGTTCTGTCGGCAAATTTAGAGATGGATATTATATGTGCATCGGTAAATTTAGCGACGGTCAAGTTATAGAAGTTTTGTCGGAAAATTTAGCGACGATAAGTTTTTTATCGGTAAAATATTTACCAATGGAATGTTTTTATTTCGTCGATAAATTTAAAACTAAATTTATCGACGAATATGATAATTCCGTATAAACTAAATATCAATCATAAGATTACCAATCAAAATTAAATTTACAACTTAAATGTATGGAAAAAGAACAATATCAGTACATTTACCGACAAAGTGTTCTTATTCCGTCAGTAATTTATTTAATTTTGATTAGTAATCTTATGGTTGATATTTAATGTCTATAATTATCTGGTGATAATTTATTGAATTTTTTCTACATTTAATTTATCTAAACAGTAATTTGAATGATAATATAAAGTAAAAATTATCTTAATTGATAATAAAAAGATTATTATCTATCATAATAAATATGTAATTAATACAAAATGACTTGAGAGTAACAAAACTAAGCTATGCAGTTGGTGAAGGTGGATGCTTTGACTAGTGCGATGAGGTGCTGCCTCTCTCCTTCAACTCATCCCTCTCATTACGGATCTGGGTTATGTACTTCATTGACTGTTGTAACTGAGTTGTCAGCATCTGTACTGTGCTCTCAGGATGAATGACTCTCTTATTGGATGTTGACTGCCTACTAAATGCAGTTGTACTGGACGTGGAGGATTGCGAATAGCATGCATTCGTAAATGAACCTAAGCCGAAGATCTTTTCACGATGGTCCCTACCACCCATTGCATTAAGATATGCATGACTCTCATCAACAACTTCAGAGTGCTGAATCTGGCGTTGAATACTTTCTTGCATTTGGTCCTATCAGGAGGCAAAATGTATGTTAATAAGTGATAATTATTAATAATTAATATTAAAGCATAAAATTCACATACATTAAGTTCCCTACATCAGGTGTTAACGAATTTCATACTATCATTCGTCTTAGTATGGGTGTGCAAAAAGAGCTGACAGAGTGTCAGTTTCCTACCCATAGACTTTTCCTACATCATAATAAAATGTTATTAGTGAACTATAATTTTAAAAAAATTCGGCATAGTTTTCTCTATTTTTATTATATTTACCCCCTATTGAACAAAGAAAGTAACTAAAAAATACAGTTATATACGGCACCAGACATTTATAACATTATCATTCTCCATAATACACACATATTTTCATTCTAAAATTCACAAATCAAATTAAATTTAACTACATCAAAATGAAAAAATCAGAATATAAATGTAAAGTGTAGATACTTATAAGTTTCTCTACATGCTCTTGGTAGGTAATAGATCTTCTAATGTATACAAGAAGACTCTCTCCCCTGATCCTCCACGCCTGTTAGTAGAATTGCGCTCTGAAATGGACATTGCCTCAGGTGATGTCCAATATTGTTGCCAACGACTCCATATTTCTTTAGATATATATGAAGGTTGTATACCAGTCTTGTGTAGAGCACTAAGAAAGTCTTTACAAACTGTACGAGTTCGCCTCTCCCATACTTTATAAATTAACACTTCAAATTTGGAATCCCCAAAAAAATTCTTTCTGCAAAAAAAGCATACTATAAGTACTTATAACCTACAATATTTATCTAATTAATGTATAAAATTAATTAGATAAAAATATAAAAGAATATATTTTTTGTACCTCAAACTCTTGATAATAAAATTTTTTGTCGCGTGCGAGACATTCTTTTATATATAATCCTCAAGATCAATCTTTTTCTTGAACTTAGATGTCATATTTCTTGAGTACGTTTCAGACGGAATCAACCTAATATATAAGTAATTTTAGATCATTTT
>JANZXP010000005.1:26249952-26271902 GCA_027576715.1 Erythroxylum flavicans | reverse complement strand
TTCATCATCAACAGCAAAAAGCTCCTCATCAGTCATTGCACCTGGAACTCTCCTTGACTTCACACTCACCATCACATTAAGCATGTCGTACACTTTAGCCTTCCAGCTCCCAACCATCTCAGTTTTCTCCTGCCGTCTCCAATTCAGATGAGGAACAAGCTCAGCCTGGGTGACATCGATGCCTGGCCTATACATATTAGTTTGTGACATTAAAGCCACTTCATGGGCAACTTCAGCTTCTGTAGGTTGGGCACCAGCCCCCTCCAGAGCATTTGTAACCTCTTTTTCCTTGTGAGCAAGAACAATCAAAGAACCACGAGGCAAGGATATACTGCCATCATCTGAGGAGTAACCTTCTCCTAGAAAAAGAAACGTCTGCTCTGATCTTTGAATTCGAAATCCATCAAATCCAGCTAAAGTCATATCAGCACGGAGGTTAGAACCCCGTTTCCAAATACGGTAAGTATCTGATGGGGCAATGCGTCCAATAAATGGGATTACTGAACTTTCAAAATGAAAAGTTATCTCCATGTAAAAATCTCGAATACGAGCTGCTGAAGCAACTATTCTTGGAAGACGACGACACCATTTTGCCCAAGCAAGAGGCTGGTAATGCCTGGCAATTATCATAGCAATAGACTCCTCTCTTGTGCAAACTGCTTCTTGAAGAGCACTCCAACCATTTTCATTCTGAAGACTCCAATCCACACCAGCAGCCATCAAAATTTCTGCAGATATAGGATCCCGCAATTTGACAGCAAGATGCAATGGAGTATCACGGCCAGGGACATCTCGGCGATCAATGACTGCAGAGAGAGCATCAGCTTGTTTCTCGGCAGCAATAGACTCCTCTTCAGTATTAACTTCACCAGCCTTGACAAGCAGTGGGAGGGATGCAACAATACGTCTGAGAGTTGCATAATCGCGTCGTGCAACTGCCAAATGTGCAGGACTGTGGCAATACTTGGAAACGTCTTCCATTACTTCTGTCTTACTATCTCTTTCTATTTCACTCTTCAATGTCTCTCCGCAACTCTAAGCTACAAAGACTGTTCCATTGTTGTTGAGTGTAGTCGATATTAAAATATTTAGTTAGGCTATCCAAGAACTTTAAGTTTTCAGGGCTTCACTCAGCACAGGAAACACAGTAAACTAGAGGCTTTTACCTTTCAACACTTTCGTCCTACAGTCAAATTCAAATCTTTCACGGAATCCAAATTATTCCCGATCAGTAGACGAACTAATAAGGATTGGAATAATGGTTAATTTCCGTGAAAGTTGCCCAAATTCCTCCCATATTTCCCGAAAATCACACTTTAGTTAACCGATCTTTGGCTCCATTTCCCTTCAATCAAGCTTCACAAACCTCAACCCTGGCGAATAACAGAAATCCACCATAAGAAAGCCGAATTCTTTTAAAAAAGAAAAATAAAGTTGAAGGTTTTGTTTTCATATCAATACAGATAGATGGTAGTTTAAGAAAAACCCAAAATCTGGGGCTTCACATCAGAAAACAAATGTTAGTTTATACAGTAAGAACATAAAAAGGAAAATAAATAATTCCACGAAAAAAGAAAGAAGAAAGGTACCCAATGAACCAAATTGAAAACCCACTCGCCAACTAACATTTAACTACCTTAAACTAACTACACAACCCCTTTTTCTTCAAGATACGGTTCCTAAAAATCCAATCTTTCATTTTTCCTCTAAAACCCCTCCATTTCTCAGAAACAAACCAACAGAAACTACAAAGTAGCTATCCCAAGCTAATATTTACCTGAGAAACGGGTACACCCTGAAAACCGACCCGATCGTTCAGATAGTGAGTTACCGATGACGGCTTCCAAATCTCTCTCGCACACACATACAAACACACAGAGAGAGAGTATATGGAGAACAAGATGGGGGATCTAAGGGTCAGAAATGAATCTGACAGTTAATAGTAGAACCAACAAGACGTGACCTAATTCACTCCTGAGTCGGTCTTCCCCAACTCCGATCTCTCTCTCTCTCTCTCTCTCTGAGAATTCTCTCTGTTTCTTCTTCTTCGTTTTCTTGGATTTACTTTTTTCTCTTTCGGTCTCTTCGTTTCTGTCACTCTCTGTCTTTGGTCTATCTGCTGCGCGTCTGCGAACCCCCTCCTTTGGATTTTATTTTTCAATTCTCTTTATTTTTACTAATTAACTCTTTTCCTTTTTTTAAAGTTAATAATATAAAAACAACATCACCCATTTATTAATAATTCCTCTGGGATATAAAATTTGAGAAATTTTATTATTATTCAGTCTTATTTTTAATTAATAAAAAGGTTATTTTAAAATGATTTATATAAATGAATGGAAATAATAAATAAATAAATCAGAGGAAAATTTTAGAAAAATATAGGTCCTTGTAACTTGCAACTCAGGAAGACAGGGAGAGAAAAAATTATATGTATAGTGATTAATTACTCAAAAATTGTTGATTAGTCTCTTTTATAACTATAAAGTTACATGCTCAATATTTAAGTTATAAAAATAATCTTTTTATAAAAATAAAATAAAAAGCTTGTATCTCGTGCGTTAGGTGAATTGACTCTAGTAATTCAGTTTTGCTGGCCTATGAAAAATTTCCTTCTAGTCCTCAGGTTTTAGACGAAGAAAATTACAAAATGGCCCTTTATTTTCTTTAAAATTGCAATTATGTCATCACTAGCCATCCTCCAACATCCAAGTCAACGTCAGATATTTGGGGGTCTATTGATCTTTGTTTGTTCTCTGTTTAATTTTAAATCTCTATCGTTTACTTTTCGAAGCTTTGCCTCTGAAATTTCAGCGGTGGGACTGTTCCAACTCGGCTTTTCGCTTTCACGAAGCAGAGACGCAACGAATCTGTCCTTCATTAAGTGAGAATTTGCATTTGTCAGAACCCATAAATAAACAAAATATCAAAATCTGAAGGTTGGAATAATAAATAGCAATATGATTATGTGAGATCCAATGATGCTTCGTCATCACCAAGACAGAATCTCGTTCAAAATTGAGACCTTTAGTCGTTTCCTCCCAAGGTTGGTTCGTTTTCATTTCTCACACCCCAGCAGAATTTCAAATGTTTATATTTTGTTTCTTTATGCAACAATTTTAGAAGTCCTATTGTCAAGCATTTCCCTTTCATTCATTACTTGCGAAATTCATGGTCTATGTTAAAGATGTTTATTCCTTTTCTTTGAAAACTGAAAGCTATTAGTAAGGTCTGATTTCAATTTCGTAGTTTATAGAAACGTAGAACATTAATACTACTAATTATGTGCTAACAAACTAATTAATAACTAAGGCCATATCATATGCAAATATATGTAATTGATATGCACAGAAACGTAGTTACAGACAAACCCAAAAGGAGAATGGCGTAAAAGGGTATATTTATTACATTATCCACATTCATTGTAGTAACTTGAATTCTTATAATTTATTACATCATTTTCGCCCTAAAGATAAAAGGAAATCTCTACACTAGTTTAGATTTAAGATGTGGGATATTGCAAATGTTACCTCATGGCAAATCTTATATTAAAGTTATCTATAGAAAGGAGGTATCATAAAGAAGGCATACACATCATTTAAAGATGACAGCAACAAAAATGTTATAACAAAAATCGTGCTGAGATGTAGGTTTTAAGAAGGTCTAGAAATAAGCAATTTTATCTCTAATTAGTAGATAGACTCTTTTTTATAAACCCAAAAGAGAAGATTCTTGAAAACAGTTTGAAGTAAATAACGGTAAAATATAAACAAATTACTATATAACTAATAAAAATAAATCAAAATCAAAATAAAGAAACTTAAATTCAAAATAAAGTTAAAAGTAAGTAAATTAATAAACTGACAAGAAAGAAAACAAATAAGGAAAAAGGTTCAAAAGGCCTATAAAAAGAAAAAGACCTCTTTATAAAAAGCGAACTACCTCTTTGTGTAAGGATTCTTCCAAGAGCGATTAAAAGAATTACAATAAGAATAAGAATATGAAATAAAAGATTTCTACTAAAGTAGCACAGCCAAAAGGATGTGTCACCAAAAATGATAATGATAAGGGCACATATTTACTTTATGAAGACAATAGATACCATAAAAGAGATTGCAAAACTTATCTTTCCAACCTTAAAAATAAGAAGTTTCAGGAAGTTGCTTCTTAAAGTATGATTATAATTGAGACTAATCTTTCCAGTTTTGTTCCACATTCTTAGGTATTAGATACTCGATATGGTTTGTAATAACATGAAAATACTAATAAGGAATAGATCATTAAGGAAAGACGAAGTGGACCTACAAGTTGGCAATAGAGCAAGAGTTGATGCATTAGCTATAAAAACTTATAGCATAGCTTTGCCTTTTAGCCTTGAACTAGAACTAAATAATTGTTATTACATCTCAGTTACTATTAGAAACATCATTTCCATTCCATATTTAGCTTTGAATGGATTGCCTTTATTATTAAAAATAAGAGTTGTTTTTTCTATAAAGATGATGTTTATTATGAATCTAGATTACTTCCAAATGGTTTGCATGGATTAGATCTTGATAAATCAATCCTTGATATGAATATCAAGAAAAGAAAGCTAAAAGACCAAAATCTATCTTATTTTTTCCTTTGTCGGTTAAGTCATACCAACGAGACAAAAATCACAAAGTTACATAAAGAAGTATATTTAGATCCTTTTGATTATGAATTATATGAAACTTGTGAATCTTGTTTATTAGAAACGATGACCAAAATACCCTTTAATGGAAAAGGAAAGAGTGACCGTGAGTTATTTGATATTATACATTCAGAAGTATGTGACCTTATGTCTACTTATGTTAGAGGTGGATACTTATATTTTATTACATTCACAAATGAACATTCTAGATATAGTTATTTGTACTTAATGAAACAAAAGTCTAGATCATTTGAAAAGTTCAAAGAATTTAAACTTAAGGTTGAGAAATAAACATAATGGAGGTGGTGAATACTTGGACCATAAGTTTCTTGGTTATTTAAATAAGAATAGGATTCTCTTATAATGGACTCCTCCTAAAACTCCATAATGGAGTGTTAGAGAAGAGAAAACATACTCTATTAGATATAGTACATTCTATATTAAGTCAAGCAGTCCTTTCTATCTCCTTTTAGGAATATGCCCTTGAAACTATTGCTTACCTTCTTAGTAGAGTTCCATCCAAATGTGAAGCTTATATGAAGCATGCAACATCTGATAAGCTTCAAGCTAAGTCAGATAAATGCAAATTTATGAAAAATTTAAAAGATAATGTCAAATATCAAATTTACCATCCTCTTGAGAAAAAATGTAGGTCTTAAAAGATGTTACATTCCTAAAAACATAATTTATTCTTAAGAAAAGTAGTGGGAGTGAGTTAGAACTTATAAAAGTTTAAGAACCATGACATCCAAATGGAATAGGAACCTTAAGTTGATACATATAATGTACAACCAAGGTTTAAAAGACACATAGTCCGCGATGTATAGGTAGGATACGTCGTCCCCTACTATATTAGATCTATATATTTAAAAGCAGAAGGACAATATAGCGCTCATAAATGATCTTTGATGATATGGAAATTAAAGACATAGGGGAACAAATATTTAGAAGACCTCAAAGTCTAATTTGAATGTTTGCTTCTGAACTTATTTGCTTGCCTATTTTTAGACCCACCATGTGCTTAGCCCATTTTGCACTACTTTGAGTGCTTTGCTTGTATTTTTCTATCACTGAACCATATCGGAACCTTTTCTATGTTTATGAAAATTTTAAAACACCTAGAAATAAATGAAATATGACTTACCATATTTGAATGGGGGGGGGAGGGAGGTGATTAAACATTAAAATTTAAGATTGAACATAAATGTGAAAGGAAATATATATATATATATATATATGCATATTTATTGCTTAGTTTAACCATACAAGTTTACATACAGATTTTATGATTTCAAATGAATATCACATGACTTGTCAATATATTGATTATGAAATTAGTAAATGATTAAAGGAAAATGTTACAGTGTTTGCTTCATTGTCTTGGTGATGGATAGATAGGCATGCCTATAGGGTTACAATACAGCTGCTACGGTTTGACACCACTGGTGTCTTCATTTCGAGACTATAGTGTCTTCACAATTTGATACCTTCAGGTATCCACAGTTTGATATATTTGGATATTCACAGCTTCTGTTATCCACACCTATAGGAAATGTGCAGGCTTAGCACAGAAAGGAAGTTTAACAGTCATAAATAAGAGATATAACATGACAACATAAATAATTTGTATTTATGAGCTTTAAATATCAATATTTGGCTTATAAATGTGCATTTCGGTATATGGATAATATATTGAATTATATTTGCATTATGTACTTTGCTTAATTATGTCATCATTATTTACATGAGTTTATGATATTCATGAATGTGTGTATGCTTGGTGGATGATTGTCGTGAATGGTCATCTAAACTAAGTGCTTCCCCACTAAGCTTTCAAGCTTAGTACAGTTGTTAATCTGTGTAGGTCCAAATAATAGGAGTAAGGCACAGGGATCATCTGCAGGGACCAAGGCCAACTGTTAGAAGTAAAAGTACTTTTGGATGTGTCTTTTGATTAAAGAATGGTTGTATATGTAATGAAGGAAATTGTAGTTTCTTAACAATTTGTAATTAGGGATTTAAGTTGTGTGTAATATCTCTTTTGGATTACCATATAAATTTAATGATGCAATATTACTTTTAAATGATAATGTTAAGGGATATGAAATTTTGTAATATGTATATGTACAACATTGAATAGACAAAAAGAGTGATGACAATATCTATAAATGAATAGAATTGTATGCCAATATTGGTTATGGTCACTAGACAATTTTGAAAAACATCTTAAAATACTCGAGAAGGAATAAAGATGTTTTCTTGGTCTATGAAGGAGTTGAACTAAGAGTTTAGGGGTAATTCAGATGCTAGTTTTTGTCTAATCTAGATGATGGTATATCATAGTCAGGGTACATATTTACTTTGAATGGTAATGTGGTAAGTTATAAGAGTTCTAAACAACCAACCACTGTAAATTTTATGACTAAGGTAGAGTACATTTTCGTGTTAGAGGTAGTAAAGGAAGCAGTTTGGACCAAAAAGTTCATCATTGAAGTTAAAGTGGCTCCTAGCAATGTTAAGCCAATTGTATTATACTATGACACCAATAGTGCCATTGCATATGTAAAGGACCTAATTTCTTATTATTGGTTCAAACATATGCTTTCCCTTTGTTAAAAAGATATTGAAGTAGAATGATATAACATTAGAACAAGTTTTCATTGAAGAGAATCTTGTAGATCATCTCACTAAGTCATTGTCTCAGAAGAGATATGATCAACATATGGATGAATATGGTATTAAATACGTAGGCAATTGACTTTAGTGCAAGAGAGAGATTGTCAATTTATGCCCTTACAGACAATTAATTGGTTGCAATTTTATGCACAACGTTATTATTTTAACTAAGAAAGGTATTATTAATCTTTTTATATTTTTTTAATTATATTTTATGTTTTAATACTAAGGCTATGTTTGGTTGGGAGTTTATTAATGGAATGTAATGAAATGTAATACTATTCTATCGTTTGGGAGGAAGGTTTATAATAGAATGAGATGGAATGAGATGGAAGAGGAGGGGTTTCATATTACATCCCATTCCATCCTAAACAATAAAAATGAGAAACCTCTGATATAGGGGGTTTAGGATGGACTGCAAAATGATAAATAACTTTTCACCATATTATATTATAAACCCTTCTTCCAAACAACATTTCACTATATTACATTATGAACCCTTCTTTCCCTCCCAAACAACAAATTTCTAATATTACATCTATTTATATTCCATTCCATTATAAACCATTCCATTTCATTCCATTTTATTAAAAAACCTTACATCTAACCAAATATAGCCTAAAGGTACAATCCTTAGAATAATTATTGTGTAATTAAAATTATGATAAGATCGTAATTATAAAATTCAGTGTGCACTTATATATTATTTTTAAATTGTTCCTAACTGTACTTTCATCATGACAAGATATTAATGAAATGGTAAAAAATAGCACACATTATGTTGCTTTCTTATGAAGAAAGGAATTGATCTTATAAATTAAAGTATGAAGAAACTTAAACAAATGTATGGGTGCTTATTTATGAATAATTTCACAGAACTAATTCGATTATAAGGATCCCAAATGCAATATTACTTATGTGTTCGTGGATTTCTTCATTATGGTGATTGTATAATTGATTCTTATACTTAGATTAGTATAGCATCTGATAGGGGAATTATAGTGTTTTGATGCTACTTATAACCTATTCTATGTAGGTTAGCTCAATCGGTAATACTTGGATATAGTGTGAACCAGAACCATATAGAGATAGTTGAGTAAGTCAATAAAGGATTCGTCACTATAAAGTAATTAGAGAGATTGTTTCACTGTTCTTGATTAGTAATGATTTAAGGAATTCCTAAGTTGGAGTGAATTGAGATTTGAAAATGTATTTTCAAATATCAATTTTATAGTAATTACTAATTAGAAAGAATGAACACACAAAAGAATTAAATTATACATCATAACCATGCATTGACAAATTAAGTCAAATCACTTTGGCATTCCTAATATTAAGGCAGTCATAATATATTATTAGACTTCAAACTTGATCTATAATTATAAATTATTTTATTGGAGAACTAAAGTTAAACTAAGAGGGGTTTTAAATTGTCTAATACTAATTATGAGTTAGAATTAGAATTTATAATCATTGTCAATATATTCAGAACCTAATGAGTCACATATAAAAGCAGTTAAAAAGAAAAAATTAATTTGAATTAATTTGAACTTAATTGTGAAGTTTTAGAAACTTCAAGGATTAAATATGAAATACTTAATTTTATTAAAATTAAATTAAATTATAATTAGAGTTTAACTTTAATTATATTTAGAATATTCAATTTTAGTAAAAATAAATCCTAATGCTTTTCTTCTATGTATAATAAATAAGTATAAGGGAGCTAGAATCCTACTTATTCATCTTAAAATGTTAAGTTATTTTTCTCTAATATGTGGATATCATTAGAGGTTGGATGCTTGAACAACTCATGATTAACACCTTATGAAAAGTTATTAGTAGGAATTCAAACAAGGTACGATTCAATTACTTTTATGATTCATGTTTTTCAGGTTATTCAATTATTGAGATTCGATCGAGAAATTGTAAATATTTTAATTTTTTTACTTTTCCTATCCTTGGATCATAGCTAGTTTCCCAACATACACTTTTAATGGTTTGAGGAACCATGAACATACCTGCCTCTCTTACCTTGGCACTATTTCAAAGAAACTTTGTTTCACAAAGTCATAAACACTAAAGAAAATGCTTGGCTAAGGATAAGTGACACAAGAAAGGTGATTGTATCTGAGTCAACTAGGCCTTGTCCAGAAGCCATTTTGAGTCTTCATTAAGAAACCTATGAACACCAACTATGGAATGAAGGAAAAAAGAGGTAGTTTTATAGACACATTTAGAAATTCGCTTCTCAACACACCAAATAAGTGGATTTAAAGCACTATTTAAACTAGATGTATTTTGAGCCAAAAGATACAACCTAGGTTCAGTCTCTGTATGCTCATACGCACATCCACTTGACTTTCTTGAAAGGCCTTTAGGATAAAATTTTATTGTAGTAGGTAGAATCTCTCTAAATCAACATATGCTTCATATACATCAACACAAATTCCATTACGTTCATAATTAAGAATGATATAGTATTTTGATTACCCCAAAGACCAATATGAATAAACATATAAGATAGGTTAAAGAATAATGTACAAATTGAGTGAGTTTGTTTATTCAAGTGTCCCAATATTATTGCTTTTACTAATTTATAGTTAAGATCAAGTCTTGGCATTTCAGAAATAAAAAATATAGTAAATGTTTGTTAGATCATTGTCACTGTGTCTTGAGTGTAGGCATTAAGTTATCTTTAAAGTATATCTATTGTAGCTTATTTCTTAATAAAGTTATGTTCTTTTTATATTAACAGTTGTATGCCTATAACCTATTGGATAAAATTTTTATTTATTTTTATTTTTCTATTTTACTATCTTAGAGATGTGATATTTAAAAAATCCTTTATTTTATCATTTGGGTCAAAGTTTAAAACATAGTTTTTGTTGCTAATATAACCTTTCGAATTAATCATTAAATTCCTTTCATCCTTATTTTTAAAAGTAGTGGATGTGATGCTTGGAGCATTAAAATGAAGACTCCCTTTGTATCTCAAGACATGTGGGAGTTAGTTGAGAGAGGATACAATGACATAATACTCTTAGTTGAGGTTCTTAGAGATCTTCACAAGAAAGATACTAAATGTCCTTTCTTTATTTAATAAGCTATAAATGAACACAATTTCCTCACAACGTCCATAAAGTTGAAGATAACATGTGATTTGCCTCAAAATCATTATCAAGGTGTAAGAAAAGTTTAAGATCAGGAATGTTGCCTATAAAGCTCTATTGGATAACACCTCAGAGGTCAAGAGGGTAGTTTATAAAGAAAGTTATAAATTGTTAAAGAAAGAGACAAAAAAGATAGCATCAAATGCTAAAATCAGAGCATACGAGAAATTATACCAACAATTGGAAAGATAGAGAAAATGATATATTTAAGTTCGCGGGAGCTAGGGAATGGAAAGGAAGAGACTTAGATCAAGTTTGATCTATAAAAGATGAAGTAGGGTGGGTACTTATGGCTGAAAATGACATCAAGAAAAAATGATCTTAGCACATCCGAGAGGTGTAATAACTTTACTTTTCGTCGACAAATCATAAAGAAAGAAATTAAAAGAGATTTGAGGGAGATGAAGAGTGGAAGGACAATAGGACCTAATGAGATACCTATAGAGGTATAGAAGAGCCTATGTAACAGGGGTCTTATTTGGCTAACCAAACCTTTCTAATCTAATCTTTAAGTCTGCCAAAATGTCAAATAAATGGAGTCTTAGTATGCTAATTCCTCTTTACAAGAACAAAAGGGACATCCAAAGCCATAACAACTATAAAGGAATCAAACTATTTAGTCACACCATAAAGTTATTGGGGAGTATCATTGAGAAGAGAGTGTGAAATGATGAACTTATCTTATAGAAATAGTTTGTTTTCATACCAGGAAGGTCTAAGACAGAAGCTTTATGTCTCCTTAAAATATTAATGAAATATTACAAGGAAAGACATCGTAACCTACATATAATTCTTAATGAATTAGAAAAGGTTTATGATAGGGTACCTAAGGAAATCAGACTCGTTATTGAACCCTTTTTTGTTTACAGTAATGATGGTTAAGCTCACTAAGAATATCTAAAGGGATGTGCCTTTAGTGTATGTTATTTGTTGAGGATATTGTTTTAGTGGATGAAACAAAAGAGGGTGTCAATGTCAAGTTAGAACTTTAAAGGAATATGTTAGAGTCGAAGGGTTTTAAATTGAGTAGGACTAAAATTAAGTACTTAGAGTGTAACTTTTTCAGGCCGTAGGTGGCTTCCTATATGAAGGTAAAGATTAGTTCAGAAGTTATACCACTAAAAGAGTGTTTTTAGTATCTAGGATCTATTATCCAAAAAAATGGAGAGATCAATGAGTACATAGTTCACCTTATCAAATCAGGGTAGCTTAAACAAAGAAGTGCATTAGGAATTTTATGTGATAAAAAGATACCATCACCCAAGCTCAAAAGTAAAATTTATTGTTTAGCGAATAAGTTGTCCATGCTATATAAGGCAATTTATTGGCTCATCAAATAGTGCATCTTTATAAGTTAATGGTAGTAGAGATGAGGATGCTCTATTGGATGTGCAATCTTACTAGAAGAAATAAGATTAGGAATATAATGGTAGGAGAAAAATTATAGGTGGCTAATATTAATGAAAAATTAAAAGAGACAAGGCTTAGGTAGTTTGAACATATTAGAAGGAGCCATCTGATTATCGAAAGAATGAGTTCTTGGGTTATGGCTTGGTAAAATCGCTTCCTCTCTTATACAGCTCAACTCACACTAATCATTTCCATCCTCAATAGTCTGTATATATATTGGGATGCTCGTATTGCCTTACCTTGAAAAGTTATTAAGGAGTTAGAAAGAATCTTGAAATCCTTTCTTTGGATGGGTCAGGTAGGAAATTCTAGAAAAGCACAAGTGAAATAGCAAGAGGTTACAATGAAAAAAAAATGGTGGCTTTTGGATCTTTCCAATCTCTAATATGCAAAAAGTTTGAATGTGTAAAAGGTTATGGAAGTTATACACTGATAATAATGCCTTATGGACAAAGTGGATACATGAAATATATTTGAAAAACTCCAACTTTTCGTAGGTGGATTACTCTCGAGAGAGCTTATACTAAAACAAATGATGCAACTATGTGCTACCATCGACCTATATATCAAACACACAATCGGAAATGGAGAAAAAACATACGTGTGGTTTGATAATTGGATGGGCATTAGTCCCCTTATTTCCTCTCCTGATATTTAGAGGTTATGTAATACAATGCCCTTAAGTCTGAAAGTATCTTCTCTGATGACCAATGGTGAATGATAAGGTAATTTTAAAGGTTTCATATCCCTTATGGCAAATTTTCCATTATCGCCTAATACAGTTGAGGATGATTATATTATATGGAAGCTTACAACTGATGGAGTTTTCTCTAACAAATCATACTATAGCATCCTTAATAATAACGCAATGGTAGTCTCGTGGTTCTCACTTCTATGACATAATACCATCATTCTGAAAGCAACATTCATCACCTAGCTAGCTATCAAGAGTCGACCCCTAACAGTGAAACAATGACACACTAATGTTAATGACTTATGTGTTCTTTATAACTCAGCTTTTGAAGATCGTGATCATCTTTTCTTTTAATGTAATTATTCCAAAGCCATTTAGAGTTGTATTATGCACTTGTTACCTGCTAAATATGGCAGCTATGATTAGGAGTTCGTATGGCAGTGGGTAATTACCAAATTAAGGAATGGAGCTCCAAACATAGTCCTCTTTACTGCTGCCTTCTCAATATCCATATATAGCATTTGGCAAGAATGAAATAGTCGTAGATTCACTAATGCAAAGAAAGAGAAATACCAACTAGCCGACAGAACCATCAACCTAATTCACTCAGGCATTTTTGCTAAAGATGCACAAAGGTTCCTTACCACAGACATGAAGAGAAAATGGAAATTATAATATTTCTGAAACTTCTCATTTTTTGATATGCTCATCTTACTATTTTTCTCGATTAGCATTTGTAATATATAGTAGTTTCATTTTTATCTTTGAACTCATTGTAATGGTGCAATAGTTTCATCTATCGTAATTAATCATTCATTCACCAAAGAAAAAAGAGGTGAAATCTTAACACTCCACCTAAAAGATGTGAGAAGATTGTACTTAGGGACTATAAGAGAGAAAAAGGAACACTTAGGAAGAGTTGAGGGGAGAGGTGATCATTATGGCTCTGCTGGACCTTACCGAGGATATGTGTAACACCCCCTATACAGAACTTATAACCACCTACACACATGACACCTAAATTCCTTTACATACATTCATGGATACAATTCTATTCGTTTATAGGGATTGTCATCACTCATTTGTCTATTCAATATTGTACATATACATATTATAAAATTTCATATCCTTTAACATTATCATTTAAAAGTAGTATTTCATCATTACACCTATATGGTAATCCAAAAGAGATATTACATACAATTTAAATTCTTAATTACAAATTGTTAAGAAACTACAATTTTCTTCACTACATATACAACCATTCTTTAATCAAAAGATACATCCAAAGGTAATTTTACTTCTAACGGTTGGCCTTCGTCCTTGCAAATGATCCATGTGCCTTACTCCTATTACTTGGACCTATAACACTCATGTTAAGCTTAAAAGCTTAGTGGGAAAACACTTAGTTTGGATGACCATTCACAGCAATCATCCACCAAGCACACACACGTTCATGAATATAATAAACTGAAGTAAACAATGATGGCATAATTAATCAAAGTACATAATGCAAATATGCTTCAATATATTATCCATATACCAAAATGCATATTTATAAGCCAAATATTGATATTCAAAGCTCATCAATACAAACTATTCATGTTGTTATGCTGTATCTCTTATTTATAACTGTTAAATTTCCTTTCTGTGTTAAGCTTGCACATTTCCTATAGGTGTGGATAATGGGAGTTGTGGATATCCAAAGATATCAAACTGTGGATATCCGAAGGCATCGAACTATAGATACCTGAAGGTATCGAATTATAGATACCCACAAGTATCAAATTATGGAGCCACTATAGTCTTGAAATGAAGACACCAGTGGTCTCAAATTGTAGTAGTTGTATTGTAACCCTATAAGCATGCCGATCTATTCATCACTAAGACAATGAAGCAGACACTGTGACATTTACCTTTAATCATTTACTAATTTCATGATTAATATATTGACAAGTCATATGATATTCATTTGAATTCATAAAATCTATATGTAAACTTGTATGGTCAAACTAAGCAATAAATGTGCATATAAATCATATATATATATATAGAAATAAATGAAATATGACTTACCATATTTGAATGGAGGGTGATTAAACATTGAAATTTAAGATTGAACATAAATATATATATGTAAATTTCCTTTCACATTTATGTTCAATCTTAAATTTCAATTTTTAATCACCCTCCATTCAAATATGGTAAGTCATATTTCATTTATTTCTAGGTGTTTTAAAATTTTCATAAACATAGAAAAGATTCTGATATGGTTTAGTGAAAGAAAAACGGAAGCAAAGCACTCAAAATAGTGCAAAATGGGCTAAGACAATGGTGGGTCTAAAAATAGGCAAACAAATCAATCTGGAAGCAAATCACACAAAAGTCTCCATTTGTTTTTATAATTTTCACATAGAAAAAATTCAGATTAGGCTTTAAGGTCCTCTAAATATTTGTTTTCCTATGTCTCTAATTTCCATATCATCAAAGACCAGGCTATTTGGACTTCTAAGTTATGAGATAAGTACCAAACATCACAAGCTGCTCCAATACAGGACAACATCAGGTCATCATTTTCAATCTCAATTTCAAATATTATAAAGCCATAATTAGGTATGGACCTCTTCTAGATAATCTTATTTCTATGTTTTAAGTTTCATTTCCAATTGGAATCACCCAATTTGAAGGTCTATATGTTGAGTTATAGCCAAAATAATAGGACTGGTTCAAGTGAACTGAGAACCCAAGACAAATTTTCACTAAACATGAATCTCTCTCATCATATTCAACCAATTCTTACGAATTAACACTAAATCACCATTCCAACAACCATTATATGCCCAAGTTAACCTTTTTACACATTAAAATATACACAAATACAAAAATTAACTAAGTGGAGTCCCAAACATTGAAATTTGCCAATTAGCTCTTCTGTTAGTACTCTTCCTTCTCTTCCCTTGTGACTTTGCTTGATTCTCCATTTAGAACGCCACAAATACATATCTCAATCCCATATCCAACCTTATAATTCTAGCTCCTCATGAGCAAAGCAAGAAAGGTGAAGATGAGAAGAAAAATCACAAACTTTTACCTTGATTTTCCTCTAGGATTAGCTTAATTCCTTACGCAAAATGATACGATTAAAGAGATGGAATGAAAATGAGGTGAGAAGAGAAAATTCTTGAGTTAAAACACCCCATACACATCCCCCTCTCCACTCTTCTACTCCCCACTTAAAGAAGTTTCTAATCTTACACACATGTTTTATTCCTATTGGTCCATATGTTGATTTTTGGCAAAATTGTACATTTGGTGCTTCTTTTTTCTTTAATTCCCACATTGACATATAAAATCATCAAATGATTTCATTCTAGTTCATAACTCACATATAATTATTCATGCCTATGCCTAAATGAAGTAAATTAGCAATTTACTCTTGTCTTTTAAATTAATTACCATTATGTCCCTTATTATACTTAATATACTTAATCTTTATGTTCACTTTTTAATACACCCTAGACATACTATAATGCTTCTAGAGTATATATTAGGGCCTTACACATGACCCTCAATAGAAAATTTTGGTGTACTAAGATACTGGTAAAGAATCTCGTATAAATGGGTCCTTCTCTTTCTTATATGATTTTTAAATATTTTCTTTCGAGTTTTATGTCTTGCATTTAGCCTAAACATTTAATATATAATACTTCCCTTGTAGTTATTTAGCCAAAACGTTTTCTTACTTAGCCTAAACGTTTTCTTATAATGATTTGTGTATTTTATTTATTTGCTTATCTTCTTTTTTATTTCTTATTTATTTATTTACTTATTTTATCTTTTATTTGTATTCTTTTATCTCTTCGAAGAGATTTTAGGAAGAGATCTTCTGTTTCATCCCCTTTGTTCCTATTCTGTAGAAGCAAAGAGGATAGATCAGAGGATCTCATCCCGGAGATTTCCCAGGTCTTGTAAATTTTATACCATTTTTTTGGTAGCAATACAGTCATTACTTACTTTAAAAAACAATTCTTTTCGCCTATGAAATTTGTGACTGAGAGGGGATGACATAGGATAGGATTAGAGGGATGGAACAGAGATCTCATCCCAGAGATTTTTTAGGTCTCGTAAATTTTATACCTATTTTTTCAGTAGCAATACCATCATTACTTACTTTTTAAAAAATTTCTTTTCACCTTATTCCAAATGTCAACCCATCTCGTTATGAATATCTATTCTCACTGTAAAAACTTCCAAATTATTACTTGATTCCAAATTTCACCAAACACGTTGCCCTGATGTCCATTTTATATAAAAAAGTCATGCTTATCCTCTTGTAGCTTTCAAAATATTTTAAACCTTTTTGGACCATAGCCAAGGTCCGTATTATACAAAATATTTTAAACCTTTTTGGACCATAGCCAAGGTCCGTATATATAATCGCCATTCCAGTGAGCTTATGCTTATATGTCTTTTCCTTTTTGTTCAGTCTCAGCTAGTTCTACAACAACCACGTGAGGACGTGAAGCCCCACATGTTTTGCTCACTGTACCACATTGTCAGTGGTCCCGTCAACACCTTCGCGTGCCCATGGCTCGCTAAAGTCGCAACCTTTTGTTCGAGGAACGCCCCCACACCACTAAGGCCAACAGAGAACCCAAAAAAAAACCATGGCACTTACCTTTCCTTCCTGTATGCATCGTTGGTGGTTCCAATTTTTTTTTTTTTCTGATATCATGTTCTATACGTTCACTTTAAAGCTTAGTAAGCACTGCAATAGTTTTGTACTAAGTTACACAAGCAACTCTCACCATTGATGGAGGTAACATCATAATAACATTCCTTTACGGAAGGTAACAAATTATTATTGTCCCTAAAAGACTCAGATGTGAATTTATGTGTTTTATTTGTGCTAATTATTGTATATGATTATGTAACTTGCCGTAGCATTATAGTTGTCGAGCTGGTAAAGAGAGCAAAATTTGAAAGGATTATAATTAAGTGGGGCTGTGGCTTAGCTAAAAGAAACGAGATGGTGTTCCCTAGACTTGACTTGCTATAGAGAGAACCAACTTCTCCCGAAATTGACTGTCCCAACCAAGGAAATATTCTGATTTGGCTAGGGATCTCTTGCAAACGTATACTTTGCACGAAATGATGGTTACGGGGCATCTCGACCATCATTTTGATTTGGGTTTAAGCTGGATTTGCAGAACACGAGCCAGGCTATGCATTTTGGAGGAAGGAGCCTTAATTCCATACAAAAATGATGCAAACTAACTTAAAGTTTATAAGAGAAATAAAAAAAGGAAAGATCAATCAATCACAATTTTTAATTTGGTGGGATGAAGATTGAAAATTGAATTGAAATTAAAGATCAAGGTTGAAATTCATATTGTTTTAGGATTATTTATTAGATAGGAAGTACTAGTATTATGTTATTCTTATTTTAGATATGTTATCCTTGTATAGGATTTATAGAATTTCCATTATAATAGGATTTAAATTAGAAATTCTTTTGCTCCTAAAATAAGGATTCTTATAACTCTCTATATATATATGTACTTAGCCTTTCATTAATAACAAGCAATCTAGAATTTTTCTACAACTTCGAGTTTTTAACTAGAAAGTGTGATGCTTTCTTCTAAAAGTGATTCTTAGATCCTATGAGTGATTCTTAGTTTCCTACTATCTATTCTTTGTGTTCTTTCCTAAAATTCCAGCCCTCTTAAACCTACGTTCCAACTTGTTGGCTTATGCCCTACAACCAATTGCTTTGATTGTAGTTTAGTATCAAATTATTTAAAGACATTCTTTTTCTTATACATGTTAGATGTATATGATAAAGTCCATAGGATAATTGTACATTGCAAATGAAATTATAATGAGATTATAATTATGAGATTTATATTTCATTTATTTATTATTTCTAAATGTTCCTAGTCATTGTTTTATTAAGATTGGAGACTAATAGAATATAAAAAGACTAGCACACGTTTTGCTTTTCCTTATAAAGAAAGTAGTCAATCTCATAGGCTAAAGTATAGAGATACTTAAATAAACGTGTAGGTGCTTGTTAGAGAACAAATTCACTGAACATACCCAATATGAGAAATCCATTTGGAACATTACTTGTATCTCTATGAAATTCTCATTGTGATAATTATATAAGTGATCATTTGACTTGATATTATCAAAGTTATCTTGTATGGGATTGCTATATTTTGATACTAGTTATGATCTATTTAGTCATGGATTGTTTAATCGATAGCCATTGAATGCAACATGATCTATATGGAGGTAGTTGAGTGATCAAGATAGGATTCATTACCCTAAAGTAATTAGGTAGAATATTTCGTTGTCCTCGATTAGTATTGATTCAGGAAATTCTTGGTCAAGGTGAAATGATGCTTTATAAATAGTTTACAAATGTCATTAATTGAATTGATAGCTAATGGCGGAGAACTAATATGATTAAATTCAAAATAGAGTAGACATTAATTTCATGCTTTATGTCTAATCGGAACATTATAAGATGAAAGGATTGAATTATACAGAAAAAAATCATACATGGAAAGATTAGTTAAAACCACTTTGATATTCTTAAATATTTGATGCTCATGACACGTTGCTAGACGCCAATTTTGATCTATGATTATAAATTATTTAATTGTTGAATTAAAGATAAATTAAAAGGAGTTTTAATTTATCTAATTCTAATTATGAATTAGAATTAGATTTTATAATCTTTGCCAACATATTTGAAAACCTAATGGGTCTCACATATAGAATGGGTTGACGAGAGCAAAGTTAATTTAATCAAGTTAGACTTAGATTGTAAAATTTGAGAAACTTTATGATTAAATATGAGATATTTAATAAATAAGGATCAATATGAGATATTGGATCTTATTTGGATATAATTGGTGTTTAATTTCAATTAAATTACTGAAACTTCCAAAGCTTATTATAAATAGGCTTAAGCTCTATGAAACTAACATTTCTTGCTTACCCTCTCTGTAAAAGTTACAAAGTTCTCTCAACCTATTATGTGGATATCGTTAGAGGCCAGATATTTGGGCGACTACGGTGGTTTAAACAGATCGATTTCGAAAATGGTTTGAAGGATACGACAAGAATATGATCAAGTTTTTGAATAAAGTACGAATTAAGATTCTGCTTTATTATGATTTATATGTTAATTATTTTATAGAATTAACTTAAACTTAATTTTCGGGAACTAATTTACAAAAACTTTCATAATTATTCCACTATAGTCGGGATTAGATCCCAACTCAGTTTCCGAATAATAAGTTGTACATAACTTTAGGAAACATGAACATTCTTAAAAGATTTAGATGTCACGAATACTTCAGTGTATGAATGAGGCAAACTTATCAATCATGCTTGGATAAAGACAACACTTTGGGACACTTCAGTATTAGGCAATGTATTATTGATTACTTCATTGGCAATACAACTAAAAAATAAATTGATGGGAAATTGTGCAATTCTTGACAGATGCCATGCAAGGGGACCATCATCAAGTGTGGAGAGAGAGAAACTTTTTAATACGAATAGAGTTAAATTAGAAAGAATAAATAAATAAATCTCCAGTTAAAATAATCGACCAAAAATCTTTTATTATTTATTTATTTTAAGTTTTATTTTTCTTCTTCTTCAAATTCTTATCAATTTTTAGGTAATCTAATTTGTCTATATTTTTAATACAACACTAAGAAATTAATGATCTTAAATTCAAGTGAAATTTTTAAAATTTAAATGTTTATAATTAATAAATTAAAATTAAAAATATTTTAAATAAACTATATAATAATACAAAAAGTTCAGTTCAATTCAATTAAGAAAATTTTAAACTATTTATTGGTTAGAGTATTATAAAATATCTAATAATCTTGTTAAATTAAAATTAACAGTACAATTCAATCTAATTTTGATCTATATGATTCAGATTTAAATCTTTTCCTTTGAATCTTTCTATTTTATTGTACTGCCTAGTGTAGTGCCACCAGCGGTAATACTCGAAAAATGAACATAACCAATAAAATGTTTTCGCTTGCACTTTTACGATGTAAAGGCTAAAAACATTTAATATGAAATTATTCTCCAATCACCCAGCTTTCTTTCACGCATAAGAAGAAAGTCTACGCTTTCTTTAAACTTCAAATGTTCGGTAAAATAGATATAAATATTATCAATAAGAATTTTTGTAAGTCATTAAGAGGTTCTTTTAATAATGAAAATTTTAAATTACACTGAAAAACGAAATTTATTAAATTAAATATATTAAATATAAGCCATCATATTCTTAATATAAAATTGTTGAATTAAATCAATAATTACAAATAATAAGTAATTATCACAATTACAATGACAAATGAAATTTATTGGTCCTTGAAAAGTAGATTAAAAAATTAAAAATTTTAAAATATATTTCTCATGTTATTTGTAATCACGTCAAAATATTTTATTAAATTAATTTTTACTAAATATGAAGATTCTATTTGATAAATCCTTTCAGCCTTTTCCATATAATTTTTAATTTATGAATTGCTTTACAATGCTTAAATTTAACTTCAAACTATAATTAATATTAATTTTAATTAAATCATTAGTTGAAGAAATTCAACTAACAGTTTTCCCTCAAAAATTCATTCCTACTTTTTTAGATAACGTTTATAATATAATGCAAAGAAGATATTTTCAATTAAAATAAAAGGGTTAACTATAAAAAAAATCTCGAACTTTTCACATTTTTTTTACCATAATTCAAACTTTAAAACAACAATTAAATATTTAACTTTTACTTTTTCGTAAATATAATCTGACGTTAGTATTTTTATTATTAGAGTACACGTGACAAATCACGTTAGATGTGTTTTTTTCGACACATAGGATGCCAGATGTAATAGATGTGTAGGTTATA
Organism: Erythroxylum flavicans; assembly: GCA_027576715.1. NCBI lineage: Eukaryota > Viridiplantae > Streptophyta > Magnoliopsida > Malpighiales > Erythroxylaceae > Erythroxylum > Erythroxylum flavicans. The sequence goes on along the minus strand of JANZXP010000005.1, from coordinate 26,250,333 downwards.
ATTTTGTAATAAATTAACATTAAATAAAACAATTAATTATTTCTCCTTACTTCTAATCTACCACTTGTAAGTCTAATGTTATGAATACCGTATCGGATTTGGTACCAAATTGAGTTTTGGTACGGTACTATACCGATACCGGTCAATACTGGATACCGTTTCGGGTAATTTTTTAAATTTATAAAATAATCCCTGAATTTTTTTTAAAATTGCAAAATAGCCCATTATCATATTGTACAGTTGTACTGTATATTTTTAACCCTATTTCTAAAAATCTAAATAATAAATAATAATTACAATTAATATGAAATAACAATAATTTTTAGATATTTCACATATAAATAATAACCACAATTTATATGAAAAAAGACAATCATTATC
>JANZXP010000005.1:26212683-26223753 GCA_027576715.1 Erythroxylum flavicans | reverse complement strand
TTATTATTTAAATGTATGTGATGCCATGTGGAGTTCTGTAGTGATTGCACGTAGCGCTCCCTTATTTTAGGATATGTATCGGAATGACCTACGGGCGTTCCGGTGCGTACCCTAAGATAATGGGGTGTTACAATAACCCCTTATGTCAATAATTACATTATATAACTTTAAAAACAACTTTGATGAAAAGTTTAAATCAAAAGTCGTTAATTCTTAAAATCCCAATATATCATACAACCTATTATAAAACATTACAGTTAGTCATTAAAAAACTAAATCATTTGCAATTTGATCTTCTTAATAATGTAACTTTACAAACAGAAATAGAAACTTTAATAGACAATGTTTGTAATGAAAATCCGTTAGATCCAATTAAAAATACAAATAATCAATTAATTGAAATCAAGCTAAAAGATCCTACTAAGGAAATTAACGTCAAAAATAATATCCCTTATACACAACAAAATGTAGACGAATTTCTTAGTTAATGCTCCAAATTATTACGAAAACAATTAATCTCTCCTAGTAAAAGTAAACATTCCGCTCCTGCTTTTTATATAAATATTATCACTTGAATAAAGATAGTGTTCAGATTCAATTGTAATATTTTTCGTTCCTCAGCTAATTCTTTTAAAAATCCTTGATCGGAGATATTATTTAATAATGCTAAGAATTGTTTTACATATATATTTTTATTTTTATTAATAAAAATTTTAATGAATTTTTTATTTTATTATTAATTATATATGGTTTTTATTAATAATATAAAAATATTATTATTAGAGTAAGGAGAAATAATATGCAAATATTATTAATTATATAGAAGGGGTTAGAATTAGAAGAAATAATTGATATTAAGAAAAATTTTTGAGGGTATATTAGGTAGTATGTATTTATTAGTTTACGTTCTATCCTAAATTTTACGAATCGGAAGTTTTTTATTTTTTTAGGATGGAATGGAACGTAATATAAAATCATCTGTTTCCATCTGATTTCGTTCTATTCCATTATAAAAATCGCAACTAAACAATAAAAGTGTATTATATTATATTCCATTCTATTACTAACTCTTGAACCAAACAAGCCTTAAACGTCAAACTAAAAACCAGTCCGTAGTGTAATCCGATTGAACTGGCCAGTTTGGTCCACTGATTTTGGTTGTCTATCTCTGTCAATGGTACTGCTGCTTACGTGGCTGGCTACCATTCATTATCTGATTAAATCATCGTTCTACTTTGTGGCCTACAATTAAGCTGCTGCATCTGTCGTTTCTCGACCAACAAATGCACAAGACGAAATCGTCGCGGTATATCGCCAACAGCTCTATCCTCCCCACCTTATCAGATTATTAACTAACCCTATATAAGCAGCGGTTTCTGACTATAGACAATTCGGAGAAACAAACCGTCAGTTGGATTGATAACTAGGCGACTCAACTCGGTTCCTCCCAGCCTTGGCTCGGTGAGGACAAGCCCGTAAAAAATGGCTTCTGTTCACACCATTTCTCCTCGTACCCTCCTTCCTTCGTCCAAGCCTAGAAAACCGATCCTGAAAGCCCTTCAAAATTTCCACTTTCTCGGCTCAAAACTACCACAACACCCTGTGTTTTCGACAAACAAGCAGAAAACTAATAAAGACTGGGTCTTAAACTCCGTTGTCCAAGATGAGCTCGATGTCTTACCAGTTCAGAGTGAGGACAGCACTGACCAGCAAGAAGGTGTTGTTGTTATGGTGGAGAGAGAAGGAGCAGAATTGGCGGGAACTCAAGTGAGTGGGTTTGGTGGGAGTGAGGGACAGTTGTCGCTTGAAGGTTTCTCTTCAGCTTCTTCGAGCTCTGGTGTTGGTCAAGTTAGAGATGAAGAGATGGAGACGGAGAGGTTGATCGATAGAACTATCAATGCTATGATTGTTCTTGCTGCTGGCACTTATGCTCTCTCCAGGTTACTTACCATTGATCATGATTACTGGCAAGTAAGTCTTTGATATATGTTTTATACCGCGTTTTCTTTGTCTCAAAATTCAGAATTGTTGGGCTTAGTCTTGTTATCTTCCCTAACCCCGATGGTTTTCTAGTTGCTGGAATTTTCCTAAATTTGCCTATGCAAGTTGATTATTTTGAAGTACTTTTGTTTCCGTTTCCCCTTTTCTTCTTCGATTTCTCTCATTATTCTGAAAGTTGTTTCTTTATTACGAGGATTGACTTTTAAGTAAATTTTAGTTTTTTTTTTCCCTGCGGCATAGAATTCACTACATTGTAGCTTCTCATTTTGTAATGGAACAGATAATCCGGTACATATGACTGTTATTGTATAATAAAATTCCAATTAATTGTTCAGATGCTCTGCAGAAATCTGTTGTTTCTAAAGGCAATTCAGTTGTCGGACTTGATTTTTATTATGGTTTAAAATTTTGTTGTGAGAAGTCCAATGATGGGAAAAACTTTCTTATGAGATTGCCTCTTCTAAATATTGAGATTGGACAAAGCATTATTAGTTGTTGTTGCTGTTCCTTATGCAAGAGATTCAGTCTGAGCCTTGGTTTTTTTTCTGTTAATCTTGTTAATTCCAATCTTGTTAACGTACTCAAGTTTACAATGTTTTACGGTAATCTTTATCTAGTAGAGTCTAAATTTACACTGATGTGTTTGATTTATTTGCGGATGTAAAAGATTCTAAAGTTGTCGAACCATTTAATCTTTGAAATGCATTTCCCCAATTATCAGGGTTGGACGCTCTATGAGATATTAAGATATGCACCTCAACATAACTGGTCTGCTTACGAGGAAGCTCTGAAGACAAACCCAGTTCTTGCCAAAATGGTAATTAGTGGAGTGGTCTATTCTGTAGGGGATTGGATTGCACAGGTTAGTACATGTTAGGAAGCATTACTTTTGAATTATATATTTTAATTATTACTTTTCTTTTTGACTATTCTTGGTTTCTAAACAGTGCTATGAAGGTAAACCGCTCTTTGAATTTGATCGTGCTCGAATGTTTAGATCTGGACTTGTTGGCTTTACATTACATGGCTCCCTTTCACATTTCTACTACCAGTTTTGTGAGGTTGTTAACTTACTATGACTATATTGAGTTAGTTGACAGCAACAACTTGATCCAATCTTGATTTGCTGTTCCTGTCCTCCAGGAACTTTTTCCATTTCAAGACTGGTGGGTGGTTCCTGCTAAAGTGGCTTTTGATCAGACTGCTTGGGCTGCTGTATGGAATAGCATCTATTTTTCTGTTTTGGGATTCTTGCGTCTGGAATCTCCAGTCAGCATTTTTACCGAATTGAAGGCTACATTTTGGCCAATGTTGACTGTAAGATACCTGTCATCTTCTCTGTACCCCTCCAACTTTTTTAGTTTTTCCTTTGTTTCCTCCTTTCTGTTTCACTGAGTATGGGGTGAAAAAGGGTTAGAATTGTTTGAACTGTGCATTGCACCAGAGGTTATTGTTTTTTTAACAGTTTCTATTTTTTGTTTATTGTGATATTCGAAGCTAAAGTTTTTAAAGTCTAAATTATGTAGGTTTTTAGTTTCAATGTTCTACTTTCCCTCTGCCATCTTGTATGGGAATTGTAAATATAATTTGTTAATTTGTCCATACTAGCTAGGAAGCATATAAAAGTATTTCTGATAGCTCAACGTTTTCATCAACATGGTCAAAGGGGAAATCAAAGATGCTTTTGTTTATTTCAAAGATGAAATATCATGATCTTGATTTCCATTTCATACTTGATCTGTTAACAAAATCATACGAACCTCGCTGGTTTTCTTTTTGATCAAACATAAGCTAAACTTAGTTACCAAAAATAAAGAACTAGAATTAATATTCATAATGTGGTCTCTTGTGCAGGCAGGATGGAAGCTTTGGCCATTTGCACATCTTATTACATACGGTGTAATCCCGGTAGAGCAAAGACTGCTTTGGGTGGACTGCGTGGAACTGATCTGGGTCACAATACTATCAACGTAAGTTTGCATTTGTTGATTGTTTCTGATTTTTTTTTTTCTACACTCCATTGAGGATACGAGAATACTATTAAGACACCAATGAAACTCTGGCTTGCCACCTTCTCCACCAGAGCTTATTTGGGTTTTAAATTGTCTAATCGGGCTCATCCGAATAAAATAAAATATTGCTAGGCTAAGTCCAACAATATCTGGTTAGGATAGGTCAATGCTAGAAGAAACACCAACGGAGATGATTTTGTGTGCAATTCAGATACATACTGCGCAAACACAGCACATGTGTACATATAATTTTATGTGGAGAGGAAAAGTATGCTCAAATTAATACTTGGACCAACATGTGATCTGAGTTCGTGCGCAAGGAAAACTGAGGGATTTAAGGTCTTACCAGTAGTTGTTGTTGTCCTTATTCTTTCACAAATAATTCTGGATCAGAAATATTAATTGAATGCATATGTAGTCATTCTGTGGTCCCACGACAGCTATGCTTCTAAAAGGATGCTTTAGAATCTTCCAACTTTTACTGCCTAATTTGAGGCGTGTGTCATATACACGATATGTGGATAGCATTTGGAGGAACCCAGGGTCTTCTCTTGGGGGAGAGTGAAGCCAAACCAATCTTTTGTCATTATTGTGTTGATTTTTAAAATCTGAAGACATGCTCCAAAGATGTCTAAAACCAAAAGAACGCATATACCAATTTTCTGTTGGCATCTATGATAACATCTGATTCTTCCAGAATCCTAACTAGTATTTTTTAGTGACAAGGATATTAACGTGATTCTGGATATATACAGATCTTTTCAGTTTTATATTTCTATTTATCTTATATAATTCCAATGTGTATCTTAAGGTCTCAATGCCTTTCGTAAAACATATAGAGAAATACAATTCATGTGTCATGCTACCACAATCGTTCTACGTGAAAATGCTAAATGATAAAAGAGTCATTTGAAAGAGGATAATATTTTGTTTTATCAATTTAGGAGCCGCTAGTATCTCCCATTGAATAAAAAGTTATTAACGCCTATAATTTCTCTCTCTTTGCTAGCTATTCAAATGAAAAATCTGAGGCAAGATCAACGGAGGCACCGACTGAGGCTACTTCAGCAACTCTACCTAGTGGTTCTTCAGACGTATGCAGTTTGATATTTATAAACCCTAGAAAAAGATTAGTTTTATAAACCTTGGGAAAAGATGTCTTAAATGCTTTGATATTTATCAAGTCTAAATTTCCTTGAACAGGAGTAGACAGATTGCAAAAATTGTAGGCAGGACAAGTAAATACTAGAGGAGTTGCTCATTTCAAATGTCAACGTTGAAGGGTGGGCATGCTTTGATGATTGAGACCTCAAGCGAAATCAGAATTCGCAAAGTATGGTAAAGCAGGAGCTGGTTGTGATATATGTGTATCCTAAAGGCCTCGCAGGTGGATGTATGAACATTCTTGGTACCCTTTCCAAGATACTAGCTAGCACTCTATGCACCCGTGAAATCTCTTATTATTTTACGTTGGAAAATGTCACAATATACGAGTCGTCTGGGATGTAATGTAAACCAATCTACCCCTTGATTTGTATATCAAATTAGTTTCCCTGTTAACATTAGAAAATTTAAAGGCTACAAATACGACTCTCTTTTATTAAGTTCAAGTTTTAGCTTTGATTTCTTTTTTTAAAAATAAATAGATGTTAAAATTAGTGACTTGACAATTGCTAAACGTGTTTCAAACATTCAAGGATTCCAAATTTCTGAACATCTATTTTGGATGTGAAGTCATGTTTGAACTTTTTCTTTTGTAGTTTTGAGCACTGAGAGTGATTTTTTTATTAAAAAAATTCACTAAGTATACCTTGAAAGTTGGAGGATAAATTTGGTATTTCATTCTAATGAATATTTCTTACTGATGTTCAATTGAATGGAAAGAGAGTTGATGACCAGCATTAGCACTGGTGCGCGGTTGCTTTCGAGTAGATGTTCCATTATCGGACAGATACATGAAAGAGATGGGCGTAGGCGGTAGGGTTGTTCTGAAGAAAATAATGCATAATATAAATATTTTTTATGTGCCTAACATTTAGCGCAACGACCCACGATAGCGAATCGAACAGAGATAGAGGAAATCAAAATAAAATTGAAAATCCAAATTACAATATTGTGTCAAATGCACGTAACAAGCATTACGACATGGAAACCCCCAAAAAAGCTGGCAAGGCATATTATCCTGTTTACGAACTTAAAACCAAATATCAACAAGTTTTGTGGAGGATCCTCCTTGCACAAGACAATCCAACAAGAAAAGAAAATCTAAACCCACCTCCGGTCCCACCCATTCTCTCTAGAGAACAAAATCTAAACCCTAACCCTCCTGAGACATTATCTATCATTAAAAGACGGAATACAATAGACTCCGACTCCCGTGATGAATATCTTGAAAATCAAACGCGAGACCAAAGATTTTATCCCATCTCACGTGGCTTTACATCGGTCAAACCCTAACAAAACTAACTACCGAGATTAAGAAATATAACTATACTAGTTCCTCTAGTGTATTACTCTTACACTAAAAGTTGTAGTATTAGATTCATGATGTTCGTTGAATTATTTAAAAATATGAATATATTAGTTGCAAATATATGCACAATTTAATTTGGCAATCATAAAAATACACAATTTGTAACGATAAACATAATAGTAGTTTGATCAAATTGCTATTAACTCAAAACTCAATTCTAGAATTTTACTATTTGTCCTTTTACACTATCTTTTTTGTCACATGTGAAATAAATTCTCACAAGTCACATATGAAGATAATTCCCTTATAAATCATATTTAAGGAAAAGAAAATTCTATTAATGTATAACTCATGTAATTCTTTCGAATTGCTATACTACCACAATCATATACAAATTAAAACTTCCCTTTCTCACTCGCACTAATGAACTAGGACTTAAAATAGTTTATACAATGTAGATATGCACTCCAATATACTCTCTAACATCTCAAGAATCTTAGTAACTCTTTATTAAGTTAAAGATTCTTTCCTGAACTCAATTGTGCTCTACTTATAACCTAAACCACTTCAAATAGCCATTAGACATACAAACTAGTCGCTATAATATTAATTTCTAAGCATGAGATTGGTTAGCTAATCACTTATCTATAGCTAGTTGACGTTCTCTTTACTAAGGTTTCAACTAGTTGAACACACAATACTCATTTTGTAACTTTTAGAAAGGACCATTAGTTAACACGTCTAAACCCTTTAACTTGTTGATGATTCACCTATTAACAAATTTTTTTAATAATTCATGTTTTTTAAATGAATGAAAAATTTTATTTTGATAAAATTTCATTCAAAACCATTTTAAAATTTTCTTATTGTTTGTTTGAAGATTAGAAGTTTTCTATAAAACTATATTTTCTCTTGATTATGATAGGATTTATATATTAATACATGTAGTAGCCCATTCTTATGCTTAGGAATTTAACTGTCATATTGAGTCATCATATGAGAATTCAGGAAGTGCATTTCATTTGCATACATCACATTTTGCATATACACGTGAATCATGATCTAGGGAAATTTTAAAAATAGTACATGCACTTACTGATATATACCAAGATATGAAAGATCTCAAATGATTATGACATGTTTGTGTGTTGATTATGTCTTAAATTTTGTTTGATGAATTATAATTAGTGAATTGGGAATTTATTTCTAATTAAGTGAATGATAAAGTGATTTTTGCATTTAGTCTAAAAAAAATGTTAAAAGGACAAGATAAAATGATACATAGGAATTTAGGCTGAACAAGCCTATGAGATGGTGACAGGTGGCATCAATAATAGAGTGAAAATTGGCTTGAATAAAAGAGTGACATATGGTCCAGAGATTAAATGACAAATGGACTAATAAGGGTGTGACAATTGGGAGTGTAGGAGAAAAACACATAGCATGACTCTTTGCTTGACACTTGGTATGACACATGTCTATCTTTTTTACCACACACCTTACCCACGTTTCTTACTCTTGTAAGATCACCATCTTTCATGTTTTATTCTATTGTTTCTCCTTATCACCATTTCATGTTTTGTTCTATTGTTTCTCCTTCTTTCCTCCCACCTACGACACTTTTACACAATCCCTAAAATGCTCAAAGTTTTGCTAAAATTTCGTAACCCTCATCTTGTAAATTGAAACCCTTTAATCCCATCTCATTTTTAATGTATATTTGATGCTTGGAAGACTTGCTTAGCTTGTTGATTAAGGAAATCTTGAGAAAAACAAGTAAGTATTTGATTCTTTTATTGAGTTATTTGTGATCATAACATCCATAAAGATAGTTAGGGATGAATTGCATGTAAGGCTGATAATGAAGTGTGCTAGAATATGTTAGATGGAGTGTTTATACTAAATAGGCATATGTATTTTTTCCATATCTTGATCTGTAGATATCCAAATGGAATGATTTTTAATTTAGATTAAACTAGAGACATATGGATACAATTTTCGTGATGGAATTGAATTTGAATTCTATCTCTAAGGGCTTTGAAATTTGGATTGAAGTTGAGTACTGGATGTTGTTGCCGTTTGAGAAAAGGCTTCAGTATTTTGGGTATAACTCACATAATACTAAACCAAACTGCATTAACTTTATGTTGTTAGAAATTTAAGACCTATAGGAACATTTGTTTAGAAGAATGTGTTGCCTAAACACCTCATTTTCTATTTCATAATGGCCATACAAAACTGACCCAAAAATCTATCATGAAAATAAAGTTGGAAACGAAATTGAAGGAAGTGGATGGGGAACTTTCTGTTCACTCATCCCAGGATCATATGGGAAAGGCCTGGAAGTGAAGAACAAGTTGTTTTATGTGATTATGGAATTAACTAAGGATAAGTTACATTATCTTGGCGCTTTTAAACTTGATTAGGGTTTAAAATGAACTTAGTTGATGTTGAATCAATTGGTTAAGTGTTGATGAGTTTAGGTTGATAAAGTTATAACTTGAGGATTGGATTTTTGATATCAATGTATATGAATTTGAGAAGTATGAGTTGTTAAGCATATAAAGATGTCCTTATGAATACAAATGTGATTCAAAGGATATGTGTAGAGAATTAGGCATGATTGAATGAGAATTGGGAAATTTTGCAATTATAATGCGAGAAAAGGATTAATGAATGTAGATTGATGAATTGAGAGTAACCAAACTTACTTAAAGCATAACCTAATTGCAAACAAGATATGTACAAGCTATGATGAATGAATAAGCAAGACTTGTGAATAAGGTTACATACATAGGATAGTCAATTGAGCATGCATTGAACATAACACATATACATGTATATGATTAAGTACTCATTTGATTAAACAAGTTAGTAATGTGTAAAAATGTGTGTATTGTATGATATAGAAGCACAAACTGACCGATAACATCCAGACATTGCCGGATCATCAAGTCAATAACTAATTTGGAGCATACTGTGAGTAACCTAGATGTGTGGTCTCAATTAGATACGTGCTTCTGTTTGAATTGTTTTTTGTCTAATCCTTTTATCTATATATATTGAATTGATTTGGATATGATTGTGATATTGATGATTCCAAACAATTGATTGTCTGAAGAGTTCAATATTCGGGACTGTATTGGGAGTGTTAATTACGTGTATGTGAATGTGGGAAATAAATGCTCAACTGAATGTTAAATGCCAGACTTGGTGTGATAAATGACTGTGTGCACTGGATGGAAGTGATTGCTAGCATATTATGTGCAATGATGCATGTCATGACATTAATATGCATGATTAGATAAAGGAGTTGTGACCGGAGCGACCAAAGTGAAAAAGGAGCTTAAAGCTCAGAAATATGCATACAGAGCCATAGGCTCAATGATTAGTGAGCCCGATATCCACAATAGGTACGTGAAAATATCTAAAATGAGCCCGATATCTGCAACAGATACGGGAGTTAAATAAGCGCTCGGTCACAACAAAATTAAAGAGAAAGTTACTGAATTATGTTGAAATAGTAATTAAAATGTTTGTGTTTCCAATGTGTTTGTTAAAATGTGAAACACATATATTGTGATTTTGTAGACAATTAAATAATGTCATAATTAGGATTTAAGTTTAAATAATATGATGTATTTGAGAACTTGGATTATATGTGTTTATGATATTGATGATGATTTACTCACTGAGTTTGCAAACTCGTCAAAATTGTATCATTGACTTTCAAGTACCAGGACAACCTAATCTATAGGACAATATAATAGCAACCTAGCATTGTCCATTTTGGATCAAAAAATGGCTCAAAGGTTTGGTTAGCTGATACGGAAGTGTCTAGATAGAATATTGTGGTCCAGTATCTAGTTTTATGTTGTACACATTGTATAGAGTTGTGAACTTTGAAATGTTATGTATTGTATAATCAGAAGTTATGAGTGTAATAACAAAATGGATATTTATGTTTATGAATCAAATGTAAGGAATGTAATGACAATGTATGCTTATGTTCATGAATGAAATGAGGCAACTTAGTTTTTCTGAAATGTTTATGTTCTATATGATGTCACGATAAGTGATGTGATTGCTTTAACATGTCGCTTCCGTAGGGTATATGCTCACATGTTCTTTGCACTACAAGAAAATTGCGAATTAGCGTCGGTATATTACCGACGACACATATTCCGTCACCTTTTACCGACAGTAATTAAATAATCCGTCGGAGAAAAGAAAATTTTACCGACGGATAATCAATCCGTCGGCAATATTGTAGGAAAAAATTCAACCCAAAAACTGCGTCAGACAATAGCGACGGAACACGTCTCGGCGACGGTAAAAAAAGCGGGAATCGTTCCCGCAATTTAATTGCTTCGCCCTTTACCGACGGTATTCTGTCCGTTGGTAAATATACCGACGGACTGTGAATATTCCGTCGGGGAATTGTTGACTGTCAAATATTACCGACGGTCAAAAGTTACCGTCGGGATATTGAATTATATACCGACGAAATTTTATCCTACCGTCGGAACATATTTGAAGCAAACCTTATTTACCGACGGACGTTCCAAACCGTCGGTAGTTAAG
>JANZXP010000005.1:26180753-26193635 GCA_027576715.1 Erythroxylum flavicans | reverse complement strand
AACATCCAGTTTTATGGACTGGAAAACAAAGACCTGAATGCTCACATCGTGAGTTTTCTCGAGATCTGTGATACTATTTGGTATCACCAGATGTCAAAAGATGCAGTGAGGATTAGGTTGTTTCCTTTCACATTTAGGGTTAGAGTGAAGGCTTGGTATCATTCACTGAGCCCCGCTAACATTACAACGTGGGAACAATTAGTGCGTGCCTTTTTAAATAAATACTTCCCATTAACAAAGATCACCAAAATAAATACTTCCCATTAACAGAATTTTGGATAAGATAGGAGGTATGGAGGAAGCGCATAAAAGGCTCGAAAGTAAATTCGAGCAAGTTACAAAAAATCATGCTTTGTCTATACATAATTTAGAAGTCCAAGTGGGCCAGTTGGCGGAAGCAATGTCGACTCGGAATGTTAGAACTCTTCCAAGTAACACTGAGTCAAATCCAAAGGAGCATATCATGGTCATAACTCAGACTAAGGATGGAGAAACTTCACAAATGCAAGAAACGGTAGGAAATAGAGAAAAAGATGAAGAAGTTCAAAAAGACCTTTCGATTGAGCCCACGATGGAATCAATTCAAGTAACTAGACGAGTATTTCCGTTCCCTATTGCGCAGCTGTGAGAGTTATATACAAAGAGGGAAGCGAAAGAATTGTGAGACATCGAGCATAACAAGATCAAGGAAGTGACAGATTAAATACAGTCAAAGCTCAAACTACAAGAGTCTGTTAAGAAGAAGGTTGAGGAGCAGCCATTAGAGGACAACCCCAACATTATGAAGAAGGATGATCCAGGGGACTTTTTCATCTCCTGTAGTATGAACAACATCATTATAGACAGGGAATTTGTGGATTTAGGTGCGAGTATAAATATGATGTCCTACACTTTCAGTCTTAAATTGGGGTTACGAGAGTTAGTGCCTACCAAATTTTTAGTTACGACGGTAGATAGGATTACGCATAGACTGATAGGGATTATAGAAGATGTGCCGGTAAAGGTTGGTAATTTTACCTTTCTGATATACTTCTATATTTTGGACATTAGTAAAGATAAGGACACCCCAATAATTCTTGGAAGACCATTCTTGGCCACTACACGATCAATTTTTGATGTAGATGGGGGCAAACTAACTTTGCGAGTTGGAAAGGAGAAATTGATCTTCAAGGTGACGGTTAGAGAGAATAGAGCTCCTTCACCTCCAGTGGATCTCAAGGAACTTGAACCCCGAGGTGAATGGGAGGACAGAGAGGATTCTAGGAATGCTTCCCGAAAGAAGCGCTCGCGAAGGAGAAAGCGAGGCAAAGAAAATCGCAAGGACATTGGTAGTTACAATATGATAACGAAGGTTCAGACTTTGAGATTAACGACAATACTACTATAACCATTCATTTCAACCACCTTGAACGTAAAATTAGCGTCGAGCTACTGACATTAAAGGAAGCGTTGCATGGGAGGAAACCTATAGGAAAATTAGCTTCGTGTTGAATTTTTGCTAGATTAGTTGAATTCCATAGTTAGGTTTATTTCTGTTTTAGGTTGAATAAAAGCGAAAAGAGGAATAGGAGTTCCGAATCATGGGAAAGAATACGCATACGTATAAAGAGAAGTGAAAAAGAATCACGAAGTGAAGAAGAAAAGAATTAGAAAAGAGCAAGGAAGAACTTGAGTACAGTCGCTGGCCATAACAGTGACATAACAAGCCACGATCGTGGCCTGCGATTGAGAATGCTTGTGGTGGTACGCTGCATGCCACGATCGTTGCCTGTGACTATAAAGACGCAGGGTGGGCACAATTTCTTAAATGAAAATTTTACCATTTTACCCTTTTCACCACCTATATATTCAGTTCTTACTTCTTTTTCACTTTCACTTTCAATTTCATTTTATCTCTGTAGAATTCCAATTTTCAAACGCTCTAACCTCTTACTATAATTTTTACCTTCCTAAATTCTTCCACATCCTACTGCAACCATGCCACCCATTAAGCACAGCCCAATGGGAGCCTTATGGAAGCCAACAAGTTGCGGGACGAGGGAGAAGGAACCAAACAGCAGACTTCGAAGCACCATTTCCTATCTACACTGAGGAGGAAGATATTCGTTTCCGATCCCTTCGTTCTAGGCAAATTTCAATTCCTAAATACTTTGATGCTGACACATTAAATAGGCTAGAACTATGTGAGCTGGTAGAAAAACTAGCAAAGAGAGTCCAGTGGGGCGAATTCATACAGTTCCAATTCCCTATTTATGAGGAACTTATTCTAGAGTTCTTTACTTCTTTGACATTTGATCCTAGGGACACCAAGGAAATGTGGTTTAGATTGGGCAGGAGAGCATATGAATTAACAGTAGAACTCATATGTGAGATGTGTGGATTCCCAAATCCACCATCGTTGATCAACATGACAATTTCAGTATCTCCCAATATTGGCATGAGCTGACTAGAATTGAGCGATTCTACACAAAGAATGCACATAACAACATTATCCGGTCACATGAACACTTACTGTTGCATAAATTTATGTGTCAACTAGTTTTTGACAAGTCAGAAACTAACAAGTGTTCTATCAAGGAACCTTTTATACTGTGGTACATGGATCACTGTATTCCAATATGCACGTCCACTCATGTCCTTAATGCCATTGCTGTGGTTCCGTGTAAGCGGAGCAACTACCTGGGAATGGGGTACATAGTATCGGCCATTACCGAATATTTTGGTATGGAACGAAGGGGTTTAACAATTCACCCTCCCGACTTCCTCAATCACCACCATTTACTCCAGGCGGAGGTCATCCATTCCATAAACATGAGTCTGCGGGAGATTCATGAGAAGACACATGTGCAGCCTAGGGCAAGTCAAGCGAGTTCGAGTGCAGCGCAGCCTCGATAGGAGGAGTCAACGAGTGAAGAATCGGAAGAAGAAAAAGAGGAAGAGCAAGGCTAGAAGAAGGTTTTGGATGCAATATCCGAGACCAACAAAACACTTATGGAGATGGCGCGTAGACAACGATGCCAGAGCCGAGATATCCGATAGATCCATCGGTATTTCGAGTCTCAGGGTGTTCAACTCCCACCTCCGACACCATCACCACCTCCGTCACCTTAGGATCCAAGTCTAACCCAAAATTTTCTTCAATTTTATTTTATTCCGTTTATTTTTATGTTTTTTGTTTTATTATTATTATTATTTCTATTGTTAATTTTCTTTGTTCTTTGTTACTTAAGTTTTTGTCTTTACCCTTCGTGTATGTGTTTTGTGTATTTCCTTCTCACATTGAGGACAATGTGTTGTTCAAGTATGGGGAGGGATTCTGTGTCTTTCTTTTGTATATAAATTTTGCATACTGTATGATAATAGTAAGTTACACTGTGTGAAGTGTGTAAATGTGTCAAGGGCTTAGATTGAGTGAAATTTATTTAATTTTGGGACATAGTTTATCAAGTTGTGAATGATCATTAGCTTGCGAAATTAGTGAAATAGGGGGCCTTTAAATAAATATACAGCGTAAGTTAGACTTAGTGTAAATTTGGCACTCTTTAGATTGTCACATTCGTTCATAAATTAAGGTCTTTAAGTTAAGTAGCTCAATTAGTATGTTTCATGAAAACGAATAGCTAAAGAAAAGTTAGTTCAATAAATTACTATTCCACTGATCTTCGAGTTATGAATAGAGCTAGTAGCCAGTTGAACACGTGATGTAGTTGAGTAACCAGATTGACATGCATCACAAATGTTGTTTTCGCGTAAAAAGGCTATGACTAAGTTGAGTAGCCAGATTGACATTCATCACAAATGTTTGCCTCTGAGTAAAAGACTAAGTCTCGGTTTAAATAAAAAATTAAAAAAAGTGTTTTAAATAAACACCTACTGGACTTGTAATAAGCTTGAATTTTCATGGAATCATACTTAGGAATAGTTACAAAGTCAGAGGGACCGAAGATTTATTATTGTGTGTGTACAATTGAAAAGGGTAACTAAGTAACACTTAGGTATTGATTTAGTTGTATATTTAGTTCAAAGCCCCTAGACAGATAATTTTTTTGTTAATGATTTGCTATAATTTGAATGATTGTGTCCAAGATTAAAGTTATTTCATGAAGTCAGAGCCATTGTCTCATTATTGCATTGTGTGTTATATGTTTTTATGTGTTTTGTTGTTTTGTTTGCTTGAGGACAAGCAAACATTTAAGTGTGAGGATGTTGATAGTTGTGTAATTGCATGTGTTTTAGGGTTGAATTTTTTATTTATTTAGTGTGAATTTGAGTGGTATGTGCACATTTAGGGTGTAATTATGTTAGTTTGTGTGTTTTAGTGTTTTTATGGGTTAGATTAAGTCTCTAAGCTTAAATGTTATATTTTTGAGGTGCTGTGATGCGTTTGTTAGTGTTTCAGGATAGACGGGGAAGAATGATGAAGATTTAAAGAGTTTCGGTCTAAAACCATAAACCACGATTGTGCACAGTAGGCCACGATTGTGGAGCACGTCAAGCTAGGCCACAATCATGCACATTGGACCACGATCATGACAGAAAGGTTAAACAGCTGGCCACGATCGTGGCCTGCAACGGGTTAACAGAAAAACTCAAATTTTGTAAGATTTTGTGGACCGTTTTAACCTCGACTGTGACCTAGGGCTTCCACAGAATAATTAGAACATGATGTGATAGCCACTAGGAGTTTTTTGGAGAGCTTAGAGAGTCGCGAAAGAGAGCATCAATCTGTCAATTTTGAGAAAAACCTAGAGAGAGATCAAGAGATTAAGGAAGGAGATGAAGGAAGAGACATACAGAGACGAGCTAGATGTGATGTAATTCTCGGAATAGGTGGTTTGCTATTGTTGCCATTCCTGAAATTTCGTTCTCGAAAATATTTTCCATTTATTTCAGTTTTATTTATGTATAGAATTGAAATAGATGTTGGGGATAGTTGTGTTGAATGTTGAGTTATGTTTATACTCACCTTCTTGTTTTTTAGTTTTTGAGATTAATAAAGTTTATTTAATTGTGTTTTCTTTCGATTTAATTGTGATTTAAATTATGTTCTAACTTGGTGATAAAATGAGAGGGTGAGTGAGCTAGGTAAGAATTATTGATTTGGGCTAACGAGAGTTAGCTGAATCGATCGGTAGAGAATTGAATCAAACTGGTATAGTCGTGTAACGAGAGATCGAGTATAGATTCCTAGTAGGTTTTTAAACAACTTAGAACTAATTTAGGTTTCGGGTTAATCGCGATCGAGAGATTGCGATTCCATAATTTAAAATAGGGATCATCAATTAGGGTTAAGAATTATAACTTGAGAGAGAGTAATTAACCCTAGGATCGTCTAGGCGAATCAAAAATTACATAATTGGATAGATTTTCTTTAGTTTCGAATTAAATCCCCCTTTCTCTCACTTGGCTATTTCTAGGTTGATTTCAGATTGTTGTGTGAGTTACTATTTTGTGACTTTTCTGCACTTTAAATTCTCATATTTGATTATTGATTGATTTAATATCTGCATTAGTTAATTGTTTAGAATCATTGTAGTTTAGGCCGACCTTAGATTTAGGACTAGTTAGCCTTCCTCGTGGGATCGACACCTTAAGTGCTACATGAACGACCCGTGTGCTTGCGGAATTTACCAAGGTTATAAATTGTAAAACTTAGCGCTTATAACCTTGCGACCACTAGTCATTGTTCTGTTCAGATTAAACATTAATAAAACGTAAAAAAGACTATCACACTTTATATTTTTCCTTATGAATGAAGTAGTCAATCTCATAGAGGAAAGTTTGGAGATAATTAAACAAATGTGTGGGTGCTTGTTAGAGAACAAGTTCACTGATCTGACCCGATATAAAAAATCCATTTGAAACAACACTTGTACTTCTATGGAAATTCTCATTATGATGATTGTATATGTGATCATTTGACACGAGATCTCTAAAGTTATCTTGTATAGAGATTGCTATGTTTTAATACTATTTATGACCTATTCTAATAATGGGAAATTTAGTCGGTAGTCATTGGATGCAACGTGAACTATATAATGGTAGTTGCGTGATCAAGGTAAAATTCATCACCCTGAAGTAATTAGGGAGAATGTTCTATTGTACTAAATTAGTATTGATTGAAATCCTTAGCCAAGGTAGAATGAAGTTTTGTAAATAGTTTACAAATATCATTAATTGAATCAATATCTAATTGTGGAGAACTAATATAATTGGACTCAAAATAGAGTAGACATTAATTCCATACTCTATTTCTAATTAAAACATTGTATGATGAAAGGATTGAATTATATAGAAAAATTATGCACAAAAAAGCTAGTCAAAACTATTTTGACATTCTTAAATATTTGGGTAATCATTATGTGTTACTAGATGTCAATCTTAATCTATAATTATAAATTATTTAATTGGAGAATTAAAGATTAATTAAAATGATTTTTAATTTATCAAATTCTGATTATGAATTAGAATATATTGCAAACATAATGGGTCTCAGATAAAGTACGAGTTGAAGAGAGGAAAGTGATTTAATCAAGTTAGACTTGATTGTAAAGTTTGAGAAACTTTATGACTAAATATGAGATATTTAATAAATAAAGATCAATATGAGATATTGAATCTTATTTAGGCATAGTTGGCATTTAATTATAATTATTTGTGTTTAATTGAAATTAGAATTTAACTTCAATTAAATTACCAAAATGTCCAAAAATTATTGTAAATAGGCTTAATTTCTATTAGAGTTAGCACTTCTAGCTTAACCTTCTTTGTAAGAGTTTATCTCAAACTGTTATATAGATACCATTAGAGGCCGAACACTTATGCGGTTACGATGGTTAAGATAGATTGATTTTGAAAATGGTGTGAGGGATATGACAAAAAATTTGATCAAGCTTTATAATAAGGTACTAATTAAGATTCATGTTTTATTATGATTCAATAGTTAATCATTTTATGGAATTAAAATAATCTTGATTTTTGGGAAATTAAAATACAAAACAGTTTTTTAATTATTTCATTGCAGTCAGGATCGAATCCCATCCTGATTTCCCAATAGCAAGATTGTGTAGATACCTGGTGCATCGTGTTTGGACTATAGGCAATGTGAATGCTGCCTGATTGGTTTAGTTGTTTTGGTGTGCATGGGATTGTGATTAGTGGAGTTGTCAGACTGTTGCATGTGGAGCATTGCTTTGATGGATGTAAGCTGTGTGGACATTAGTGCTGGCAGTGTATGGGTTCCCTATATAGACAAAACCTGGTGCGACTAGTGGCTTTATGGAGTGTGTTGGTGGACTTGAAAGATAACCTGTAGAAAAGAAGAAAGTTTGGATTAATTTTATGTTTTGAATTTTATTACCTTTTGTTTCTCTAAAATATTCTTATTTAAAAAAATAAAAATCTAATGTTTTATTTTTATTTATTTATATCATCATTTTATTCTTTTTAATTTTTTAAATCATAAATTTCCATAAAATAAAATAATTCACTAACATTTATAAGATGTGATCTTGCCTAATGGCTAAATCACATAAGGTATGGTCTTGCCTCATTAGTTTTAATATTCTTGAATTCAAGATGATTGCTACCTTAACCTAAGTTATGTACGACATGATTACATCTTATGAATTTTAGTAAATTTTGAGTATTTTATTTTGACAACCGAATTACATAAGACATAATTCGCCTTTATAAATTTTAGTAATCTGGAATTTTATGAACCAATTTCCTCTTAAAAAAATAAACTAACTACTTAACAAATGAAAACTATATATAACTAAAAAAGAACTAATAAAAATTATCATGTTTTGGGTTCCCACCTAAAAAGAGCAATTATTTAATGCCATTTTGTTCAACGAGGCTTTTTCTTCTCAAACTTTTACGTATTGGAGAAGTATCAAATCAATTCTATCACATTTGAAATCATCATCTCTTTATAAAATAGTTTTAATCTATGTCCTTTCACCGTAAAATTCATTTCGATATATAAAATTTTTATTTTTAGTACACCATAAGGAAATACATTAGTGACAAAAAAGGGACTAAGCCATATCAAATGTAACTTACTTGGCATAAGCATTAGTCGAGAATTATATAATAATACTTGTTATCCTACCTTAAAATGCTTCCTTATGATCACATTATCATGGAGCAAATTGGTTTTTTCTTTGCAAATTCTCGGATTCTCGTAAGCATCCAACCTTAGTTCTTTAAGTTCTTACACTTGCAATTTCCTAGCTTCTTTAATTTTTTCCAAATCCATATTACAACGTTGTACTGTCTAATAAGCTTTATGTTCAATCTCCACCAGAAAATGTCAAGCTTTACTAAAAACTAATCGATAAGTAGACATTCCTAGGTGTTTTATAAGTTGTATGGTACGCCCAAAGAGCATCATCTAGAAATTTTTATCCTCTATTTACTTTCTTTTCCAAAATAGATTCACTTCTCTATTCGATAATTTTGCTTGTCCATTCATTTGTAGATGGTAGTAGTGGCTATTTAATGATGCATTTCATATTTTTTAAACAAAGTCACCATTATCTTTTGGCATCTTTTGTCTTATCATTTATTTAACCTTTTTAAAATGATTAAAAGTAGTAACTCTCTTTTAGGTGATCAGTTAAGGTTAAGTCTGCAAAAAAGAAGGCAAAATTTTCTTGCAAGTTATAGTAATTTCAAGTTTTAAAGTTTTCAAATCTATTATCATTTTTTATAATGATTCTAAAACTTCATAAGTTTCATCAACTTGCTCGTTCACTTCTAATTTTGCACTAAACTCTGACTCACCATCAACACTTTCTTCTTTAAAAATTTCCTGCACAACTGAATCCACAATATTAGTTTGATAAACATAGTGAAAATCATTAGGTACTTCATTGGCTCAAAAATATTAAACTTTACCATTTCTCCATCAAACTCAACAAAAAGAGTACTCATATTTACATCAATTTTCATCTTATCCATCTTCATAAATGACCTTCCTAATAATTGAAGTTGAATGTTCTACATTATCACTATCCGTTTTCAAGATGTAAAAGTCCACTGGAAGTACCAAACTGTTAACTTGGAATAAAACATCCTATATAACACCAATAGGATACATATAAGAACGATCAACTAATTGAATAATCACATTAGTTTCTTATAAAGTATTCAGATCTAAAGCTTTGTAAATTGAGTATGACATGACATTAATAGATGCACCTAATGTAGCATGCCACACTTAATTTTCTTATCACTAATTACACAAGTAAGTGTAAATATACTTGGATCTAAACATTCTTCACATAATTTCCTATTTATCATAACTGATACAATCTTACCTAAATTAGTCTCCTCCTTTCATTTAGCTTCCTTTTATTTATACATAGTTCTTTCAAGAACTTTGCATATTTTGGAATTTGTTTAATGGCTTCTAGAATTGGTATATTGATTTTTACCTTTCTGAAGGTTTCTGTTTCATATTCCTCTTCTTTTGATTTTGTCAACTTGCAAGGAAAAGGAGTTACACGTGCATTAATTGATATTGGTAAAGATGAATCACCTTTTAAATTTATTTATTTTTGAGTTAGAGGTACATGTTTCTTTTCTCCTTTGTCATGCTTTTTTATCTCCATTAGTAAGGAAGATCCAAATTGAATTTCCTTCCCACTTCTTAAAATCATTACACTCACATTCTCCTTAGGATTCACCCCCATTTATGAAGTAATTTTCCCATTACTTGCAGTTCTAATTTACTAATCGAGGTGGCTAATTGGGTGATCTAATTTCCTAATTTATGAAGGCTTGCTCTTGTTTCCTGTTGAAATTGTTGAGTATTAGTAGCAAGTGTCCTAACATTTTGATCCAAAGACATACCTGAATTTGTTTATTAAGATTGAGCTAGTGTAAGAGCTTAAGGTTGTCTCTTTAAATTGTGAGGTTGGTATCTTTGTTGCCTTCCTTAATTTCCATAGCTAAATTTCAAGTGGTCCCTCCATCCTAGATTATAATGGTTGGAATAAAGTTCATATTTCTATTAAGGTTGACCAAGAAATTCCCTTATTGTTTTAACTTCTTGAAGGGATTTTTGTTGCAATATAGGGTATATATCCGTAAGGTGCTCATGGAATGAGCATATTCTACATACTTATACCAATTGTAGATGACCTATAGCTATTTAAAGAACTAGAATAGTTAAATCTAAAATTTTTTCTCCAAGGTTAGTATTACTTACCTCGTTTATGCGTTTAACTGCTCCATATATTTTTGTCCCAAGCTGTTGAGAATTTTCTGCCATGTTTGATATCAACTTTTTGGCTACTTTAGGTGTTTTATTTACCAAAGCTCCTTTACTAACTACATCTACCATAGTCTTATCCATTAGCAATAGTCTTTCATAAAAGTACTGAATTAAAAGTTGTTAGGAATCTGATGGTGTAGGCAACTAGCACATAAATCCTTAAACCTCTCTCAATATTCATACAATGTTTCTTTAATGAATTGCCTTATTCCAGATATCTCCTTTTTGATATTGACTGCTCTTGATGCAAGAAAGAGTTTTTCTAGGAACAATCTTTTCTTCTCATTCTATGTTGTCACTAAGCCAGAGGGAATATAATATACTCAATCCTTTGCCTTATCTTTCAATGAGAATGGAAAGGCTCTAAGATTAATTTACTCTTCTATTACTCCTTATAGCATGAAATTATTTCAAGTGCTTATGTGGATCTTCACCTGTAAAATCACGAAAGATAAGGAATAAGTTAATCAAATCAGATTTCAATTTAATACCTACCTCAACATCTAAAAATCTCATATGTAAAGGTTGTTGATTCAAATTTGACGCCACTAACTCCCTCATCGTTCTAGTGTTAGGATTTTCCATCTTTTCTTTAACTTCTTACAATTAAAATATTCACCACTTTCCACTTTCACTTTTGGAGATAAATGACTTTTTTCTTGCTTAGTCTCTTTCTTAAATGATATATTGTCTTTTCAATTTCTGGATTATATTGTAATTCACCTATCTAAGAAGGAAGAGTCATACAAGATAAGAGATTAGCAGTGAACTTTAAAATAATACAAAGAAACTAATAAACTAAAATAATTCCCTGACAATGATGTCATAATTTTGATTAGATTGTCGAAGCCTTTAAAATTAATTCAAATTTGTTGAACTCTTGTAGTAGTCATGGAACCAAGTTGAATCCTAAGAGAACTGAAAACTAGTTTCTTAATTTCAATTGTTAAAACAAAATGTGGGCTTATGATTAATTAACTAATAAACTAAATTTATCAAGGAATCAAAATAAATCAACTAAGTATTAAATGAGAACTTTAATAGTACTTAACTCTGGTTCAAGAGAAATATCTCATCTACTGTAACTTTTATTCTTGATCTAAAAAGAATTATTTTCACAATTGAAGCAATTAGTCCGAAACTTATTATGTTTATCTAAAAATTATTATGATAACCATAATAAGTCCAAAAATTTTCTAAATTAATTGGTTCAAACCCAACATTCAAGCTAAAACTTGTCATAAATTAATTGGGTAAGATAGCACTTCATATCAATTAAATGATAGCAATAAGCTTAGTGAAAAAGACTAAATCCTAAATTAAATAATTAAGATAGCTACAACTATTCAATTTAGTTTTCTTGTTTCTTATAAGTTAAATATGCAAATTCATAAATGAAATACTTGCTACTTATATTGATCCTTCATGAAAATTATGGATCATTCAATTAATGGATAGCTATAGAATAATCAATATCAAATTAATTTGTCATATTAATCAATATTAATTATTCATGAATTATAAGAACACAAAATAAGAAATTAAATTAAAACAAGAATCTAAGTTTAGAACAAAATCTCATAAGGTTACAATTGGAGTTTTAAATCCCCTTGAATCATAATATTTAGACTTAGCTACTCATGACTTTAGTTCCAACACCAAAAATAGAGGAAAAGATAAAAGACGAAGAAAAAACTACAAAGAAACGAAATAGAATTATGTGCAAAAGTGTTGGATTTGTTTTTCTCCTTTATTCATACTTAAAACCTAGCCTCCTCCTATCTTGCCAAGATTCATATCTAAACAAATCGAAATCCTTGCATAATAGGCTAAAAAATAAGTTTCCTAATTGAATTCAAACTTTGGAGGTGAATATGGCGTCAGACATGATTTCACTTTATTATTGCAGTAATCTGTCCACTTTTTCTAAAATTTGTGATTTTGACTAATAATTCTTCAATTTGATATAATCTTCACTCATCACCTCCTAAAGCAAAATAAATGTTAATTTTCTGATTTAAGCCAAAATAAAAGAGATAAATCCAATTAATATAACCAAATAACATCTCATCACATTGGTATGATATTATATTATATTAAAAAAACTTAGACTTTACATAATTGCATCATGAGGTAAATAATCTTTGTGAAATATATTTTGTATTATTTTGTTTTAATTTTTTTATTTTGTTATATTTAATGCTTGAATTTGCTTCCAAATGGTATATGTTCATTTATGTTTTGGCATCATATACAAGTGATAGACTAAGGCTGAGTTTAGATATGCAGCGCGGTGGGGATAAGTAATTATCTATCACAATTTCCAAACGTAGTCATATGTTTGGATTTGCGGGTGAACAACCGGAGATCGGAAGAAAGTGCGGTGCCACTAGAAATTGATAAACAGAAAGAGAATTGCGGTAAGAAAGTGCTCCTGCGTAGAAATTCTACTTGCCATTAATAATCTTCTGATAATTATTATTTTCCATTATACCCTCACTAATAGAAAGGAATAGTATCTAAGTAAGGTGAAATATTTTATTTACTAAATTTATTTTATTTATATTTTTCTTATTTTAATTTAATATTTTAATATT
>JANZXP010000005.1:26153580-26180653 GCA_027576715.1 Erythroxylum flavicans | reverse complement strand
ACTTTACCCTTCCTTATAAGCTTAGGCTCTTTTGGTACTTAAGTTACATGCCAAAAATGCCCTCAATTCATTCTTATACATTTATTCCACTAACTAGTGAAATAAACTTTTACTTACATTGTAATAAATAATTAATCTCTAAAAATGATCATATCATGATCCCAAAAGTTATTTTAAGGCAAAAATTCAAACCTCATGCTTATTCCATAAACTATTATGCTTAATTTAACAAAAAAATTCAGGGGCCAACAGAAGTGATCTTGGAATGTGTAGAAGGATAAAAGAAGAAAAAATGGAAAATAAGTGGAATTAATGTAGGCTACGATCGTGGCCTGCGGCAGGGTAAAATTATCCATGCGATTTTTAGCTAAAAGGTTTACCATTTTACCCTTCCTTCACCTAAATATTCACTTCATACCTCATTTTTTCACTCACTTTCATTTTAACTTTATCTCTCTAAGTTTAGAACCTCCAAACACTCTCACTTCTCTCTAACTAAATTCCAACTTCCACTTTATTCCATCTTCACCAACTTATAAGCCAGTATGCATCATTGAGATGAAACCAAGTCTTGGAATGAGGGTGAAGGAATAGAGGAGGATGGTACTCATTTCCAATTCCTTCATGCTAACCAAATTGTAGTCTCGAAATATTTTGATTTTAATATACCCGATAGGCTAGAACTATGAGATAGAGTAGAGAATCTTTCAAAAAGAATTCAATGGACGAAGTTCATGCACTTCCAATATCTTGTCTACCAGGAGCTCACCCTAGAATTCTTCACTTCCCTTTATTACAAACCTAGTTACCCTAAGGAAATGTGGTTTAAGTTAAGGGGACAAAATTATGAGCTAAATATTAAAATCATATACGATACTTGTGGGTTCCTTGAGTCTTCCATTATCGATCAGTATGATGATTTTCATGCTTCTTACTATTGAAATGAACTCACTGGGTTGGAGTGATTCGATGCTAAAAATGCCCACAACAATATCATAAGAACCCATGAGCACTTGTTATTGCACAAATTCATGTGTCAAATGATTTTTGATAAATCAAAAACTAATAAGTGATCAACAATGGAACTTTTCTTGTTATGGTACATGGATAACAACATCCCAGTTTGCATCTCTACAAATGTGCTGAATGCTATTATTGTAACTTTACGTAAGAGAAGCAACAATTTGGGTATAGGGTACCTAGTTTTTGCCATTGCTGAGTATTATGGTGTGGACAGTAATGATTTAACTGTTTACCTCCTAGATTTTCTAAATCCTCATCATCTATGGAGTGATGAAATCCTTAATTCCCATAACATAGAACTTCGGGATATCAGCCAAATGGCTCATGTGAAAATCAGGGCTAGTTAGACGAGTTCGAGCATAGTGCTATATCAGTTGGTAGAAGAGGACTCAACTAGTAAGGAGTTTGAAGAGGAAGAAGATATTGATGAACCGGGCTAGAAGAAAGTGCTCGATACAATCTTCGTAAACACCAAGGTAATTATAGATACACTTGCAAAGAACTCTAGAAAAATGAAGGAGATGGACCGAACATAATGATGTTAGAGCCAAGATATACATTGTATCCATCGTTACCTCGAGGCTCAAGGCATCCAACTGTCACCTTCGACACCATCCCCGCCTTTATCACCTCAAGGCTTTGTTTCTAACCCTTTTCTTCTTTCCTTATGTAATTGTTTGTCTCTTTCTCACATTGGAGGCAATGTGTTGTTCAAGCATGGGGAGGGTTATGTGTTTCTCTTTGAATGTGAATTTTGCATATTGTATGATAGTTTGTTAGGTTGCATTTTGTGAATTGTGTGAATGTGTCAATGACTTAGATGCATTGAAATTGATTTAATTTTGAGCATAGTCTATTAGGTTGTAAAGAGTCATTAGCTCACAAAATTAATGAATTGGGTTCTTTGGATAAATATTCAAGTTAATTAGGATTTAGTTGAGTTTTTCACCCTCTAAATTGTCACATTCATTCATAATTTGAGGTTGTTCGACTAAAGTAACTTGGCTAGTATTTTTTTTATGAAAACAAGTAGCTAAAGCAACAAGATAGGCAACAAAATTCTTTTTTCTTGTGTTTCTTAATTTTAAATAAATGCCTATTCTATTGGCCTTTAGGTAATGAATAGAGTTAGTAGTCAGTTGAGAAAGTGATGTAGCTAAGTAACAAGATTGACACACATCACAAATGTGTGCTTCCGCATCAAAAAGCTATAATGACATTTCAACTAAGTAGCTTAATAAAAACATGACTTAGTTGAGTAACCAAATTGACATTCATCACCAATGTTTGCCTCTGAGTAAAAGATTAGGTCTATGTCCATTAAAAATTAAATAAAAAATATATTTTCTAATAAAACCTACCAAACTTGTAAACAGATTGACTTTTCATGAAAACGTACTTAGGAGTAATTACAGAGTTTGATTGACCAAAGAATTATTAATGTGTGTGTACATTTGAAAAGGGTGAGTAACTTGAAATTTAGGTTTTGGTTAATATGTATGTTTAGACCAAAGACCCTAGATGCAGATTTTGCATGTTAATGATTTAAAAAAACTTGAATGATTGTGTTTAAAGTTAAATTTATTTCATGAAAATGAAGCCATTGTCTCATTATTACATTGTATGCTATGTAATTTTGTGAGTTTTTGTTTTATTTGCTTGAGGACAAGCAAACGTTTAAGTGTGGAGATATTGATAAGTGTAAATTGCATCATGTTTTAGGGCTTAGTTTAATATGTATTTAATTGTTAATTCAATTGTTTAGTATGTGTTTAGGTTAGAATTGCATTAGTTTGTTAATTATTTGTGTTTAAGTGTTTTTGTGGGCTAGTACAAGTCTTTGAGCTTAAATATTATATTTTTAAGGTACCTTGATGTGATGATTAGTGTTTCAGGATCAACATTGAAGAACAGAGAATTTATAAAGATATTCAAACTGAAACAATAGCCAACAATCGTGACACAAGAAGCCACAATCGTGACAAAAGCACCAGAGTTAGCTCACAATCGTGGCCTATATGCCATGATGATAGTGAAAGTCTAGGACATGGCCTACGGTTGTGGCCTGATAGAAGGCTCAGATGTGGCCCACAATTATGGCCTACATCGGACAGACGTACAAACACTAAAATATGTCAAGTTTTGAGGGATTTTTTGGACCTTTTGATCCCCAAAGAAACCCTATGACTGCTCAAAACATAAAGGATATTTAAAGAACAAGATGAAGAGGTAGAGACAACTGTTGCATTAGCCACTTTTGAGAAACCTCAAAGATAATTCATAGAGAGATTGAGAAAGAGAAGAAGTGGAGAAGAAGATGACTCGATGTACTTCCCTGATTAGGAGTTTCCTGATATCGCTAGCTTCATCATCCATTCAGATCGTATTTTCTATTTATTTTCAATTTTATTATTGTATAGAATTGGGAATAATAATTTGATGATAGGATTTTTGGATGTTGATATGTTCTAAACTCACCTTCGGAGTTTTATCTTTGAATTAATGAAATTTGAATGTTTATATGCTTATTAGATTTTTTGTGGTTTAATTTTACAAGTGCATAATTCGATAATAAACTGAGAAGGTGAATTGAAAAATAATTAAATTAGGCTAACGAGAGTTAGATGATTTAATAGAACAAGAATTAAATCAAATTGGTAAATTGTGTGAAGAAAGATCTTGCATAGGTTTCCAATAGTTTATTATACAACTTTAGAAATAATTAGGGTTTTGAATAGGTTGTTAATTGAGAGATTGCAAATTCCATAATCTGTTTAGGGTTTACAATTTAGGGTTAATGGCTATAAATCGAGAGGGAGTAATCAACCCTAGGATCGTCTAGAACCAAGAATTGGGTAATTCATAATCAGTTAGGTTAGCAATAAAGGTAGGTAAAATTCCCTTTCTCTCAATTAGTAATTCCCTTAGGTTGATTCTTATGTGTGTGTTGCAACTGATGAATTATTAATATTTTCATGATTGATTCTTAATTTGATTTGATTGATTTAATTGAATTCTCGTTTTAGTTTCATTACATTTTAAATTTTTTCAAATTTTCTGGCTTTAGATTTTAGGATTAGATTGTCCCTCCTAGTGGGATCATCACCGTAGGTACTACACTAACGAACCATACGCTTGTAGATTATTGAGGGTATTTATTAAAATTTAAACACATTAAACACCCGATCAACTAACGAATGAAGATCCCAATGCACATATAGTAAATTTTCTTGAAATTTGCAATACCTTTCAATACCATAAAATGTTAGAGGATGTGGTAAGAATTAGGTTTTTCCTTTTTATCCTAAGAGATAGAGCAAAGGCCTAGTACCACTCCCTCAACCTAGCTAATATCACAACTTAGGATTAACTAGTTCGTTCCTTTTTAGACAAGTATTTTCCTTTTACCATGGCCACGAAGATTATCAAGGAGATTACCAACTTCCAGCAAAGTAACCAGGAATCGATCTATGAAGCATAGGAACGATACAAGGATTTGCAACAAAAATTCCCATACTATAACTTACCTAAGGAGTTCTTATTGTAAACATTCTATAATGGAGTAACCCCATATATGAGAGGCACTATTGATGTAGCTTTAGGAGGATCACTGATGAGAAAGACAGTAGATGAAGCAAAAGAGCTGATTGAGGAGATGGTGAGTAATAGCTGCCTATGGACAAACGTGCGGAGCAGACAACCCATTACCTTATAAGAACAAAAAGGAATTTCTATTAATCAAATGATGGAGATGCAGGTAAAAATTGACAACTTAACTCGATAGCTTAACAATATGAAGGCTTCATCCTCAACTTCCGTGAAGGCCATGCAACTAAAGTGTGAACTCTGTGGATGGATAGACTATAATACGGTGAACTAGTTTTTGATAAAGATAATAATTAGGAGCGTGTTAGTTATATGGGAACTCAATATAGACGAGGAGGGGAAAACAATCCCTACTCTAACACCTATAACCCTTGGTAGAAGAATCACCTTAACTTCTCTTAGACGAATAATGTTGGAGGACAATTCAAACCTTAAGGACCACCAGGTTTCCAGTAAGATAAACTGAGCTTAATGGAATCTAAGCTAGACAAAATGTTAGACAAGCTTGGAACCCT
This sequence comes from Erythroxylum flavicans, assembly GCA_027576715.1. Classification (NCBI taxonomy): domain Eukaryota; kingdom Viridiplantae; phylum Streptophyta; class Magnoliopsida; order Malpighiales; family Erythroxylaceae; genus Erythroxylum; species Erythroxylum flavicans. The sequence continues at coordinate 26,175,509 of JANZXP010000005.1, read as the reverse complement.
AGACAATACACAAAAGAGTCTGGAAGGTAGATTCAAACAAGTAACAAAGAACCATGCATCTTTAATCCACAATCTAGAGGTCCAAATAAACTAATTGTCAAATGCTTTCTCTATGCAAAATATAGGAATTCTTCTTAGCAATTCGGGAACAAAACCAAGGGAGCAACTAAAGGCTATTATACTTCGAAGTGGGAAGGGACTTGAGCCACCCACAAAGACAATAGGGGAGCCCGTCCCTCCTGTTGAGAAAGATCAAGAAAAGGAGAAATAAGTGAATATGAGCGAATAACCTCCTTTTGTCGCTCCTCTACCATATCAACCCAAGATTCTTTTTCCTCAACAATTTCAAAAGAAGAAGTTGAATGTGCAATTTTCAAAATTCATTAAGAATTAAAGACGTTACAGATAAATCTCTCATTTTTAGAGGCTTTGGAACACATGCCAAAATATGCAAAATTTTTGAAGGACATATTATTAAAGAAGTATAATTGGGAAGATAATCAGACGGTAGCTTTAACTGATACCTATAATTCCATAGTCACCCACCAGATGCCATCCAAATTGAACGATCCAAGGAGTTTCGTAATACCTTGTGTGGTTGGTGGATTTGAATTCACAAATTGCTTATGCAACCTAGGAGCAAGTATTAATCTTATGCCTTTATCAATATTCAAGAAGTTGGGGCTGGGTGAGGTCAAGCCAACATCGATGTTAATTCAATTAGCTGATCAATCTATTAACAGACCGTTTGGAATAGTGGAAGACGTTCTAATGTAAATGGACAAATTTATTATTCATGTAGATTTTGTGGTTCTTAATTTTGAAAAAGAAAAGAACTGTCCACTAATCCTTGATTGACCGTTTATGAATATAGGGAAAGCCATAATTGACATTTACAAAGGGAAATTAACACTTCAAATAGGTAAAGATCATGTCAAATTTAATATGAATAAGGCTTTAAAGAATCCAACAACAAGCGACGCACACATGAAGGTTAAAATTATGTATCAAAATTTGCAAGAACAAGTTAAGAGTTGCATCGCAAAAGTACAGTCAGTGGCAACAGATACAAATAATGGATATGAGAAACTTGAGTCTAAAGGAGATGATGAGATGCAGGAGTTAGATGTTCAAATGCATCGAGATAAATTAGTCCAAATTGAAGCACCCATTCCACCATCCATATAAAAATCACCCACATTAGAGCTTTAACCTTTACCTACACATCTTAGATATACCTTTCTAGGTGAAGGTGAAACATTACCAATAATCATCTCCAATCAATGGAACGAGAATCAAGAAAGTAAGGTGGTAGCATTTATAAAAAAGTGAATGAAAGGCATCGGATGGGAAATTTCTAATATTTGAGGTATAAGCTCAAATGTTTGTATGCACCGAATAACCCTTGAGGAGGGATGTAAAATGGTGAAGGAGCATCAACAAAGGTTGAACCCTAATATGGAAGAGTTGTTGCAGAAGGAAATAATCAAACTCCTAAATGCAGGGATAATTAATCCCATCTCTAATAGTGAATGGGTCAGTCCAGTACAATGTGTACCTAAAAAGGGTGGAATGACAATGCTAGAAAGTGAGAGTGGAGAAGTAATTTCAGTAAGAACGGTCACAAGATGGAGAGTGTGCATAGATTATTGCAAACTCAACTCAGTGACTAAGAAAGATCACTTTCCTCTCTTGTTCATAGACCAGATGATTGAAAGGTGGATAGTCATTCATTTTATTACTTCTTAAATGGATATTCAGGATACAATCAAATCTTCATCTACCCTGATGTTCAAGAGAAAACACATTCACCTGCCCTTATGGCACTTTCGTGTATAGACGGATGCCTTTCAGATTATGCAATGCCCTTAATACATTTCAAAGAGGTATGATGTCTATCTTTGTTGATATGATCGAAGATATAATGGAGGTGTTTATGGATGATCTTTCAATTTTTGGAGACTCTTTCAAATATGTTTACCCAATTTGGTTAGAGTTCTTCAAAGATGTAAAGAGTCACACTTAGTGCTGAATTGGGAGAAATGCCATTTTATAGTATAAGAGGGGATAGTGCTACCATATAAAATCTCACACAAGGGATTTGAAGTCGACAGAGCAAAAACAGAAGTTATAGAGAAACTTCCAGCACTAATCAATGTAAAAGGTGTTCGAGGATTCTTAGATTATGCAGGATTTTACCGTCAATTTATCAAAGATTTCTCACAAATTACAAGACCTTTGACAAACTTGTTAGTCAAGGATGTGTCTTTTCTATTTGATGACAAATGTATGCCTCCCTTCACGCCTTTAGCAAACTAAAGGAGGCATTAACATCAGTACCAATTCTATCACCACTGGACTACTATTTGAGGTTATGTGCGATGCAAGTGACTAAGCTATAGATTGTGTATTGGGCCAAAGGAAAGATAAAAGGTTAGATGTGATCTACTATGCTAGCTAGACCCTTGTAGGATCTTAGCTTAATTACACCACCACAAAGAAGGAATTACTCACAGCAGTATACATATATGATGAATTGAGACCATACCTTTTAGGATCAAAGTTAATTGTATTCACTGATCACACAACGTTAAAATACATTTTCAATAAAAAGGATGCAAAACCAAGGCTCATTTGATGGGTGTTAGTTTGTAGTAATTTGATATAGGAGTGAGAGATAAAAAGGGAGCATAAAATGTGGTTGCAGATCACTTATCCAGACTGGAAGGAAGTGAATACAAGCCAAGCGAAGATATTAATGAAAATTTCCTCAATAAAACCCTAATGCTACTCGAAAGTTTGCCTACACCGTAGTTTGTTGATATCACGAATTATGTTGCTAGTGGTAAACTTGCTTCTGATCTTACGAACAAAGAAAGAGATTCCTACATGATTGTAACTGGTATCTATGTGATGAGCCAATTTTATATAGAACATACACTGACCTGTTAATGCAATGATATGTTCTGGAGGAGGAAATATAGACATTTTAAAGCAATGTCATGAAGGTTAAAATACTAGACATTATAGAGCTAACAAAAAGGTAGCTCGGATACTTGAGAGTAGATTTTATTAGCTATAATTATTTAAGCATAGTCAAACTTTCAAGGCACAATGTGATGGATGTCAGAGAATAGGTAAGATCACCAAAAGAGATAAAACGCCTTTATCCAACATTTTAGAAATAGAAGTTTTCGATGTATAGGGTATCGAATTTATGGGTCGTTTCCGGTCTTCAAGGGGAAACACGTACACTCTAGTGAGGTGGATTATGTCTTGCGTTAGGCTGAAGCAGTGGTATCTCCAACCAATGATGGAAAGGCGGTGCAAAAGTTCATCAAATGGTTATTTAATTAATTTGGAGTGCCATGTACGATAATAAGTGATGGAGGTAGACATTTCTGCAACATATCTTTTGATGCCCTCTTAAAAAGATATAGAGTGCACCACCTTGTTGCTATACCTTACCATCCACAGACTAATGGCTAAGTGGAAGTTGTTAATAAGGAGCTGAAATGAATTTTGGAAAAGATGATTAACAGCTCTAGGAAAGATTGGGTAATAAAGCTAGACGATGCCTTATGGGCTTATAGGACGGCTTTCAAAACACCTATCAGAACAACTCCTTATAAGTTTGTATACGGAAAAGCTTGTCATTGTCGATCGAACTAGGACATCAAGTGTACTGGGTGATAAAAGCATTAAATTTTGATTTGGAAGCAAGCAAGCAAAAAGTGATTTCTTCAACTGGACGAACTTGAAGAGTTTCATCATAATGCGTATGAAAATGCTAAACTCTATAAGCAAAAGATAAAGAAATGGCATGATTCTCGTCTTAAAAAAAGGAATTTAAAGTAGGAGACATAGTTTTGCTATATAATTAAAGGTTGAGGTTGTTTCCATGGAAGTTAAAATCTCAGTGGAGTAGACCTTTTACAGTCATTCAAGTTTTCAATCATGGAGCCCTCAAACTGGAAAATGCTAACAAGGAAAATTTTATGGTTAACAGGCATCGCTGCAAGCTATATATCAAAGGAACAATTCCCAAGGACAAGGAAATGATTTCCTTTTGTTCGAACAATTAAGACACCTCCATTGATGTAAGGTCAAGCTAATGACCATAAATTAGCACGTTTAGTAGTTTGATTGAAATTGTTAGGTTTAGTTAGAGTTGTTTGAACTTTAAATAAAACTTTAGTAATTTAAATTGATCTAGGATCACTAATTCTCTCACTCTCTTGAAGCAATTCTAAGATAAGACAACAATCTCAGGGGTCCAGCAAATTTGTTCTCACCTCCGATACCATCCTCGCCTCCATTACCGTGAGGCTTTGTTTCTAATCCTTTTCTTTTCAATTTACTCCTTTTTTTGTTTTATTCTATTTTATGTTACTTCTTACCATATGTGTTTGTTTGTCTCCTTCTCACATTAAGGACAATGTATTGTCTAAGTATGGGGAGGGTTGTGTGTTTTTCTTTGAGTGTGAATTTTACATATAGTATGATAGTATGTTAGTTGTATATTGTTAATTATGTCAATGGCTTAGATGGAATGAAATTGACTTAATTTTGAACATAATCTGTTAGTTGTGAAGAGCCATTAGCTCGTGAATTAGTGATCTAGGTTCTTTGGCTAAATACATAGGTTAATTAGGATTTAGTGTGAGATTGTCACCCTCTAAATTGTAACATTCATTGATAATTTTAGGTCTTTCGATTAAGTAGCTTTGCTAGTATTTTTTTCATGAAAACAAATAGCTAAAGCAATAAGGTAGCCAATAAAAAAAATGTGTTTCTAAATTTTAAATAAACAACTATTCCTCTAGCCTTCGGGTTATAAATAGAGCTAGTAGTTAGTTGAGAACGTGACGCAGTCGAGTAATCGGATTGACACACATCACAAATATGTGCCTTCGTATCAAAAGGCTATAATGTCAATCCAACCAAGCAGCTTAATAAAAACATGACTTAGTCGAGTAACCGGATTGACATTCATCGCCAATGTTTTCCTTTGTGTGAAAAGACTAGGTCTATATCCACAAAAAGTAAATAAAAATGGTTTCTAATAAAACCTATCGAACTTATAAGTAGCTTAACTTTTCATGAAAATGTACTTAGGATTAGTTATAAAGTTTGAAGGACCAAATAATTATTAAGGTATGTGTTTAATTGAACAGGGTGAATAACTTGACATTTGAGTCATGATTAAATATGTATATTTAGTCCAGAGTTCCTACACGTAGATTTTGCATATTAATGATTTGGAACAATTTGAATGTTTATGTTTAAAGTTAAATTTATTTCATAAAGTTAAAACCATTGTCTAATTACTGCATTGTGTGATTTATGATTTTGTGTGTTTATTGATTTGTTTGCTTGAGGACAAGCAAATGTTTAAGCATGGGGATGTTGATAAGTGTAAATTGCATCATATTTTAGAGCATAATTTAATATGTGTTTAGCTATTAATTTAATCATTTAGTATGTGTTTAGGTTATAATTGCGTCAGTTTGTTAATTATTTATGTTTAAAGTGTTTTATGGGTTAGAACAAGTCTTTGAGCTTAAATATTATATTTTTGAGGTACCTTAATGTGTTTGATAGTGTTTCAGGGCCAACATCAAAGAACGGAGGAGTTTTGGAGGCATTTGGGCCAAAACTAGCCCACAATCGTGGCATGTCAGGCAACAATCGTGACAGAAGCACTAGATTTGGCCCACGATCATGGCCTATATGCCACGACTATAACAGAAGCCCAAGGGATGACCCATAATTGTGCCTTGCATTAGGAAAACTTGCAGATACTCAAGAGCGTCAAGTTTTGAGGTGATTTTTTGGACCTTTCAGACCCAGAAAAAACCCTAGGGTTACCCAAAACATAGGAGGATATTTAAAGAACAAGAAAAGAGGAAGAAAAAGGAGCTTTGGCATTAGCCACTTTGAGTAACCCTAGAGAGAGATCGTCAAGAGATAGAGGAAGACAAGAAGGAAGATAGAAGAGGAGAAGAAGTTGACTCGATGTACTTATCACATCAGGAGGTTTCCCTAAGTCACTGCCTCCTGTCATCCATTTTAAATTGTATTTCCTATTAGTTTCAATTTTATTACTGTATATAATTAGATTGAACAGTTAATGATAGGATCTAGAATGTTGAGGATGCTCTAAACACACGTTCAGAATTTTATTCTTGAAATAATAAGAATATGATTGTTATGTGTTTATTGGATATTATTGTGGTTTGATTCTGTAATTGCATAATTCGATAATAAATTGAGAGGGTGAATCGAATGAAAAATGATTAAATTGGACTACTGAGAGTTAAGTGATTTAATAGACACAAGAATTGAATCAGATCGAGAATTTGTGCAAAGAGAGATCTTACATAAGGTCCGATAGTTTATTAGAGAACTTCAGAACTAATTAGAGTTTTGGATAGGTTGTGAATTGAGAGATTACAACCTCGACAATCTAATTAAGGTTAATGGTTATAACTCAAGAGAGAGAAATCAACCCTAGGATAGTCTGGAACCAACAATCCAATAATTCATAATCAGTTAGGTTAGCATTAAGGATAGGTAAAATTCCCTTTCTCTCGGTTGGTAATTTCTTTTGGTTGGTTTTAGGTGTGTTACAATTGCTTAGTAATTAGTATTTTCATGTTTGATTCTTAATTTGAATGATTGAATTAAATTCTCATATTAGTTTCGTTGCATCTTGAATTTCTATTATTTGTTTTTGGCCTTAGATTTTAGGATTAGATTAGTTCCCTCTTCATGGGATCAAGACCTTTAGTACTACGTTAATAAGCCATACGATTGCGGATTATCGAGGGTTAATAATTAAAACTTACATATAACCAGACCTTAATCAGGTGAAAAGACCTATGTATAGTTATAAGCAAGTCTTGAAATTTATTATGTAGTAAATTTCCTTCAAGTTAACTATTTTTATTAAGCCAATCATACCTTGCCTAAGCCCCATTACAACCTTATAAAGACATTTTGATTTTTTTCTAGTTTATACATAAGTGGTGGAGATGTGATTTTATTGAAAGCATATGGTAAGAATTCTATTATGGATCGATTGAGAGTTTTGATACTTTTCACCCTAAACACTTAAGTGCATTGAGCGAAATCTTGGTGAGGGATTAAAGATATATGCTTTTGATCTCACTATGACTGTTGATGTTATTATTATTAATACTACTTAGGAAGTTAATTTTAGGACAACTTGACTCTAATTGTATGTTAGTTTGATTCAATAGGATATGATGATGTATAGTATGAATGGACAGATTAAGATTGATGATAGATTGATATTGTAAAATTTATAGCTTTGATTATGGTTTGTTTGAGGTCAAGTAAAAGTTTAAATGTAGGAATCAAGGGATGGCAATGGGCTGGCCCATAGACCAATCTTGCCAATTTTTTAAAATTAAAAAAGTGAAGTAACAATTTTTTAATTTGTCGGGCTTGAGTTGCCAGGCCTAGGCCTACCCGAGGCCTAACTTTTCTAAGTAAAACAATGTCGTTTTGCTTATAGTAAAATTCGAGCTGGTCTACGCCTAAGCCTGGCCCATAGACCGACCTATTAAAAATACTTGAATCTAGGCCTATGAGCCACCCATTGCCATCCCTTAGGATGTTTAATAGATGGATATTTTATTAAATAGATGGATATTTGATGATATTTTACCACCCATATTTGATGTATTTTTCTTGATATTTTATACATTTATCATATATTTGGTACTCAATTTGCTCCAATTGCTTTCACAGGTGATAGTTGCCTTCACGGACTTAAAGAAAAAGAATTCAAAAAAATCACATAAAATAAAGAAACGGAGCATAGAAGTGATGTGCAGTTATACACCAGGCCATGCCTGCATTGGCCTGTGAATCTCCCAGAATCCTAAATTTCATCATAAGAAGACATTTCTGGGGGGCAGATGAAGGGTGCCGACCTTTTGGAGGTGATTCTAGATGTGCTGAATATCCAAAAGGGACGATATTCTAGTCGTGATATAGGAACGTGGGAAACATGAAGAAATCGTCAAAAGATCCAAGAAAAAACAAGATCAAATGTCTAGCTTGCAAGAATAGTAGATAAAGGGAGATTTAGAATTATGAACTTTTGTCTTCTGTTTGTTTTTCTCTCAATTTATGTTTGATTTCGTTTTTCACCACATATAATTAAACATCCTATTAATATTTATGCTGGATGAACCTTATGTTTATACTTTAATATGTTTTTTATTCTTTTATTAATATAGTTGGTTTGATTGATTATTATGATCTGATTACGTGTTTATTATGTTCTAATAAACACGAGAATATTATATCATAATCTGATTTCATATATAGAGATTGAGAAATCCTAAATTTGAATAGATCTATAGTAATTGAAAGGAGTTTATTACAACCCTAGAGATAGGAAGACATAAATCTTCCTGATTAGGGTTAAACCTAATAGAGGGATTCACAAATTGGTAAAGCAATCCTATAAACTTTAACCTAAGTAATTTAGTTGAAAACCTTAGGATTAGTTGTTAGTAGACTCAAGGTCAGCTATTAGCATACCATAGGAATCTCCACGGTTCAATAAATTAATAAAAAATTACATAATAAGAGATTAATCTGTTGAGGATTTAGGGGAATTCAAAACCTAGATACTAATTCTCGATATCAATAATTTCCTAAGTGCTTCCTTAATTCTCCGTTCGGTTTCATTACCTATTTTATTTTACTTGCTTAGTTTTATTATCTTTTAATTGAAAATCTAAAATCAATCATTTGGCTAGATAATGGCAGAAGGGTAATTACTAGTATTCATCATCTTTATGAGATCCACCTGTACTTGTCGGTATTAGCTACAGCTACGCTGTACACTTGTGGTTATTACAATATGACTAACTTACGAAATAAGTGAATCACTCCTGATCATATAATTATGGAGAACTTTGAGTTCATTTTTAACCATCTTCCTAACATCTAAAATTGGATTGTTCTTGGACGATTCCATTAATATTAGCCTTTCTCGATCAATAGCGTGGAGAGCACCTTGAGTGTAAACTCCCAAAATAAGAGCTTCATGATCTCAAAGAAATGATACCATGATCTAACAATGATGAGGTCCTGTACCTACTAGGCCAAGTAAATCTGCTCCAATGCCTCGATGTATTAGCAGGCCCTAAATTTCTTTGCCTTAAGCATTTGGTATTGCTCCTCGTGGGCTTTGACATTAAATAGCAACATATTTTGTCTCTCTGGTGGCTACATAACATCCCTCAAGTCTATAAAAGACCTTTCTCCTCGTTACCCCTTTTGTGGTACCTCTTTGGTTAGTTTTTGTCCTTTCATTGTGCCTAAAACTAATTGAAGGATGAGAAATAGCAGATAAAATTATGAAGAACAAATGGTGCCCACATTTATTTCGTATGCACACTAAATCACATAATTGTGAAACGATATGCTTAAAAAACTTACACATAATAAAACCAAAATAAAAAATATAATATAAGAAAATAAGGTAGAAAAATAAAAATAGCACAATTAAAATTAAATGATGATAACTAACAAATATAACTAATCGAACAATGTAATTACAAAATTTAAACCCAAAATCATAAATAAAGCACCTAATTTAACAATTACCCAAAATTGAAAAAAATTAAACATCTAATTTATGCAAAATTCAAAATTGAAATGAAAGTAAACCAGAAAACATCAATTAACTATAAAAAAATGAATTAATCTTAATTACACACAAAATCATAACATCAACATTTAGTAAGCACAATCGCATGCCAATTCAAATTTCATTAAAATCTTATGCAATTGATCAAATTAAACCAATAAATCATATGGGAAAGGATAAAATTCAACTTTTAACCCAAAACAAAATCAATGGAAAGCACACTAAATCCCATGAACTCCTAACCCTAGCATTTTTTGAGTGAAATCCTTAAAACTTGCAAAACATCTAAAAATTCAAGCATAAATCAAGTGAAATCAATGAAAGAACTAACTAGGATGTCGTAATTAGAGAAGGAAAATACTAGATTGGGCTACAAATTAAAAAATACAATATTGGGTGGTGGAGCGAGAGAAGAAAATGAGAGAAAATAAAGAGAATAGGGTTTTCAACAATTGTGTAACTGACCGTATAAGTCATAGACTTATTAAATTTCAAGGGACAGGGTGTGTAAGTTTTTGTGAACTTACACGGTTAATTATATGGTTATGTAACTGACTGTGTAAGTATACATAGATGTTTATATAGAGTAGGTAGCTCTCTATGAATGTGTGGGATAAATTTTTAAAATCTTCAACATGTACTTGACTATGTCCAGAGACCGTGTGTATACAAAAAAATAGTTTGAAAAATAAAAAATTGGTCACTTAAAGTTATAAAACTTTAACACATATACTATGAACAGGATAAATATGCGAAATCAAATCAGTATACTTTTTATCTTTACTTTGACTGCCAAAATTCACTTAAATCCTATACTAACCTGTTAACACACATTTGAAAATAATATTCATCAATCAAAATCACTCCAAAAACAAGAAAATAATGAACTTACATGCAAAGAATTACGATACCCTAACTAACAACATATGCTACTTTCAAGTCATTCGCTTGACCATTCTTCATGCAAACATGCTCAATCAAGATAAAGGAAGGAGACACTCCATTTGAAAAGACTCCTCTGAGATAAGGTTTACATCATTGTCCATTTACTTTGAATGTTTCCTTTTTATCATTCTTCAACTCCAAAGTTCCATATTTAAATACGTGGGTCACCTTGAGTGGACCACTCCAACGTGACTTAAGCTTTCCCAAAAATATCTTCAATTGAGAGTTAAATAATAAAACTGTATCCCCCACTTTAAACTTCCTTTTCTTGATATGATAATCATACCATTTTTAAAATTTTTTTCCTTATATAACTTGGCATTCTCATAAGCATTCAACCATAACTCTTCTAACTCATTAAACTATAGGAGTCTCTTTTCTCCAATTGTCTTCCAATTGAAATTTAAAGTCGTTGTTGCCTAATATGCCCTATGCTCTAACTCTATGGGCAAGTGTCAAACCATCTCATAAACAAGTTTGAAGGGTCTTATACTAATTGGAGTCTTAAAGGTAGTTTAATAAGCCCATAGAGCATCATCAAACTATAATGCCCAATCCTTCCTTGAACTGTTGACTGTCTTTTCCAATGTTCTCTTAATATCACAGTTAATAACCTCCACTTTTCTACTTGTTTGCGAATGATATGACGTGGCCACACGATGTTAGACTCCATATATCTTAAAAAGAGCTTAGAAGGACTCATTATAGAAATAGGCTCCTCCATCACTAATTATGGCTTTTAGCACTCCAAATTTATTGAATAACATGCTTATAAGCTTTTGCACCACCTTACCATCATTAGTTGAAGTTTCCATTGCTTCAACCCATCATGATACATAATCCACTCCTATTAAAATATAGGTGTTCCCCATTGAGTATGGGAATGATCCTATAAAATATAGTCCCCACACGTCGAAGAAAGTGCATCTCATCTCTCTTTGAAATGATTCCACTCTTTGGCATCTATCACATTGTGCTACAAATTCGCGAGCATATTTAAACAAGTGAGGATAATAGAAACCACATTCCAATACTTGAGCTACCATCTTGTTTGCTTTATAATGCCATACATAAGCAGAATCTCCTCCTTCGGAACACATCTCCTAATCAAACCATCATCACAAGTTCTATAAAGGATTGGCTCATTCTATAAGTAGTGAGTCCACCCATACAAGAACCTTTAATAGCGCATCATAATGGTAGTCAAAATAAACTAGACCTACTACTGTAGTAGTGGTGGGTATAGGTTGATCCCACAGAGAGTGTGTGTAAAGTTATTGAAATGAAAATCATAGGTGTTTTTTAGAAATAAGAAAATAAAATAAAGCTAAACTAACTAACAAAAGCAATTTAAAAAACATGCAAAAATGATAAAAGTGGAGAATTCTGTAGGGACTCAATTTTTTTCGTTCAATCTCGACCTACACCCTAATTAAACATATTTCAATGATTTGTCATTCTCAAACCTCTCATAGCAACCATTAATCGTGAGTTAATAATTAACCTGAGTTTTTCATTGGGTAGTGTTTAATCAAGATACGATCCTTAATTAAACCTAACCACTAAATAACCTAGGATATGATCTTTGGATTCAACTAGGTAGTAGCATTACAAATTAGGAAAATCGAATAATCAAGACAACAACCACATACGATGTGTCATTTAACCTAGGTTATGTTATCCCTAATGATTATGAATCATTAGTCACTACATATGAATTTCAAATATCAATTATGAATTATATCGAAATTCTAGCAATGGGTTTATAAAAAACGATCCAATGAATGCATTCAAATCATCTTTTCATAATATCTAATAGGTTCATATACAAATAATAGAACAATAATGAGAATATGATTATCCATACACAAAACCTAAATCAATTAGCATAGGTAACACATTCAATTTCTAAAGAGAGAAAGAAACAACAAAAAATATGAAATACACTTAAGTTCTCAGCATGAATGTCACCTCCGAATTGGCGTCGGGAAGGTATCCTTCCATTTGTCTTCAAAATATCATAGCTTTCCCCCCTTAAAAATTTCCTTGCTGAAGCCCCTTAAATGAAGACACCCAAAAAAACGAAGACTCCTCTTGTAGTGCCTTCCTTCTCTTGTCCTATGCTCCTCTCTATTTTATAATTAGTTTTTCGGTCCACGCTTACTATTTTCTTTTTATTAAAAACCTATGCACTTGTTGAACTTTTGCATGAAGCACAGACAGTTTTTGCATAAAATGTAAACAACTACCTTGTTGGCTGCTATTATTGTCTTCTTATCCTACACTGCATTTTGGGTTGTTGGTTGCTGCTGCCGTGTAATGCATCTCCTATTGTTGTTTTGCTTCTTCATCTACTACAAACACCCACATTGGTTGCTTCCTTCTTGCATTCTCTACCTTCCAATTTCATGTTCAACATGGCCCTCATGTTCTTGTATGGAACATGCACAACTTTTGTACTTCTTTGTTGTAAGCAACTTTGATTTTTCTTGTTTGTGATTTCATTTTTCTAATCTTCCTGTCTTTTAATTTTCTTTTTCTTAATTTAGGAGACAAGCAAAAATTGATCTTTGAAAAATGGCCCAATATTGTGCTTTCTACCCACTTTAGTAAAAATTAATATTCGAAAAATGGCCCAAATATTGTGCTTTCTACTCAGTTTAACTTCTTTGCTTCTGAATTGTGCCTAAAATCGCATATGAGTCAAAGTGAGTATCTTAAGCAATTTAATGTCATTAATCGCTAAGTGTTATGAAATAATTAAACAATCAATTAAGTGTATATCAATTTTCCCCACACTTAGCTTTTGGCCGTCCTCGGGCAAAACATCAAAATTAAGCTCATATACCAAAAAAAACATTGACTCATTTCCCATATGTTCTAAGGATACATAATCATAAACAAAGAAGAACGACTTTCAAAAACATAGCAAGAACTTAACATTCCAAGCTTTTACTCATGATTAATCAACATTCAATATCTTTAAAAACTGAGCAATCTAATGGTAGACTTGGAAAATGTGTTTAAACAAGATATGTTCATAGGCATACTCAACATCATTCATAATCAGGATAATCCTCAACTTTGCATATTATTTAATTTCTCCACCACTAAGGTTCACATGAAAAATCTTGAATCAAAGTAAGGCGAGATGTATTTAGTAAAGTAGCATGAAAGTCATCAAAACTAGTGAACAAAAGTAACACTCAATTATACCACCAAGTGCACAAGTTAACATTCATACAAAATTGGGTACTATTAGCTATGACGAATGCAATACTTATATTTCACAACTCAATTCACCTCTCACACATAACCACATAAAGGATCATAAACAAGATATTGTAACCATAAGGAGTGACCCTTAAAAGCAACATCCACCTTATATCCAATGATCACTATTTTCAAATATATGTAAGTACTAATATTTAACCTCTATATTTACAAGTGCACGAGTAGTTCGTGTAGTAAGTAAGGTTTGATCCCATGAAGATGGTTAATCTAATCCTAAAATCTAAGGCCAAAAATAATTCGCAATAATTCAAAATGAACAAACTGAGGCAATAATTTATTTCAATCACGCACTCAATTTCAAGAGCCAATTATGAAAATATTAACAAAATAATAGCCACAACACCCAATCAAGAATCATCCTAAAGAACTACCAATTGAGAGAAAGGAGAATTTTATCTATCTTTAATGCTAACTTAATCGATTATGAACTACTGGATTACTAGTTCTAAGCAGTCTACAGTTGATTACTCTCTCTTAAGTTATAACCATTAACCCTAATTTATGTACCCTAATCAGATTATGGGAATTACAATCTCTCGATTAACAATCTATCCAAAACCCTAATTAGATCTGAAGTTGTCCAAAAACTATTGGGAACCTATGCAAGATCTCTGTTCGCACAAATTACCAATTTGATTTAATTCTCATTCTATTAAATTACCTAACTCTTGTTAGCCCAATTTAATAGTTTTTCATTTGGTTCACCCTCTCAGTTTATCACCGAATTATGTAAGTGCAGAAATTAAATCACAATAAATCCAATAAAAACATAAACAATCAAATTTCATTAAATCAAATATAAAACAACCCGAAGGTGAGTTTAAACATCCTCAACATTAATACAATTCTATCATCAATGGCTATCTCAATTTTATATAATAATAAAATGGAAAATTAACTCGAAATGAGATGGAAATGAATAAAGGAGGCAACAACGGTAGGAAACCTCCTACTCTGGGAAGTACTTCTTGTAAGCTTCTTCTCCACGTCTCTTTTCCTTCTTTTCTTTCTCAATGTCTCGATAAACTCTCTCTAGGATTTCTCAATGGTAACTGATGCAAAAGCTCCCTTATCTCTTCTGTCTTGTTCTTTATATACCTATTGTGTTCTAGGTAGCCCTAGGGTTTTTTTGGGGTAAAAAAGGTCCTAAAAACCCCTCAAAACTTGACGTTTTTAGTTGTTTTTGCGTCTAGATGACACAGGCCATAATCGTGGCCTTACATACCATGATCGTGGGCCAAATTTTGGCCTTCTGTGTGATCGTGGCAATCAGACCACGATCGCAAGCTGTGTCATGGCTTTTTGTCGCGATCGTGGCCTATATGCCACTATTGTGGGCTAACTCCAATGCTTCTGTCATGATCGTGGCCTATTTTGCCATGATTATGGGCTGTTGTTTCAACTCGATTGTCTCCAAAACTTCTCCGTTCTTCGATGTTAACCCTGAAACACTAACAAACACATCAAGGTACCTCAAAAACATAATATTCAAGCTCAAAGACTTGTACTAACCCATAAAAACACCTGAACATAATTAATTAACAAACTAACACAATTCTAACCTAAACACACACCAAAAAATTAAGTTAACACGTAAATATAGAAGAAAATAAACCCTAAAACATGATGCAATTCAAACTTATCAACATCCCACACTTAAATGTTTTCTTGTCCTTAAGCAAACAAAATAACAAACACACAACACATAATGCAGTAATGAGACATTGGTTTCAACTTCATGAAATAAATTTAACTTTAAACACAATCATTCAAGTTATATCAAATCATTAACATACAAAAAATGTGTCTAGGGGCTTTGAACTAAATATACAAATTAATCCAAATCCAAGTGTTAATTTAATTACCCTTTTCAATTGCAGACACACATTAATAATTCTTTGGTCATTCAGACTCTGTAACTACTCTAAAGTACATTTTCATAAAAAGTCAAGCTATTACAAGTGCGGTAGGTTTTTATTAAAAAACATTTTTTATTATTTATTTATTTAAACAAGGACCTAGTCTTTTACTCAGAGGCAAACTTTGGTGATGAATGTCGATCCAGTTATTCAACCAAGTCATTTTTATTCAACTGCTTGGTTGAAACATCATTGTAGCTTTTTGATGTGAAGGCTCACATTTTTGAAGCGTGTCGATCTGGTTACTCAGCTATATCACGTTCTCAACTGGCTACTAGCTCTATTCATAACTTGAAAGTCATTAGAATAATTATTTATTTAGCAACATTTTTTATTGCCTATCTTGTTGTTTTAGCCACTCGTTTCCATAAGAAGTGATAGTAAAGCTACTTAAGTCCAAAGGCCTCAAATTATGAATGAATGTGACAATTTAAAGGGTGACAACTCACATTCAATCCTAATTAAATTGCATATCTAGCCAAAGACTCTAATTTACTAATTTTTTGAGCTAATGATTCTTCACAACCTAATAAACTATGCTCAAAATTAAATCAATTCCAATCCATCTAAGCCATTGACACATCCATACAGTTCATAGAATGCAACCTAAAAACTATCATACAATATGCAAAATCACATTCAAAGCAAAACATATAACCCTACCCACACTTGAACAACACATTGTCCTCAATGTGGGAAGGGGACAACAAAACACATAAGGGAAAAGGAAACATATATTAAAGTGAAACAAAAAATAAAAATGAAGACTAAATTGAAAAAGAAAAATGTGTTAGACAAAGTCCCATCGAGATAGAGGTGGGGAAGGTGTTGGAGGTGGCAGTTGAATGCCCTAAGTCTCGAAATAATGATGGACACAATGTATATCCTAGCTTTAACGTCGTTGAGTTCGGGCCATCTCCTTCATCATTATGGAGTTCTACACAAGTGTATCTGTAATTACCTTGTTGTTTGCGGAGATTGTATCCAGGACTTTCTTCCAGCCTAGTTCTTTTGTTTCTTCTTCCTTTTTATACTCTACACTAATCAAGTCCTCTTTTGCCTACTGAGGCAGCACTGTACTCGAACTCGTCTGACTAGCCTTGATTCTAACATGCATCTTTTGATTGATATCCCAGAGTTCCATGTTATGGGACATAAGGATTTCAGCATGCCATAGATGATGACGATTTAGGAACTCTAGGAGGTGAATAGTTAAACCTCTATAGTCCACACCATAATACTTAGCAATGGTAGACACTAAGTACCCCATACCTAAATTGTTGTTCCTCTTATGTAGAGTCATAACAATAACATTCAACATATGTGGATGTGCACATTGGAATGTTGTGATCTATGCACCATAACATGAAGAGTTCCTTTATTGAAAACTTGTTGGTTTCTAGTTTATCAAAAACTAATTGTCACATGAATTTGTGCAATAACAAGCGCTTATGGGTCCTTCTGCTACTGTTGTGAGCAAATTTAGCATCGAATGGCTCTATCCTAGTAAGCTCATTTGAAATAGCGAGAAGCACAAAAATCATTATGCTAATCGATAATGGAAGACTTGGGAAACCTACAAATATCTCACATAATTTCGAAATTTTGTTCATAAGCTCATCCCCAAAACCTAAATCACATTTCTTTAGGGTTCCTAGGTTCATAGGAAAGAGAAGTAAAGAATTCTAAAGTGAGCTCCTAGTAAATAGGAAATTTGAAGTGTATGAATTTTTCCCACTAAATTATTTTTGCTAAGTTCTCTACCATATTGCACAGTTCTAGCCTATCAAGTGTATCAAAATCAAAATACAATTTGTTTAGCATTGAGAAATTGAAAATGAATACCTTCCTCCTCTGTGTAGATCGGGAAGGGTGCTCTAAATTCCACTACTCAGTTCCTTCGGCCTCGTCCTAAGACTTGGTTTTGTCCCAATGATTGATCACATTTGGCTGATTGCTTAATGCCCGACATACTGGCTTGTGATTAGGAAGAAGTTAGAAGAAATTTGGAAATTTGAAATTTGATTATGAGAAGTGAGAGTGTTTGGAGGTTTCAAATCTTGAGAGATAAAGTAAAAATGAAAGTGAGTGAAAAAGTGAAATAAGAAATGAATATATAGGTGATAGAGGGTAAAAAATGGTAAATTTTGACTTAAAAACTCATGTGTTCCCTTTTTAATTGACTTAAAATCTCGTGTGTTCCCTTTTTACCCTACCATAGGCCACAATCTTGGCCTGGAATTTTCCACCATTTTTTGATTTTGTAATCTTTTTGTTCTTCTTCATTTTACAAAGTCACTTCTTAACTATATATGGCCTTTTCACCTCTCTTTGTGTACTTCATCGATCATCAAATTTATATCAACGACCTATGCCTTCCTAATTTTATTTGGAAATGAACTATCCTAACTATGAAATCCAAACTTTCCAAAAAAATTTAAAAGAAATAAAATCCCATGGGTTGCCTCCCATACAGCATTTCTTTTAACGTCAGTAGCTCGACGTTTTTTTTTTGCTCAAGGAGGTTCAAATGATTGGTGCAATGGTAGGGCAGTCACTGATCTCACAATTTGCATATGACCTACCATGCTATGGATTCCACCTTCCTCGTGATTTTCCTTCCTTCGCCTTCTTCTACGAGATCGTTTGTTTTTAAATGCACTCCTAGGATCCTCAATATCTTGACATTGTCCTCGAGGTTTGGTTTCCTTGATATTGTACTGTAACCTTTCTTTGACACTTTGAAGGTTATTTGTAGTTCATCCCATCAATGTCAATTATTGAGCGAGCAGTGGTCAAGAACGGTTATCCAAGGACTATAGGAGTTTCCACTTCTTCTCCAATATCTAACATGTAGAAGTCTGTAGGAAAGGTGAATTTATCAATTTGTACTTTTACATCCTTAATAATTCCCTTTTGGTTTTGATGAATTGTTCTATTGGCCATTTTTACTAACATTTTTATGGTTTCTAATCTCCTAACCCCAACTTCTGACTAAATTTATAGGGCATCTATTGATACTTGCTCCCAAATCCACAAATTCCCTATCTATGTTGACTCCATTAATGCTACAAGGAATGTAAAAATCCCCTAGGTCCTCTTTCTTCTTTTCTATGTTAGGGTTGTCTTCGAATATGTGCTCTTTAACCTTCTTCTTGATTGATTTCTTTAATGTGAGCCTTATTTGTAGTTGTTTCGTTATGTCCTCAACCTTGTTTGATTCAACCTCCTTAAAATTCTTCGTTACCCTACTTGAAAGTGACTTTCGCTAAGCTAGAATAGGGTATGGAACTTTAGGTTAAGGTTCTTGAACTGGCTCAATTACGAGTTCACTTGGAAGGAATTCCATAATTACTTGTCCTTCTCCTTTATTTCCATCTTCCTTCACATGTTCAAGTTCCTTTTCTGGGGTCTGAATGATGGCCCTGATTCATTCCTATGGGTTAGACTCGATATTTCTTAGAAGAGTTCCCATATTCTGAGTAGATATTGCCTCCACTAGTTGACCTACTTAGACCTCCAAATTATGTATTGAAGAGGCATGGTTTTTTATTACTTGCTTAAATTTGCTTTCAAGCCTCCTGTATGCATCTTCCATGCCTCCAATTTTATCTAAAATCTTATCTAACTTGGATTCCATTAAGCTTGATTTATTTTGTTGGAAACCTGATTGTCCTTAAGGTCTAAACTGTCCTCTATCATTGTTTGTCTAAGAGAAGTTAAGGTGATTCTTCCACCCAAGGTCATAGGTATTGGAATAGGAATTTTTGCCCCCTCCTCGTCTATACTGAGGTCCCATATAATTCACTTGCTCTGGATCACTTTCCTTCATCAAGTAACAATCTGCTATATCATAGTTCATTTGTCCATAGAGTTCACATTTGAGTTGTATAGCCTTTACCGAAGCTGAGGATGAAGCCTTCATGTTGTTGAGCTATCGAGTCAAGTTATCAATTTTTGCTTGCATTTTTGTCATTAGATTGACAGTCATAATTCCTTTTTTCTCTTGAAAGGTAGTAGTTTATTTACTCCGTTCGTTCACCCACAAGTAGCTATTGTTAGCCATCTCCTCTATTAGCTCTTCTGCTTCATTGATCGTCTTTCTCATCAGTGATCCTCCTGAAGCTACATCAATCGTGCCTCTCGTACGTGGGGTTACTACATTATAGAATGTTTGCAACAAGAATTCCTTAGGTAGGTTGTGGTGTAGGCAATCCCATTGCAAATCCTTGTATCTTTCCCACGATTTGTAGATCGATTTCCTATCACTTTATTGGAAGTTGGTAATTTCCTTGATGATCTTAATGGTCTTAGTTAGGGGAAATACTTATCTAAGAAAGCACGAACTAACTGATTCTACATCGTGACATTAGTTGAGTTAAGGGAATGGTAGCAAACTTTGTTCTATCTCTAAGGGTAAAAGGGAAAGGCCTAATTCTGACTGCATCTTTCGATATTTGATGGTATCGAAAGGGATCACAGATTTCAAGGAAGTTCACTATATGTTTGGGATCTTCATTTGTTAATCCATATAACTGCACATTCTATTAAAGCATATTTAGAAGGACTGGTTTTATTTCAAATAAGGCTACTTGAGCAGGTGTTGAACCCCGATCCTATTAAATCTATAAGGGTCTGTTGTTGATGTCCTTGGTTCACTCTATGGTCCAAATTCTACCAAAATTCCTCGGCCATTATTGATTTTGCGATTTCTTCTTCTTCTTCTTCACGCTAAGCTTTGCTAGTGATTCGTTTTAGTTGACTAACTAAACACCTTAAACTATAGAACTAAACTAATCGTCTTTCCCAATAACGGTGCCAAAAACATAATCGCAATTTTCTAATTTGTGTAAATTTTAATATTTAACTTCGATATTCCGCAAGTGCACGAATCGTTCACGTAGTACCTAAGGTGTCAATTCCACAAGGAGGGTTAATCTAATCCTAAAATCTAAGGCCAAAAACAATTCGTAATAATCCAAAATGAACAAACTAAGGCAAGAATTTATTTTAATCACACACTCAATTATAAGAATAAATTATATTAATAAACTAGTAGTTGCAACACCTAATTAATAATCAACCTAAAGAACTACCAATTGACAGAAAGGAGAATTTTATCTATCTATAATGCTAACCTAATCGATTATGAACTACTGGATTACTAGTTTTAGATGGTCCTAGGGATGATTACTCTCTCTCAAGTTATAACCATTAACCCTAATCAGATTGTGGGAATTGCAATCTCTCGATTAACAATCTATCCAAAACCCTAATTAGATCTGAAGTTGTCCAAAAACTATCAGGAGCCTATATAAGATCTCCATTTGCACAAATTACCTATTTGATTTAATTCTCGTTCTATTAAATTATGTAACTCTCGCTAGCCCAATTTAATAAATTTTCACTCGTTTCACCCTTTCAGTTTATCATCGAATTATGCAAGTGCAGAAATTAAATCACAATAAATCCAGTAAAAACACAAACAATCAAATTTCATTAAATCAAATATAAAACAACCCGAAGGTGAGTTTAGACATCCTCAACATTCATACAATCATATCATCAATGGCTATCCCAATTCTATACAATAATAAAATGCAAAATTAGCTAGAAACAAGATCAAAATGGATGACAGAGGCAACAATGGCGAGAAACCCCCTATTTTGGGAAGTACTTCACGTAGGCTTCTTCTCCACGTCTCTCTTCCTTTTTCTCTTTCCCAATCTGTCGATGAACTCTCTCTAAGGTTTCTCAATGGTGGGTGATGCAAAAGGTCCCTCATCTCCTTTGTTTTGTTCTTTATATACCTTTTGTGTTTTGGGCAGCCCTAATTTTTTGGGGTCAAAAAGGTCCTAAAATCCCTCAAAATTACGCATCTGCCCGATACAGGCCACAATCGTGGCCTTGGATGCCATGATTGTGGGCCAGATCTGGGCCTTCTGTCATGATAGTGGCAAGGTGTAACCTCCCCTCACCTATGGGAAGGGTAAAATAGTAATTTGGAACGGGTTAGGAGTGTTTAACATTGCATTGCTATGTTCATGCATTCATATATGCACATGAATAGTGAA
>JANZXP010000005.1:26137990-26153480 GCA_027576715.1 Erythroxylum flavicans | reverse complement strand
TTCTCAGAAAAGCTCTACTGACAAAAGCTCTATTGACAAAAGCTCTACTGATATAAGCTCAACCAAACAAACACTAATTGTCCTTAATCAAATTAACGGGAATTAATTGGACTATCTCTCAACCTACCTAATGACTCCACCAATTCAACTAGTTATTAAACTATCCTGTGGGTGATCAATTGACTAGCTGATATCTCTCTTATAACTATTCAATTAACACGATGATTGCTAGTCTATAGCTTGCCAACTCTCGTTGAACAATCCTACACAAATTTCATCTCACTCACTCTCTTTATTTGTTGCAAGATAATAATTAAAAACAACAATCATCAAAGGAACTTTATTCAATTCAACAAAATAGGAGTTCAACAAAATAGGTCCAAAAATAATCCCTAAAACTAAATCAGCCTAATATGGTCTCCATAACATCATCAACATTTAAATAAAACAT
Source organism: Erythroxylum flavicans (assembly GCA_027576715.1). Taxonomy (NCBI): domain Eukaryota; kingdom Viridiplantae; phylum Streptophyta; class Magnoliopsida; order Malpighiales; family Erythroxylaceae; genus Erythroxylum; species Erythroxylum flavicans. The sequence goes on along the minus strand of JANZXP010000005.1, from coordinate 26,153,029 downwards.
TTTTACAAAGACTAGAAGAGATCTAAGTGAAATAAAATTGAATAGAAAGACTACTTCTCTTCTTCGCCAAAATCTGGAATTTTGGTGTTAATGTGCTATTTTGCCCAATCTTAATGATGATCCTTGTCTTCATTCCTTCCTCAAGGCTCTAAACATTTATTCTTCACTCAAGGATGGTGTTTCTATAGATGGGTGTCGTCTCCCCTGAATATAGAGGCTTAATGATGCTTAAATAATCCAAAAACCCTAAATTTAATGAAGCCCCACATATTGTCTCAGATTATGATTCCCACACTCGTGGGAATTTGCACGATTCCCATGAGCATGGGAATTGGTCATAGATGCACTCCATATTTCTTCTGCTCTTTGATCTTTAGTTCAACGTCCAAGTTGCTCCCTCTTCCTTCCTATATAAAAATAGTCAACTTACCCTCAGTTAACATCAAACACACAAGAAAAATAATGGAAATCAAACTTAAAGAAAACATACAAAATGAATCCTAAACTAGAACAATAATCAACAATTATGCTAGAAAACATATGCCAATTACCTAGAAAAACATATACTAATGCACACCTATCAAGAAGTCACCGTAAGGCTGGGCCTTTACGTCTTGAGCCAGAGGAACATAGTTCTAAAGCTATCATAGAACCTACAGTTGCTAGCTCTTCGACTTATAGGCAACCTCACACTGAAGCATCGTCGGAGGTAGCATAGTCGGTTTTGCCACTGATGTCGAGCGAGGCTCTACAGTAGGTGATGACATGGTGGGTACAGTACACTGCGTAGTAGCAGCCTAGGGTTGGAGTGTCACAGATGCCACCTCAGGTACTGCCACCTCAATAGCCAGTAGTGGTACCTAGTCCTGGGCCAGAGCAACTTCTGATGCTTGAAATCTAGAGCTATATTAATGAAGCAAAGAACCTCAGGTGTGGTACCTTTGATGGACGAGGTGATGTTACTGAGGCTAAAACTTGGATGAGACGGACCACAGAGACTTTCCATAATATGAGACTATCTAACGAGATGAAGTTAGAGGTAGTTTTCTGATTGTTGGAGGGTGATGCTAGAGTTTGGTGGAAAAATGTCCAGGGACGCTATTGTAATCAGATTTCCTGGGCGAATTTTATTAATGAATTCAGTGGGCAACATTATACTAGATTTAATAAAGATCAAAAGAAGGCTATCTTATTTGCACTAAACAAGGGAATAGGTAGGTGCACAAGTTTGAGATGGAGTTAAGAGAGCTTGCCACCTATGTCCCTGAATATGTGGAAGATGAAGCAAATCTATGTGTTCAGTTTGAGACTAGATTACATTCGGCAATCCAGGAAAGGATGACGATTAACCCCATCAACACGTTCAAAGAGATGGTACAGTCAGCTAAGAGAGCCGAGAGGTTGATAAAAGAGCGCGGGAGATAGTGGGAGGAAACGAACCAGGAAAGGAAGGGAGGAGGTTCCTTCAGCTAACAGCCCAAGAGAAGCCATGACAGTTCAACTTTGAGTAGTATTGGAAGTGTTGCATCATCGGCTATCAGTTTATGGTCACCACGACCAAGAAGTCAGAGTACTGCCCTACTACCTGCTCCATTTCTCGAGCTCGACCATCTCGGTCTGAATAGTGTAGAAACTGTAGAAAGGTACATTCAGGAAAGTGTATGGAGCTAAGAAAGTGTTTTTAGTATGGAGAGACAAGGCACTTAAGGAGAGATTGTCCACAACTGGCTTGGATTTCAACTCGAGAGCGAGATAGCTCAGTGCAACTAGTCATAAACTAAGGGGAGATTACCAGGGCAGGTGTTCAGTCTTTTGGATCCATATAGAGGATTACTGTGGGTAGTACTATACCTTCAGTAGGTCAGCAGTGTTCTACTTTGTGAGCTCAAGCACGAGTTTATATAATGACGGAGGAGGACATTCGAGCCAATCCAGACATGATTATAGATATTTTTAGGATAATTATTTTCATATTGTTGTATTGTTATGTTGTGATGCATGTTCTATGTAGTACCTATAAACTCGTAAATAGTATGAGTTACAAACGCGTGGTGTTATAAGGTGTTAAGTGTGTCCTTAATAGAGACACTAAATTTTTGATCGACACTGGCACACAAAGGTCCTTTATCAGTGTGACCTTTACCTAGGACATTAATCGTCTCCTAAAGCCATTAGATCCCCCTCTTATTATAGTCACTCCTCTTAGAGAGAAAGTGGCTTGTGATGAATCATATACAGCTTATAGGATAAAGGTCGGTGATGCTATGTTAGAGGTAGATCTTATTCCCCTTGATCTCTAGGATTTCAAGGTGATATTGTAGATTGACTGGTTAGACAGAGCTATTGGTAGCCAGGGATGAAGAGAGAGATAGCGAAATTTGTGGCCAGGTGCCTTTCCTGTCAAAAGATAAAGTCAGAGCATCAAAAGCCAGAGGGTATGTCACAGTCTTTGTCTATTCCGGAATAGAAATGGGAGCACGTGAAAATGGATTTTGTAGTTAGACTATCTCGTACATCGAATGGTCACGATGCTATTTGAGTTATAGTTGATAGATTGATGAAATCTATTCATTTTATACCTATCCATATAACCTATTCGTTGGAGAGGTTGGCAAAGCAGTATATCGATGAGATGGTAAAGCTACATAGAGTGTCATTTTCTATAATATCAGATAGGGATATGAGATTCACCTCTTAATTTTGGCCAAAATTCTAGGAATCTTTGGGGACTAAACTAAAATTTACTACTGCTTTTCACCCCAGACTGATGGTCAGTTAAAGAGGACCATTTAGACACTGGAGACCACGCTAGGAGCATATGTGATGGAGTTCCAAGAAAGCTAGGACAGACATTTGCCTTTAATAGAATTTGCTTATAAGAATAGTTATCAGACAAGTATCGGTATGCCACCATATGAAGCACTTTATGGGAGAAAGTGTAGGACACCTTTATGTTGGGATGAGGTTGGTACAGCTAAAGTCGAAGGAGTTAAATTGATAGAAATTATCACGCGGAAAGTAAAAGTCATCAGGGAGAAATTCAAAGTCGCCTAAGATTGATAAAAGAGTTATACAGATAAGAGGTGAGGTCCATTAGAGTTTGCAGTTGGTGATACGATTTTCCTTTAGATATCACCACGGAAAGGTATCATCTGATTTCAGAGTGGAGGGAAGCTGAACCCTCGATATATCACACCTTTTCGTATCCTAGAGCACGTCGAGACGATGGCGTATCGGTTGGAATTGCCACTAGATTTAGATAGGATCCATAATGTATTTCATGTCTCGATTCTTAAAAAGTATATACCGGACGCATCTCATCTTTTGGAGACACCTTCAGTGGAGTTGAGAGAAGACCTGAGTTTTGAGATGAAACAAGTCTAGATTCTAGATCAACAGATAAAAAGGTTACGTAGTAAAGAAGTTCCCACGGTCAAAGTTCTTCAAAAGAGCAACAAGGTCGAGGAGATGATATGGGAGCCTGAGAATGCTAAGAGACATCAGCACCCTTATTTATTTGTAGCCTCGACTTAGGAGTTTGGAGGACGAAACTCTTTTGAGGGGGGAGGACTTGTAACGCCAGACTCTTTGAGCCCTTTTTGTATTGGTCTGTACTTGGATATACTACTATATATTGATATCTATATATGGTTGTGTATAAGTTTAAAAATGTATTTGAATCCTTTCGATATATATGCCAGTGATATATAATGTTATATTCCCTTACATAAACTTAGAGTTCATCGGTACGCAAAATCTTAGAAATTTCTGACATATAAGCTTCTAAATATGTAAAACTGAGTCCATTGGGTGGATATGGCCATGGTGACTGAGTTAAATGTGTTCTAAGGCCTTAAAGGTTATGAGACATGACTTATAGACTTATTGGAGACTTAGAAAGCTTAATTGGAAAAGTCGATGTACATAAGGGATTTTAAACTAATTTTTTAATTCTTGGAGGACCACTATGTAATTTTATAAAGTTAAGGGGCTTAATTATAATTTCCAAAAGTCTGAGGGCCAAAATTAAAATAAAAGTTTTGATCATTCAAATTTTGGACCTAATTGAAAATTTAGGAAAAGTTTGGATGATATAATGGAAATTTCACTTAAGCTAAGGGCAAAAAGGTAAATTCACCATGCTTGGTCAAAGAAAAGTCAATATTCTAAACCCTTCTTCCTTGTGTGTGGCCGTGCACCCCACCATTCAGCATTAAAATACTTTGTTTTAATTAAAAGAAAGGAGAAGGGAGGAGAAGAGAGGAGAAGAAGAACACTTTTGGCCATCACCCAATTTCTACCAATTTTTTTATTCTCCAACCCAAACCAAGGTGTTCTAAGTTAATTTGGGATCAAGGAACTTAAATCTATCATTATATTTGAGAAATTCTTAAAGGATTTTAAGATATCACCAAAGGAAAGTTTAGGTAAATTTTGTCTCATCTCTCTCTACATTATGATTTTGAGTTTGGTGTAAGGATATGTTGTTCTCTATGCTTGAATATCCATGAAACATGGTTTAGATGAATGAAATGAGTCATGGAGAAGTCTCCTTAAGCGAAAATTGAGATACCCTCCCTTTGGTGAAAGATTGTGAAAATTTGAATATCTTTTGAAAATGAAGGTTTAAATGAAGGGAATTGGATTTAATGGAGTGGTGAAATGTGTTGTTGATTGGAAGTGCTACATAACAAAATAGGAGCATGAATTACTATAATAAAGTCTTGAAAATATGACTTGAAAGTCTTGCACATTAGGTATTTGATAAAATGCCTAAGTGAAATTAGCTTAAGATTTAGGGATTGTAATAGTGTGCATTAGAAAGAGTTTTTCATGTTTACTTAGAGTAAACTTGAATTTTTGCATAGATTGATGAGTAGTGACCTAATGTGCTTGATAAAAATTTGCTTAATTATGCTTTGAAGTGTGTAAGTATTGGATCAATGGCATTAAATGCCTTGGAAAATGCAAAAGAAAGCATATGTAAATAATAAGGAAAGTAACCATGTGAGAAGCTTAATGGCCGAATCCTATAGCTTAAAAATAGTGATACTGTGTTTTATACACTTATGTGATGGTGTATAAATATGAGATACATGTTTGAGTAGTAAATACATTGCATATTGTATTTATAAAGGCTCGAGCGTTGTGGATCAAGGAGCTCGTACTGAGGATTGTTGGAGTCAAGGGAGTGTACACCTTTTTTTGAGGTGAGTTGGGGAAAACATATCTCTCAAATGGGACTAGGACAACCCAAGAGATACAAGATGACTTGTATGTGAATTTTTAACCTAGGTAATGAATAATAGAATTGAATCTCAAATAGATGCTAATATACTTATATATTTAATAAACGACATTGTTTTGAATAACTTTGCACTTAGTGTGCAAAAGGTGACCTTTATTGTATGAAATAATGTTTTAGAACTTACATATGCATAACTGAGTCAAGTACACTGTGTTTATGTGTTCTCTTTTAGCTTAGAGCCACGACACGGTTCCATTTTATCAATTAGATTGATAAATAAAGGAGTGGTACCTTAATTTTAGTACTTAATATTTGTATATTATTATTTTTTTGTAATTGGTGAGGTAACAATTAGCCATTTGTGTAGTAGGCACAATAGATTAAGCAACCCCTGTACCCTTAATACTGGTACATAAAAGTCGAGTGCGCATATCTATACCTTTCTATGGTACTTATGGGTGATTGCACACTAAGAGGTCTGGTCACCGACGAGGTCATCACCTAGGGTCATAATGCTCTTATTGACCACAGTTTAGACTCCGCATAGATGAAAGTTGAGCCAACACCAAGAATCGGTAGGTGCGCACACTAGTTTGGCTGAATAGTGGTGACACACTTAACTATTTTAGCCTATTATAAGATTTGACTTCTTGACAAGATTTGATTTTACATGTGATGCTTTTCTGATCTTATGTACTGGAACTGGAACCTATGTTCATTAGATGAGTGATTAGTAGGCTAGGCCCATATGGTTCCTAACTAATATGGGATGAGTCATATACTAGGCCTATGTGTTTCTATGTCCCATATGTTCACTTCATAGTTGGTTATATGCATGTTAGATGCATAAAATTGTCCTTACGTTATTTCAATCGTTTTGGTGTGTACTGGGTTCTGCTTGCAATATATGTTTTTTTCTTACTCACTTAGTACCTATATAGTGTACTCACCCCCTCTGCTTTCCAACCATGTAGGTTAATTTGGTGAGCTTGAAGCTTTAATTAGTTCGTGCGGTCTTTTGACATTTTTGGGGCATTACCACACTTGGGTAGCCTCTATTTTGCACTTTTGTTATATAGTGGCTCATGATTATGTTGATATTCTTTATAATTTTGTAAATTAACTCTTGCCTATCTTATAGTTTGTAAATGACCTTAAGTATGAACCTTTTGTATTATCATTGAGATTGCTCTTGAGTGGACTTAAAAGTCCAGTAGTTGTGGTACAATTTTAATGTAAATATAGAAGTGCGTTTAAAACTGATTTATAAGTGTTTTAATTGAGTTTTGGGATTTTTAAATAAAGCCGTTGTGTTGTCCAAACATTTTTAAAGATACTAAGTTAGCCTTGCATAGTCAGGTTAAAGGTACTGTGAGTAACCTTAGCTTGGGTGTGTGGCGGTTATTATGTGCCTGGTGTGATTCTGGGTCATGAAAAAGAGAATTCCAACGATAGGCATGGAATAAGATATAACTATAAAAGTCAAGTCAATTCTAGAACCACATCTATCAAAGGAAAATATTCGCATAGTGAAGAACCATTGCCTAATATGACAAATGAGCTTGATACTTTCATATCTAAGAGCATATATGTATATTCCACATCCACTAGGACTAATCCTAAAAACAAGCACTATGCTTTCATATATGGCTCATAACCTAGGCTTAGAGTTCACCATTATCTAAGGATAGCATAAATTCTATGATATCATGTAAACCTACTCACACCTTTTTGGGCCTTAAAGAAGCATACATCAAGGTTCCATTCATAGGAGGTATCACATTAATCATAGAACAATTCACTAACTTAGGAAAACATTTAATAACTTTAACGTCCAAAGGATGATTCCATATTATGCATACATATAAATAAACGCGTATATGTATTATCATCACTCATATAACATGGTATGCCATTTTTATGGTAAGTATGGACATGTTGATATATTTTATTTTTTAAAACAAAGAATGTTAAGCAAAAAATTGAAATTCTAGGTTAAAAAGAAGTAAGAAACCTAACAACCAAGGAACCAAGCATATTTGGTTTCCTAAACCACATTGATTACCATGGTTTGTCAGGATATAATAGCGATAATAGTTACTAAATTGAGTATTATTAATGAGTTTATGCATTTTTTCATGATGAATATAGCCTTTGGTCTAAAAAAAAGTCTAAATGATGTTATTCTGGGATGTTGAGAACTTAGCCACTAAAGACCTTTCAAAAGTGACAATTGTTAAACATAGTGAGAGAGATAAGAAGGATGAGAAGCCTTCAATGGATTGTAAACTCAAGAAGAATATTCATTTAAATGTCTTATAAGTAATGTTGAACATGAGGTACTTATAATTTTATAATTTAAAAATATTTGATAACTTGTATTTATATTTCAATTTAAGTATAAATTCTTAGTGATGAATATTACGTATAATGTTTTTAAAGTGTGGACCGTAGTACCTAATACTTAGAAATCATTATACAAAATGAGGAAAAGAAGCTAGAATTTTACATTAAATAGGTAATTATTTCACTTAAATTTTAAATAAGGATAAATTTTGCTCAATTAGCAGAGAATTAGGTATGTTTGATTGAAATTCTATATGATAGTGATCCTTATTTATAATCTTGATTGACTTTGTGTGTTTAAAGTCCCCTTTAAGATTTTTGAAAATTCTTGATTGATATTACCATGACTTATTACGTGTTTTAATGTTTAAAATTTGAGTTTTAAGGTTGTTATCTAGCATTACAAAACATACTGGTTGACTAATGTCCTAGTATGGTTAACCAATGTAGCTAAAAATCTTGTTTTTTCCCTTTTTAAGGAGTTTGTTCTTTTTTTGTTTAAAGATCTAGTCATCAAATACTGAAACTAGTTGACCAATATCTGCGGTTGATTAATGTCCCGTTTTAAAGAATTTACATAGTTTTACATGGTTTGTATGATATTCTTGTTGAAGTTCTAATCATCCAATTACTCACATTAGTCGACCAATATGTTAAAGTGGTCAACCAATATCCGTTTGTCTAAAAACATTTTCTTTCCAATGAGTTTGTAAGTTCTAGTCATCCAATTACCCACACTAGTAGGCTAATGTTTTAAAGTGGTCAACCAATATCCCTTTGTCTAAAATACTTTTCTTTCTAGTGAGTTTGTAAATAGAATGGATTTATATACTAATCAACCAAACTAGTCATTATTCAAACAATGTAGTAAGTTCAAAGTAAAATTTTAGCTTTCTCATCATTTGTTCAAAACTGCTCCATATATCCTATTCAAGACAAACTTTAGTTGACTAGTATAGCCTTATGGTCGACCAGTCTTTATAATCTAAAGGCAATCTTCTTATCTTTTCTTCTATTCTCATATTTTATCCTCCAAAACCCTAAACAATTCACTCTTTCCCTTTTAAAAAAAAATCATCCAACATTACATAAAAGTCTCATTAGATTACATTAAATGGAAAATTTGTCATTCTTGAATTTTATGTTTGGAATTTTCAAAACTTCTCTTTATTAAATTGTTTTTCAAATTGATGCCATTATAGTTAAATTGTAAAAGGAGTTAAGTTTTTTTTTTCCTTTCAATTATATCAATACATCTTTAATTTTGTTATATCAAATTTGACCTTTTGTTTTAACTATTTAAATTTTCATTGCCAATTTCTAGTTAGAAAGTTTAGCAATCTTGATCAAATTTTTCTTTTTAATCAATTTAGATTAATGCATCACACTTTATATTTTGAATTTTTATTTAATAGATTTATTTTTGATGATTCCAAAAAAGGGAAGAAAGTTTGGTGATATTAGATTTAGAGGGAGTGATAACATTCAGGGGGAGTGATGAAATTTATGGGAAGTGATTATTTTGATGTTTCATACTTTTTGTATTTTATGTCATATGCTTGAGTAAATTTATGTTATCTTCATGCATAGATTTTTGTTTGATTTTGAATCTCTTTTTTCTTTATATTGAATTATACTCTTTACATTGAATTATATTTTATACATAAATTAAGGGGGAGCTAATCATTATTTTGATATTTATTTGTGTTCTTAATTTCATTATTATTGTTATCGAATATTTCAAGTGTTTTGTCATCATCAAAAGGGGGAAATTATTGAACCAAGGGAGGTTCCAATAACGAAATATAATTAATACTAATGTGTTTATTATTTTTATGAAAAGAAATATTGGAACAAAATGAAGTCATAAACTAAAGACGATAGGTTATAAAATTGAACATGAGAAGTTGAAGTTTATAATTAATAAAATAAAGACAAAAATAATAATAGAAGATGATCAAGGCTCATTAAGGTCATTTTATATTTTGCATTATTATATGCAACCTTAATTTATTAATTTGATGATCCAAAAGGCTTTCCGTGCATAAACATTTCATTTAACTTCGTTAAATGAGTCTTTTCATTCAACAAGAGGCATTGAAGCTTTGAGATTTTATATATAACTGTTTTGATCTTTAAAACAAACTTTGGGAAAATTTTTGGGAAGTTTTTAATTTATATTTCGATTATTCAAATTAATTTTGAAAATTTAAAGGTGTTAAAATCATTTTTTAGGGTGACTAGATGACCTATATGGGTTACTGATCGACCGATATAGGCTAAAGTTATTAAATTTGATGTACCATGAGTTTTTTTGTAATATCTGTTAATACATTGGTCAACCAATATGCCTACTAATCGACTAGTGATCTAATGATTGATGAATATAGAACATTTAATACATACTAGTCAACTAATGCATTGTATATGATTGTTGTAACATTTAGTTCTTGACTTCGACAACTATTACAATCTAAAAACATAATACATAGGTGTTTTTTCTTATTTTTTCTACTATGAAAAAAGTTTTGGGTTTTGAATACACAAATTTGAAAGATTTTTTCTATCATTTGAGTATCATTGTGTCATATTTATATAAGTGAGACATTTTGGAGTTATCAAGTAAATAAGTGAGATATTTTTAAGCTGTAATACTTTATTAGGGTGTTGAATATTGTACATAGGAGTTTTCCAAGTAGGATTAAACTTCCTATTCACCTTGTAAAAAGCTTGTAAGAACGGTTCCTCTTTATCAAGAAGATTATACGAAGGTTATTCTTCTCCTTGAAAGAAGAATTATAGTCAAATATTAAGAAGAGTCTTGGGAGTAGACTTAGGCAAAGGTTATTTGTCGAATCAATATTAACCAATTTGCATTTTCTCCTCTCTATATTCTTTAAATTATTGTTCAATTAGCTTTTAATTTATATTAAGTAATTTTCTTGAACTTATTTATATCGGTTGTTGTTAATTGAGTATATTGTTAAGAAAATTTGTTAAATTTTGTGAACACTATATAAATGCAAATTGAATATCATAATTATGATTTTGTCATAATTTTAGTGGCTTAGTAAATGTTTTTGGTAAATGAATAATAAATTACTATAGATAAAACTATTACTTCATTACAATGAGTTCAAGAACTAAAGAAGGCTAATCCATATTAAAAAAGATAACCAAGGAAGGTAAATAGAATAAATCAAAAAATGTTAAAATGTAGAAGTATTATAATTGCCATATTCTCTTCATGTCAGTGGTAAGAAACTGTTAAGCATCTTTGGCAAAAATTCCTACTAGAGTAAGGTTGATAGTTCTATCAAATAGTTAGTATTTCTTATCCTTTGCGTCTGTGAATCTTTGCCTATTTCTTTCTTTCAATAAATAGACATTGAGAATGCTACAAAAAAAGGATAGCATTGGGAGCTCCTTTTCTTGATTTACCGATTTTCGACTGCAATACAAACTCCTAATCATAGCTGTGACATTGTGCTATTATCAAATGCATAATACAACTTTATATAGCTTTAGAATAATTACATTGAAAGAAAAGATGATCACGATCTTCAAAAGCCAAGTTACAAAGAACATATAAGTCATTAGCATGACCATGCTATTGATCCATCATTAGGAGTCTGCTCTTAATAGCTAGCTAAGTGATGAATGCTGCTTTAGGACTAATGGTATTATGCCATAACAAGGAGCATCATGGAATTACCATTGCATCATCAAAAAGAAAACTATAGCATAATTGTTAAAGAAAACGCCATCTATAGTGAGCTTCCAAATAATACGATCTTCCTTAGTTGTATTGGATAGTAGGTTAAAGTGAGTCATAAGTGCTATGAATCCCATAAAATTAACTCACTATTCATCATTGACCATCAAAGAAGAAACTTTTACACTTAAGGGCATTATGTTAAGCAACCTCTGAAATTCTGGAGAGGAGATGAATAGACTAATGTCAATTCAGTTATCAAACCACATACGTTTTCTCACCATTTCTAATAATGTGTATCTGGGTAGATGGTAGCACATAGTTGCATCATCTGTTTTAATATCTAGGAGCCTTCTTGAGAGTAATCTATCCTCCAAAAGTTGGAATTTGTAAAAAAATATTCCATGTATCTATTTTTTCTATTAGACATTTCTATCAGTGTATAGCTTTCATAATCTTTTATATATTAAAACTTTTAATATATTAGAGATTAGGATAATCCTAATTCTAACCTTTTTTTCTGCATCGTAACCTCTTGCCATTTCACTCTCATTTTTCTAGAATTTCTTACCTGACCTATCCAAAGGAAGGTTCTCATGATTCTTTCTAACCCCTTGATAACCTTTCTAGGTAAGGTAACATGGGTAGCCTAATGTATATACGCAGACTATTAAAAACTGAAATGATTAGTGTAAGTCGAGCTGTATAAGAACGCAAGCGGTTTTGCCTAGCCATAACCCAAGAATTCACTCTTTTGATACTAAAAAATTAGTCCTTTAACTTTGGGTTATATGCTATAATAGGAACACCTAAGTATTTAAATGACATTGAACTATTGCTGAGTCCTGTAATTTTTCTAATGTCCCCATAGATCCTTCCATTATCTAAAACTATAATACAACTCTTCTTAAGATTATATTTTAATCCAGACGAGTCCATGAATAAGTCAAGAACTTGCATGATGATATTGATTGAGTGAGTATTGGCTCCACACAAGAGCATCAAATCATATGTTAAGTCAAGAAGACTTCACTCCTTCTATTGATTTTGTTCAAAGTCAAATAACAATAATAATAGAAGAGTGTGTGAACTGTTTTGATGAGTTTGTTAAGTGTGCAGATAAATGGAAAAGGCACAAATCATCAAGTTAAGATGATATTCAAGCGAAGTCATCAGACGAAGCGAAGTCATTAGACAAAGTGAAGTCATTAGATGAAACGAAGTCATCACACGAAGCGAAGACATCAGACGAAGCAAGGACATAAGACGAATTATACAAAACAAATCAAGACATTATAATTAAAGAACAACTTACAACGTCAGTCAGTTAGTTAGTTGGAGTTGATTATAGGACTCAAATAACAACTGATCTCTAAAGATTCTACAAGTAGTTTTCAAGAAGACCATTGGAGATTTATACTATAAATATCACTTATAGTCATAAAAAATATACAATATACACAAGACACAACCTTATAACTCTAAACCTTCAACTTTCATTTCTTTACTTACAATATTGTAAAAAAATAGCTTGTGTGAAAAGAAGAAAGAAGGGAGATCAAGTCGACCTATAACGTGAGTTTAGAAAACTCAAAATCTTTTCAGTGAAAAAGAAGGCTACAGCTTGAAGAGTCTAAGATAGCAGATAAAGAAAATTTTGTGAAAGAGACCTAAAGAGGCTCTAGAAGTGTGAAATAATACTTGTAAAAGTTGAAAGAGATAGTGAAATGTCAGATATACTCTGAGGACTGGACGTAACCCTAAGGTTAAAGGTGAACTAGTATAAATCGCGGTGTCATATTCTCTAACCCTTATCTCTTTAATTTCATGTTGTTAGAAGAATAGATATTACTTCTACTGTTGCATTACTCAAATGAATAAAGTTCATTGTTTTGTAAATTATCGGAATCTTTTAAGAAAATTAAGAAGTTTTTAAAGATTTCAATCTTATACGATTTATCACAATTCAACCCCCTTCTTGTGTATTCTTACATATTCCGTGATTTCTATAATAACAAGTGATTTACTTCAGTTGGTATCATAGCGAAGTTTCCAAGAAACATAGTTACAAAGTGAGGACAAGGATCCATAGCTAAATCATATTTTTTATAGCTGAAGGTGCCTCAGTCACAAGACCTCTTGTATTCATTAGTGAAGATTATCATTATTGGAAGGACAGAATGCGACTCTTCATAGAATCTACACACATTGATCTTTGGGATATCATTAAAAGTAGTATATATTTTCCAATAGACTACGAAGGGAAAAGTATTTCTTGTGATGAATGGTCAGTTGATCAGAAAAGTCGTGTTCAATTAAATTCAAAGGCCAAGTTCTTTTTAAGTTATGCATTAAGCAGAAGTGAATATGATAAGGTTCATGGATGTGAATCTACAAAGGAAATGTGGGACACAGTAGTCATTAGATATGAAGGCACAAACCAGGTGAAAGAATCCAAGATTGATATTCTTGTTCATCAGTATAAGCTATTCAAGATAAAATATGATGAGTCTATTGATCAAATGTTTGGGAGATTTCAAACAATCATTAATGGACTTAAAGCTCTAAGGAGAATCCAAGATAGTCAGGATCATGTCAGAAAGATCCTCAGAAGTCTTCCAAAAAGATGGAGACCCAAAGTAACAGCAATACAAAAGGCCAAAGATTTAAGCAAGCTTAAGCTAGATGAATTGTTTAGTTTATTAAAAATCCATGAAGTAGAGCTTGGTTTGGAAGATAAAACTAGAAGGGACAAATCTATTACATTGAAGGCTGGTTAGAAGAATCAGAAAATACAGAAAAATAAAAGCTCCTCTTCAAAAGCATTAAAGATTGAAGAAATAAAAAATGACGATGCTAATGAATCTGATCAAGATTCAAGTGAACATGAAGACGAACTATCTTTCATTTCAAGAAAGATTAGAAGGATGTGGAAAAAGAAAACTAAAGAAAATACAGATTCCTCTTTAAAAAGGATTAGCAAAGACGAGTTGAAGAATTAGAAAAGCTCTATCATCTGTTATTAGTGTAATGAACTGGGACATTACAAGTCTGAATGCCCCTTGGTCAAAAGGAAACAAAAGAAGAATAAAGGAAACAAAAAAAGGCATGATGGTGATATGGGAAGATCTAGATTCATCTAAATCTGAATCCAACTCAAATTTATCAAAACAATCAAACATATGCTTGGTAGCTAAAGGTGAAAGCGATGATGAGGTAATCTCTGACTTTAATGATCTTCAGCATGCATATTTAGGATTACTAGAAGATTCTAATACTATCCTAAAATAATATAGATTGTTAAAAAAGAAATTTGTTGAAAATTCTAAGAATACAAAATCTTAGTAGAAGAAAATGTATGCCTTAAGAAACAAATAGACGATATGAAAAAGAAAGTTATTATAGATAGATCTGAGGAGGCTAATCAGTTAAAACAAAGAATTAATATTCTTTCAGCTGATTTATCAAAATTTTTAGAGAGTACAAAAAGAATGAATGATATGATTGGAGGTTATAGACATCCAGATGATAAAAGTGATTTAGGCTTCTTTGGTAGAAATTCTATTCATAATAGAAATATTTTTTGTAATAGGAAATTTTCTTCCTAAGAAGAAGAAACAATATTCTTATTATTATTCTAAGAATATTTATAGGACTAACCCCAAAGGACCTAAGAAAATTTGGGTACCTAAGAAGGATATAATATATACTGCAGATCTCTCTACTTGGA
>JANZXP010000005.1:26117047-26128913 GCA_027576715.1 Erythroxylum flavicans | reverse complement strand
AGAAAAAAATTATGAATGTAATTTATATAAATTTAGATTAATTAGAATATAATGATTTTAGAAACAAAGTAAAAAAACTAATTTTGACTTAATGAAATAAATAATTTATAAAAACAAATCAAAAGAATTTATAAAATGTATTTTAGTTTTAATAAAGTAATAGCTATTTTCAATGTAACATACTGTATATATTTATTTTATAACTGAATTACTTATATATTATTTTGGAATTGACACATTAAGATTAATAAAGTGATTAATTCATTTTAAAATTAATATAAATACAAAATCAGTCATAATTTACAAACTTTGCTATATATTTTTCACAACATAACAAATGTAAAAGGTACCCGCAACTTAAGTATTCTTTATCTTAATAGTCTTTTCAATGATGGAACAGATGAATTGCTAATTTGCTAGAGTCATTGGGAGAATTCCACAATCTTAAGAGCCTTTATTTGTCTCATAACAATTTAAGATGAGTAATGTTTCGTCATCAAAATAAGTACGTAAATTATGTGACAAATAACAATAAAATTTAATGTTCAAAATATATTTACGTATTATATGCATTGCATTATAACTTTCACAGAATACAGTTTGATAGAGCTGTTCTTATTTATGTATTGCATTATAACTTTCACATGATACAATTTGATAGATCTGTTCGTATTTATACTTTTTTTAAGATTTATAAATTATCTACAGGCCGCCTGTCGGTTTGTATTTATATTTTTTTAAAATTTATAAATTATCCACAATCCACCCGTCTGTTTGTATTTATACTTTTTTAAAATTTATAAATTATCCACAGGCTGTCCGTTGGCCGGCCGGTGTCGGCCCACCCACGGACTACCAGCAGAAGCTGATTTCGGTCCACACGGGTCGTAGGTTAGGCCTACCCACAAATTTTTTTAAACGGACTGGCCTGGCCAGCCAAACCCGTTAACATGCCTATATAAAAATCTTTTTCTCCGCAAGGAACTCGAGTGATGGAGTTGAAGTTGTTTTAGATCTAAGCAGAAGAAAAGTGATCTCATGTCGGAAAAAGTGATTTACATGTCGGAGAAGAAGGATATGAAGTAGAGCATGGATCGGTTGCTAAAAGCTGCGAGAGCCTCCGGTTCGCTAAATCTCTCTAACCGCTCTCTCAGGTTCTCTTCGCTGTTCACCGTCTCTGCGTCGCATTCACATTCGCTTTCTCATTTGGAACCTGTTTTCGTTTTCTCAATTTCAGAGAGGTTCCGGATGAGGTTTACCGGAGTTTGGATGCTGTCGGAGAGGGTGAGAATTGGTGGGAGGTAATTAACTCTCTTCGCCAGTTTTTGTATGCTTGTTTGTCCTTTTTTGTGCTTAGTGTTTTTGTGTTGTGTGTAGGCTGTGGAGCTTCAGAAGTTGATTTTGGCTCATAATAACATTCAAGTTTTGAAGGAAGAGATCAGGAATTTATCTCAGCTCACTGTTCTGAATCTTAGTAACAATCGACTCCCTAACATCCCCGCCGCGATTGGAGAGTGAGATTATATCGATTCTTTTACATCTGTCTGTTCGGTTTTTCCTGGGAAGAAGTCTTTTGTTTTTATTTGATTATGGATTCTCTCTTCTTCTTCTTCTTCTTTTTCCTACTTGGCAGGCTTTCAATTCTGAAATCGTTGGATGTGTCGTTTAACTTGATAGAAGAAATACCTGAGGAGATTGGATCAGCAGCTTCTCTCGTCAAGTAGGCTCCGTCATTTACTAATTCTGTGAAGTGAATACATTTGCAATTTGCAATTCTATTTTTAACCAAGGCAACACTTCATTGACTGGATACCTTAAACTTTTAAAAATCCTTGTAAATGAGTTTCAATTGGTAATTCTGTAATTTGTTCTACGAACACCAAATATTAATCAGTTCATTTGTTTATTCTGATCATAGCTACTCTATAACACTGATTCAGTTGTCTAAATATAGTTGTTTTACTTTCCTTTTAGCCTTGATGGTGCCCTGAGTATTTCACTTTAGTGAATTTAACTAACTCAACTTCTTTTGTACTATTTCAGCTATCAATCTATTAGGGTCAAAATTTTCGTTTATCTTCAGCTTTGATTGGCTTGGTTCATGAATTTTCCTTATTAATACTAGGCTTGATTGCTCAAGTAATCAGCTCAAGGAACTTCCAAGTTCACTAGGGAAATGTTTGGATTTGTCTGAATTGAAGGTAATGGCTTACCTTGGGAAATAATTGTAAACTTTAGGGCCATGTAGTTTATGTACAATGTAATCTCCCTACTATTATAATCTACATTTTTATAGTCAATTTTGTACTCTTGAAATGATTACATCAATGTCCTTAATCAAGATTTTGTCCGGTTAATAAAATCTACTCCTTTATTTTGCATCAGTCATACTTCATCTGCTTAATGCAGATAACTCAGAACTGGAGCATGCTTTGTACATTGAATGGAAATGGAACATGTAGAGAGTGTACATAGTTTAGTGCCATCTTCCCCCTACCCATAAAAACAAGTACCAGGGGAAATGAAAAGAAGGTTTTTGCTCCCTGTATACCATGTAAACCAACTACTAGAAAATTTAGATAGCTAATATATGCATGATAAGTGAGTAGATAGTCAGTTTGCTTCATCTTCAAATTTCGTAATTGAAATTATGATCTTGTTTTTGAACTATGTTTTACAACATGATTTTGCTAAGGGAATATTAGTGTCAAATTCATTTCTTAATGGAACTTTTCTTAACTTCCTAAAGTTTGTTTAGTCTTCTTGCCATAAACTTCAATACGTTCCTTGTGTTACTTCTCCCACAAGCATAATATGTTCCTTGTGTTACTTCTCTCGTAGGCATCAAACAACTCCATCTCTTACTTGCCTGAAGATCTATCACAATGTTCAAAGCTGACAAAAGTGGATGTGGAGGTACCGGAAGTATTTTGTCCTTCCACTTCATTGATTTGTTTGGAACTCTACGCCTTTAAGGCCTAATGTTAATGACTTTTGTGATCTATGTTAGGGAAACAAGCTAACAAGTCTATTCGGAAAGCTAGCGGCATCATGGAGAATGCTTAGAGAATTTAATGCATGTAATTTTATTCAATAGCTGTTGAGTTCATTCTCGGATAGCTCCGTGATCTAATTCCAAAGATTTTACGTACATAGAAAACTTAGATTCTATATTGTTGTAATCTGAACAGCAAAGAACTTGATGACTGGTATTCCAGATAACATTGGAGACCTTTCACAACTCATCCGTCTTGACCTTCATCAGAATAGTGAGTCCATTCACTAATGGAGTACTCAACATTGCTATTCATATGTAATAGAGACCTATTTTCTATAAATCTCCTAACAAATTGTCATGTTTGGATTCGTAGGAATTTCGTCTCTGCCATCATCGATAAGGGATTGTTGTGCTCTTGTTGAATTTTACATGGGGTAATATGCACTTCCTTATTTACATCATAAACTATAAAATTAATTATCTACTTTTCTCTTTTGACATTCATTTGCCTTTGGTGACCAAAACTTTTCAGGAATAATATGTTGTCTTCTTTACCTATTGAAATTGGCGTCCTTTCTTCCTTAAGGACATTAGATCTGCACTCTAACCAGGTTGCTAGTTATCCTATCTTAATTTCATGATTAGCTTGCCATGAAAAAAGCTTTCTTTCTGAGTTTAGTTGTTGAGAAATTCTATTGTATTCTTTCTAATACCAAAGCTTGAAATCAACTTCACTTTTATTGGAAGTCTCCCATATACTGAGTTTGTCAGGTTCTTTAACTTAAATGTAAGACTTGTGATCTGTTTTATTGTGCAATTGCTTAAATATTGGTTGAAATGGTCAATTTAAGAGCTTAATTGGAAGTACATGCTGCATTTTGTTTACATTGGTGGAGATCTTGAAAAAAAATGATACATTCCAACTTTAAAACCAAAGTGGCATGTCATTATTACTTACTTAAAGTATGTGCTGTAACATGAATTGATATTGTAGGATGATAAGGATTACCACATGGATAAATTGTAATTTAGTCCAAATTTACAGGTTGAAATCACAAAATGATCTCTTCAAAGCTAAGACTCTCATCTAATTCTCTCTTGAAGCTTTAGTACAGAAGTTTCATGCGACTAAATCCAGTTGATGAAAATTTCACATTCTCCATCATCTTACACTTTCAAGTTATTATTGTACAACTTCATAAATCTGCAGCTGAAGGACTTTCCTGTGGATGCATGCAAATTACATCTTTCTGTCCTTGACCTTTCAAATAATTCATTGACTGGATTGCCTCCTGAGATTGGTGAGTTGGTAGGCCATAGGCTGGTAATGTTCAATATGGACTAGTTGAATCTAGATTTATGGATGTGATACAATTCCTCAAAATTTCTTGTTGCTCATCGCTTTCAGTTAAACTTGAATAATGTTGATCAATCTAGATTTCAAACCAGTTCAGTCTATATTTCTTGTTACTCAATACTGAAAAGGAGGTGCAGATTTGTTATCATCTGCATCTTCTTAGGTGCCATTTGAAATTAATAATTGTTCTGCGATAAAAAAACATTGACTTTATATTGTTTTAGTCTTTTTCTTTTAACTTCTCAGCACATTGTCATGTTCAGTTTTCTTCATAAGATAAATATAATCCAAGTCTTTTTCCTCTTTGTTTGCAATTCAAGTGAAACTCAGACATTCAATATCATGTTTTTTAATCTTTGCTTTCTATTCACTTGTTTAGACACTCCAAAGAACAAAACTTGTGGAATGTTTAGCATCACTATGATATTTAGATCATTAGCATCCATTTTGCAGGTAAGATGACTACTTTACGAAAAGTTTTGCTTATGGGAAATCCATTGCGAACTCTTAGAAGGTGGGTGCATGTTATTGATATTTTGTGAAGTCTTTATCTTTTTGTAACTTAAACTAACTAACGGTGGTTTTCCTCTAACAGTTCATTGGTTTCTGGTCCTACACCTGCTTTACTGAAGTATCTTCGAAGTAGGCTACTTGAAGGTGAAGGTAATTAAGTATTTCTAGCCTACACAACAATTGTTATTTTCATTATCAGTTGATTTCATTTTACTTTATTCTTGTTTAATTTGTTTATTGTTTCTAGGCTCCAAGTACTCATGATTAATTTTCTTTACTTATGAAAACCTTAGTAACAGAAACCATATTTCTGAAATAGATATTGAAGCTATAACTCCTGCAAAGGAGGAAGTAATTTCAAAGGCAAGCCAAATGTCTATTGGTTCTAAGGTATCTCTGATATGAATCAAATTTAAGATTCTTCTGAACTATTTGTAATTTATATCCAAAATAAATAGTAATGGTCTTAGTTGACCAATTAATCCTATCACCTAATTCCTTCTCTCTTTTAGAGTTCTATCTAGTTTGAGGAGCATGTTAATGACATTGAACTTGGCTAAATTGTTGTGCATCATAAGCCATCTGAACTTGCATAAAGGGTTTTATCCCTTATTATTGTCATGTTAGATATAATTAGCAAGTTGTTAACGTTTTCACTACATATCTGATGAACTTGAAGCAAAGTATGTGGCAACACCTCAGGTGGAACAAAAATTGAAACTTAGGTGAAAGCATGAAAAGCATTCGGTAGAAATATTTTCTAATTTTGTACTTGAATTTTAATCAAAATACATTATCTAATGTTCAATTTGATAGGCTGAAATTAGGTTGGTTATGACAGTTTTCAAATGTGAAGTTTTCACGAACTTCTATAGAAGTACTTGCAAGAAAATGCTTACAAGTGCATGTATTCCATTGTTTATGAAGGATAGCCCTTTCCTTGGCATTAAATTTCTTTCTTGTTTCTATATTAGACCCACTAGTTTGACATTTTAGTGCTCATTGCGGGGTAGCTCTCCCCCTCCCTTGTCCCTAGAACTACCTTGAACATCACCACCCCACCCCTCTGCCTCTGGTTAATAAGATGGAAGTAATCCTCTTTGCTAACTAGGCAAGCCTTAATCCTTGCATGAACAAATGAAAATGTGATTCTATGTCCTGGGCCATGACTAACATATTTTATTGTGAAATCTGTTCATACTTAAGTTTTATATTATTGTGATGCTGTTTGATCATACCCTAGCCCCTCACAACCAACACAACTTTTGCTTTCAGGTACTTTCTTTGGAAGGCTTGGGTATGGATGTGGTCCCATCAGAAGTATGGGAATCAGGTGAAATCATCAAAGTTGATCTTTCTGGCAATTCCATCCAAGAGCTACCAGAAAAACTTTCTTTATGTGCTTCTCTCCAGGTAAAAGCAAGGTTTTGATAGGTATTCATGTGAATATAGCACTTTGTTTTTCTAACGCAAATTTCATGTGAAAATCTTCTCATCAAATTAAATTGAAATTGGAAGCATTTTGTCTTGTCCTCAAAATTTGAATGATTATCTGGGAATACGTTTTCCAATTTTACACTATGTAATAAAACGTATGGCAATTAAAACTGTCTTGTGTAAAGAAACCATTCAACCAAAAGTTTTAATCTACTGGGCAATGTTTCGGAAATGATAACATAACCCCCTCACTTATAGTTTGGGCAAATATAATAAATCACACCTATCATAACAGGTAGCAAGGTGGCTTGAATTAGGGGCTCTTAGTCTATAGAAGAAAGAAGAAGAATCTGTTGAATTGTGTATTTGATGATGAAAAATGATACAATGTATTTATACAGGTAGCTCGTGCTGAATGAGCTGGGAAGTACTAGAATCTAATTTGTTACATTAGAATCTAATATGTTAGAATCATAACAAACTTGTAACTAATTACAACAGCTCGTCAACTCCTTTGGCTACTTTTCCCTCCATGCCAGCTCATCTAACTAATACTCCTACAGCCATGCCTGAAACCAACACCCCCTCCTCAAGATGAAGTACATTGAAATAACTTCATCTTGGCTAATGTTGAATGCATTTGTGCAGAGTTAAAAGGCTTGGTCAATAAATCAGCAATTTGACCAGAGGAAGAAACATAACTTGTGTTGATAAAACCTGAAACCAAGTGTTCCCTTACAATGCAACGGTCGATATCGACATGCTTCATGCATTCGTGAAAGACAAGATTGGCTGCTACATGAATAGCAGCTTGATTATCGCAGAACAAAGGTATAGGCGGGGTAGGATTCAGTTTAAACTCACCAAGGAGATGTGTCAACCACTTCAATTCACAAGAGATTGTAGCCATAGCATGGTACTCAGCCTCTTCTGAACTTTTACTAATAGTATTTTGCTTTTTGGATTTCCATGAAACCAGTGACGATCTAAAAAATACACAATATCCTGTCATCGATCATCGAGTAACTTTGCACCTCCCCCAATCGGAATCACAGTAGGCTTGCAAATCAAAGCCATTGTTAGCTGCATAAAACAACCCCATAGAATCAGTACCCTTCAAGTATTTAACAACGTGCAAGGCTGTATCCATCTGAATTCTTGTGGGAGCAGTCATGTGTTGACTCAATTGTTTAGTCACAAAGGATATATTAGGCCTGGTAAAGCCCAGATACAACAACTTGCTCAATAATCTTCGATAACTATCTGGTTTGTCATACAACTCAGAATCAGCAGTCAGTTGAACCACTGAAGGAAAACGATTGTTGAATGGTTGTGCATTCAACAGTCTTGCATTTTGAACCAAGCCACAAATGTGTTTCGTTTGCGAAATTAATATCCCTTGCTGTGATTTAGCCAATTCAATCCCCAAAAAAATCTTGGCCTCTCCCATGTCCTTGATAGTAAAACAAGAATCCAACTGTTGTTTCACATCCTGGATCAGTTGGATGGAAGTGCCTGTAAACGACACAGACTATAAGAGCTATAAAGTCTGTTGATGTATTTTTGGTAAAAAGGCAGTAATCATGGATTGATTTCACAAATCTCATCTGTAGAAGCTTGTCAGAAAAATCTTTATTCCATTGTCTTCTTAGCTGCTTCCGTCCATATAGTGACTTTGAAATCTTGTAGACTTGATTCTTATTTGCCTTAGTGTTGATTCTTATTTGCCTTAGTGTAGCCATCTGGAGGAAGCATGTAAATTTCCTTATCAATTGACCCATGCAAATAAGCATTGTTGATGTCAATTTGATGTATTGGCCATCGATTTGAAGCTGCGATTGACAAAAACACCCTGACTGTGACCACCTTGGTGATAGGGGAATAGCTATCATGATAATGCCAAATTCTTGATCATATCCTCGAGCTACCAGCCTGGCCTGTATCGAGAAACTGATCCATCAGGGGCTTATTTAACCCTAAACACCCAACCTGATCCTTGCTCCTAAACAAAATTGTCCAAACAACTCTAGTGAAATCATCCACAATGGTTAACATGTAACTATCACCAGTTAAAGATTTTCGTTTATATGGCCCCTAGCAGTCAATATGCAACAATTCAAAAGGTTTTGTTGAATGAATACTACTGTTACGAAAAGGCTTTCTAGCTTGCTTTGCCTTGTAACAAGTATCACAAACAACTAACTTATTCAAATGAGGAAAATTACAAACATGCCTTAATTTTTCCTTGGACATGTGTCCTGATCGCCTATGCCAAAGCTTAACACTGCCTTTTAGGCTATTACTTACAGTAAAAATAGAATAAGAAGTACTACCAAATTGTTGCAATATTGAATGATCAAATGAGGACTGAGTAATGCAATATAAACTATTGATCAACATCCCAACTGCCACCTCCTCTTCATAATTCTAGCCTTGCAAAACACAATTCTTAGGCAAGAAATACACACTCAAGCATTGATCCCTGAGTAATTTACTGACTGATAGCAAGTTATACTTAAATTGAGGCACATAAAGCATTTGTGATATCTTGAACCCTGAACTAAAAATTACATATCCTATGTGAGTCACAATTTTGATTGAACCATCTGGCAGATATACACGCTTAGGAAAATGCAGCTTTTCAAGATTTTTCATATGAGACAATGAATTGCTCATATGTGTTGTTGCACTTGAATCTACGATCCATGGTTCAAAACTCATAAAATCAGATTTGGAATGAAACTTGCTTGCACAGGCTCTTGCAAATGTAGTGAAATCAGCACCACCTGATCCACAGTCTTATATCATCTTTCCTTTTAGAATTTTCTGAACCTCTTTTTGCACCATTAACTGTATGGCTTGGTTTCGGTTTTGCTCCATATCTGACTCTGAATCTGACTCTTCCAATGGTGTCTGTACTTCATGAGTCATATTTGCTTGAACTGCAGATTTACCAGGTCTTGTGAACTTCCTGCCTTTATAACATTCAGGGTAACCATCCAACCTCAACCATTTTGATCATTCATGTCCCCCTTTCTTGCAAAATGCACAATATTTGTCTTCTTTATTCTTGCTTGGCTTGGTGTTTTTCTTCTTATTGTTATTGTGAAAGAGATTGTTCTGAAATCTGAAAGTTTAGGCAACATCATTGGCAAAATCATTTTGTATTTCCATAGTTGCATCTCTTTGTTTCTCAATCCTCAAAAGCATTGAATAAGCCTTATGTATTGATGGAAGAGGATCCATGAGTAAAATTTGATTCCTAACATGATCAAATTCAACATTTAAGCCTAAAAGAAATTGCATTAATTGCTCTTCTTGACAAATCTCCTGCGCTATGATTCATGAGCCTCCACATCTACATGTCGTCGTAGGTTTCAGCATAGCATATTCATCCCACATTCTCTTAATTTTGTTAAAAAAATCCACTTTGGAAAGATTTCCTTGCCTTGATCCACAAATCTCCCTTCAAAGATGAAAAATGAGAGGGCCATTACTTTCTCCATACATTTGTTCAATTTCTTTCCATAATTCCCTGGAGGAAGGAGCAAAGAAAAACATATCTTCCAATTCTCTTGATAAAGAATTTATGATCCAAGAAAAAAATAAATCATCAGATTCTTTCCACTGTGCAAACTCATTTGAATCAACATCTGGCTCATCATCCTTTAAAATGAAATTCGTTTTCCTTTTTGCACTCAATGCTAACATCATAGATCTTTTCCATGAATTGAAATTCTTTCCGTTTAACCCTGAACTTACAAGGATCAAACTCGGATTGTTGCTATTTGTGGATTTGTGATTGTATTGTGGTGTTTCTCGTGTGATCTGTGTAGTGTCTTCAGCCGATGGACCTAATCTTTGATCCACATTTCTGGTTCTTTCCTCCTCATCAGATCTGGATCCTTCTTCTTGTGTTAGCAGAGCTTGAGCATAGCTCCTTCTAGCCATGACTTATCTAAGCTTTTGAATGAAAACACACGGAAGAAAATAAATGTTGTTTGGATCGAGCAATGAGCTCTTATACCATATAGAAGAAAGAAGAATCTATTGAATTGTGTATTTGATGATGAAAAGTGATACTATGTATTTATATAGGTAGCTTGTGCTAAAGGAGCTAGGAAGTACTAGAATCTAATCTGTTACATTAGAATCTAATCTGTTAGAATCATAACAGACTTGTAACTAATTACAACGGCTCCTCAACTCCTTTGGCTACTTTTCCCTCCACACCAACTCATCTAACTAATAGATTGCATTCCTACATAGTCTTATAAAGTTTTGATACTATGTTAAGAAACTATTCAACCCAAAAGTTTAAGCTGTCGGTGAGGTTGAAAAATGGTTGTAATATCATTCTAACATCTGTAATTGGAATCCTAAAAAATTTTAGATTGAGTTGCTTGTCACTATTGGATTATCTGATCGTCGATGCATGTGATATATGGTGTTATGAGATTTATTTTTGTGATTCATTTTACTGTATGACTGCTTAGTCTGCTAATACCTGAGAGGCAAAACTTTTCTTTTCAATTTTGTTTCTATATGGGGACTAGCTTGATATTGATTAGCTAAATAGCATGAAAACCTAGTAACTGATGTGGATATGAATACCAATCCAAATGTGCAGACTCTGAATTTATCAAGGAACAAAATTAGAGAATGGCCTGGTGCAGTTCTGAAGTCACTACCTAATCTTTTGTGCTTAAAGCTGGACAACAATGCACTTAGTCAGGTAAAAAAAAAAGATCTGTTTTGTATTTTAAGGATAACTATAGTACACACACTAAAATTTTACACATTCTCAACTGACTTCTATACCTTTTTTTTCGTCCTTTTCTAGTTAAGTTCTAAACCTTCTCAAAAGGTCACAATTGAGATTCAAAGATAGTTTTATCTTATAAGCCATTTTCTTGATTAGATTACACATATTGAATAAATATCTTACTAATTTAATCTATTAATGTCTACTTTTATAATCAATTTTGGCTCAAATGAATAAATTGGAAACTTTTTTTTGGATTTTTTCATCTTTGCAAACTTTTCGGGGCCTGTTTTAATACGGATATGAAAGATTTTGAAAGTGATGTGAAGTAAAATTTTAGGATTTTATTGAAATATTTTGGGACTAAATTAGTCATTACCCCATTTGAAGATATCGGTTGCACATAGCAATGATGCCATTTATCTAGAATTTTTATCTATTGGAACAGGAGTTTGGTCTATAAATATTTGTAAGTTATCTATTTTCACTAGACCATTAGTGCAACGAAAAGTTTGGGACCATTTCTGTCAGTTGAATGTTAAGTCTGTGTCTATGTGACATTTAGGGTGTGTTTGGTTCACTTGGGAGAATAGTAATAGGAATTATAATGAATATAGTGAGGAATCGAAATAGATATGACTTCCATTACTTACTGAGAAGAATGAAAAGAATAAGTTTTCTGTATTAAACTTAGAATAATACTACAGGTATTCATACAAGAATACATAGGTTTAAACTAGGAAAATAATCCCTATAATCATGCTAAATCCCTATAACTATGATATTTACATTAACT
>JANZXP010000005.1:26102578-26116357 GCA_027576715.1 Erythroxylum flavicans | reverse complement strand
GAATCATGAGTGGCCGAAATTTGTTGATAGGCATTGGTTAAACGGGCATACTCATCCGTTGAAATCGTGATAGAAGGCGAGGATGATTGAGGAAGGGGTAGGATGTTATCCTGAGTTACATTTGCAAATTTTCTGTTATTATTCTTACCTGAGTATTTGGGAGGCTTATTATGCAGTTTTCAACAATTCTTCTTGATATGTCCTTCGACTCCACAATAATTATAAGTGCGAGGGGTGCCATTGTTCCCAGTAACAGAACCACTATTGTTCCCATCGTTGCCACTGCGATTATTATTTGAAACATTACTCATTAATGCCGCTGAGTCATTGGTCACCATATCAGAAGTCACATCTCCATCTTTGCAAACTCGAAGCAAACGGACATATACTTTCGTAAAGGAAGGAAGCATCTCACTAGTTAACAACTGTGTGCGTGCCATGTCATATTCGGAACTGCTAAGAAACATTGTACCACAATCTGCTCCTCTTGTTCTTGCATTTGCTTTATATCAGCAACAATTGGAAACACGACTTGCTTTTCTTCAAAGGCTTGTTTTATTTCAATATAGTATTGAAACAGGGAGCAACCTCTTTGTTCCACTCGATAAATCTTTAACAGTAATTCATGAACATAAGATAGGTCTTGTTTGCAAGCATACAAAAATTCCAGATATTCCTATAGTTCTTTGACACTATCACAATGATTCACAACATCATCAACAATTGGGTCTAGAGTATTTTGGATTTGATTCAACAATTTATAATCCTCCATTAACCATTTCTTCTGAGCAACAACATCAATCTTAGGAGGTGGATTACTAGTTAAATGATCTTCCATATCTAAACTAGTCACAATTCTGCGAATAGTCCGTTTCCATTTTGCATAATTTTTCCTTCCAGTCAATTTCCTATCAGTAATTTTGGATGAACCTAACGTAATTTCAGTAATAGTCTTCTTATCCCCACCCATATCATTACTCTCAGCCATTTTCCAATTGACAATATTAAGCAGATAAAGAAGGAAAGAAACGGCAGAAACAAAAAAAAGGATACCTCAGATTGTTTAAAACAAGATGCTTCTCCACTGCGTAAATACCACTATGTAGTTCAGAAATATTCAGCAACACAAAAGAAATATCTCTTAGTAGCCACACCAACACAACAGAAGGAAGCTATGAAAATCAGAAACACTCAAAACCAGAAGGGAGCTACGACTTGTTTTCCACACCCACACAGATCGACAATACTCGGAAACTGACCGGATATTCAGACAGGGGCAGAGGAGGCGACGCTGGAGGAAGAACCCGATTCGATAGACGGGGGCTCACGCGTCGGTGCGTGGAAGCGACATTGGTAGCTAGGCGGCGTGTGTGGGTCAAGCGCTTGGAATCCGACGACTGGATTTGAAGAGATGGCTGATCGGTACTAGTGGAGTCTTGTAAAGGAGGAGGTGAGAAAATTTCTCCAACAAATATGTCACCCGCGCAAACCGTGCACTGCCTCAAGATAGGTCAGAAATGACAGGAAAAAAAGAACTAAAGAAGAGACTCAGAAACTCGACTAGGCTTTGATACCATGAGAAGAATGAGAAGAATAAGTTTTTTGTGTTAAACTTCTACTACAGGTATTTATACAGGAATGCATAGGTTTAAACTAGGAAAATAATCCCTATGATCATGCTAAATTCCTATAACTATGATATTTACATTAACTATATAATCCCTATAATTACATAACATCTATATTATGTAACACAATATTGAAGCGTATGGAGTATTGCCCCAAAAGGGGATATAAAAATATTGTTCATCCAATCATTATATATTACCAAGCATCTTTGTTCATTCTTTACCCATTCCTTTCTTCCCATACCAACTAACCAAGCACCCCCTTGGTACTTTTTCATGCATCAAACAGGACTAAATTGGTTACATAGTGCTGGAGCTTAAATTGTTAAATGCCTTGAGATGAATTCATGGTATCTTCTCCTGTGTTTTACCTAATTGTGCTTGCTGTCATCATTGGTTGCCTGTTATTTGACCTGTAGATTCCGCACGATGGATTTCAAACAGTTCCTATGCTTCAGATTCTCGATCTTAGTGGGAATCCAGCTTCATTATCTCAACATCTGGCATTTTCCAGCCTATCACACTTGCTGGAGCTTTATCTTAGGTCAGTAGTAACGGAATATATACTGATAAAAAACATGCTTTCGGTATGCCATTTGCATGTTCCAATTTAATGATTGGTTCTTTTTGTCTGTTAACTTGCAGACGCAATCATCTGCATGAAGTTCCAACTGATATATTTGATTTACAACAATTGCAGATCCTTGACTTGAGTCAAAATTCCCTTCAGTCAATACCAGGGGTAAACTATTTGTTTGATATTCGTAAACAAGATTAAAAGCACTAACTGCTAAATTAGTGCAGAGATAAATATTTTATTTTGCTCATTAATATACAAAATGGCTTATTGTTATTCATATCTTTATATGCATATGGTGTTATAAGCTTATTGAATTCTACAAATCAGTGCTAAATCTTGTTAATTTAATGATTTGAATATTAAAGTTTGCATGTCACATTAGATGACTAATAACTTCCAATCTATGCCACATCACACGATGGTTTGAACATCTACTGTTATGTTTGGTTTGAATGAGACTTAATGCTCAGTTGTTAAAGTTTCTAGTTTTAACATTTATTATAAAAACTTGAAAGGCCTTAAGACTTGCCTTTTTTCTGTAGATTAGGTGTTAATCTGCCTGACATACATTCTTAATGGGCAAACTTTCAATTGATGCATATTGGGAAAAAAAAAATTCAATTTATGGTACTTCATTGCAGCCAAGTCCCTGAATATGCAATGTATTTCTTTTATCAGGGATTGAAGAATCTTACTTCTCTAACAGAGCTTGACCTTTCTGACAATAATATTTCAGCACTTCCTGTAGAACTGGTGACAGTCTCATCTTTGTTTTCTCTTTTTCTAATTCACTGGTTTTGTTGCCTGTGGAATATTCTGCTGCCTTGCACCATGCATCTCTCCAAACCCACCCACAAGAAAAAAGGCAGAGCACAAAAGAAAAAGGATCAGAACTAAAGAGCGGAAATCTGGTCAAGAAAATAACACAATGTTTTATCACCTTGCAAAAATAAGGCTCTATTAAAACCTTGTGTGACAAGTTTATTTTCCTGGATTTTCTTATTGCAGCTTATATCCTTAGCATTTCGTCCCTTTTCACTGTCACTTGGAGCACCTTTCTCATTATTAACCATGTCTTCTGATCTGTTATCCAATTTTTGGAGAAATAAGTTCTTTCCACTTGATTCGATAGTATTATAAGACGTACTTTTCAGGGTATGCTTGAACCCAGTCTACAGGCCTTAAAGCTTGACGGAAACCCTTTAAGAAGGTATCCATGCTGCAACCCCTTTCATTTTTACTTTATATTCGGACTTCATAAGTTTGTGATTTTTGTAATTCATGGGAAGTATCTCTTGATTGAGTTTGGTTTTGTAAAGTTAATCTATCAGCATGCTCTTGGTTGAGACATTATTTTATCGAGTTAAATTCTGAACAGTTTATATGATAGTTTCATGGTAGTTCGATTTCATGGTTGACACTCTAAAAGACAAGGACAATAAGTCCCCTCTGCCTGCAATATCTCTTGAGAATTTAATTTGCTCAACAGTAATTGCTATTATTTTTTCCACAGCATCCGGAGGACAATTTTAGATAAAGGAACTAAAGCAGTTTTAAAGTATTTAAAGGATAAAATTCCGGAGAACTAGGCTGCTTTTCTTTCTACGATCACAAGTATGCAGCTAGTTCTGAATGTTTTATGCTTTGGAAGATTGATTTATTGGATGGTTTGGTGGTTTGAGTTGTCACTTTGTAACATAAATGTGTTTCGAGTGCTGGTTTCCACAATTACTACATTGTACTGTGGTTTATGTTACCAGATTGGTTTTCTACGTCTGTAAGTCCTTTTAATTGACAAATAGATGAACGTGATATGTTTCTTGTTTCTTGTTTTCTTTTTCACAATCCTCTGGGGAGTCTGCTATAGATGATCACTACGACCTTATATTAAGTCGTGCATTTATATGGTGTAGACATATATATGAATTTCTGTTTTCTTTATGAACCAAGCTCGTTGCCAATTATGTTCCTCTCGTTCCATGGTTGTGTTTGCATTATAAAATTGTAATCCTACTTTCATTTCTAATTCGCAATTATAACGTCAAATTTTCGTCACATCTTGGGGATCATAATTCTATAAATAAATAATTGTGTGGAATTGAGCGAGCAATTGAAATTTTGATTTGTGCGATAACTATTGAAACCAAAATTTGATAGTTCGAATTGCAATTCCAGGTTCTAATTACATAGGTTACTAAGACATCTACTTAAGAGGCTCAAATTTTTGTGTTTTTTTTTAATTTAATAGAAATTCTTTTGATTTCATGAATTTTCTATTAAACCAACCAATTAAAAGGGATCAGCGTAATGTCTAAATGAAGTTTATTAATCACATTAATGGATATAGAAGATTATAGGAATTATTATGTATATTTATATATTATATCAAGGTCTAAGTAACTCGAAAGCTCGGCCAAGAAATATCATTTTGTCTTATTCTTCTAGGGCATAAAAAATTTATTTCACCAACACGATCTCTAAAGTTGTGGTTTGTCAGAGAATGAATTAATTGAAATAGCCTAAGGTATATCTATTCATATAGGCGTGGGGAATGCGAAGAAAATGAAATTATGATTGTGGTTTCTTAGATCTGTTAATTTTAGATATATGGTGGATTTCTTAGTAGTTTGTATAGGAGATATCTTTTTCTTTTTCCCTTGAAGAAGAAGAATTGAATTAAGCCTTAAAAGGTATACCAGATGTACAAGTAAAAGTACAGACTTAAAACAATAGGAAACTAGATATTTCGAAAGGAATGGAGATATTGCTCATCCTAGAATCTTTGATTGTACATGTTGATTTGGAGTCTAATGTATTGTACGAGTTGATTGTAGAACTGTTCATCAGAAAGGCTCTTGTCATGAAATATTCTCTTATTTCTCTTATCCCAAGTTGTTGTGACTATAAATGAGAGAACCAAACAGAAGCACCTTTGTGTAGATTTGTTAGAACATTTGTTAGTTGAGTACCAAGCTTTAATGCTGCTCAAGTTGATTAATTCCTCAGCAATCAAACATCTTCTTACGTTCAACATTTTCTTTAGCCTCTCGACAAAGTGAACACCAATTGATAAAGGTTAAAGAATTTAGCAATTTTGTCAACAGTTGGCAATTTGTCTTTCGTTGCAAGCCAAAAAATGATAGAGGATCAAGGGGTAAGATAGCTATATCGCACTCTTTGGTCCAAGGAAAAGGAGGAAGATTACTGAAAATAAGCTTTTTGCAAGACAGGTTGGTGAACTTTCCATCATTGGTACGTTTCTAAATGTATGAAAGTTTGAGATATCTCATTTATAAGGGATATGGAAAGTGATGACTGATGGAAGATATCCTTGTTTGAGAGGGCTATTGCAACTGATGATTTGAATGAATAATAGTCTTAAGGGTTGAAACTTCATTCATATAAATCAAGTGACCCAAAGATAACCAATTGTCATACCAAAAGTTGATGGATTCCACATTCCCCACTAGAGTAATGAAATCAGACTTTAATCTATCTCTCAATTTCATAATAACTTTTAAAGTGGATGAGGGATAGTGAATAAAGGCCCAGATGCTTCTGTTTTTTGATGAAATAGGTGTGAATCCACTTACACCAAAGGGATTGTTTATTAGTCATGAGTCTCCAAAGCCTCTTTGTGAGTAGGATTGTAGGAGTGTAGACCTCACTCATTTCATCTTGCTTCTATAGGATCTCTCAACACTAGCTAGATTGGCAGCCTAGTATATGCTAATTGAATTTAGAGTTGAGGTAATGAGTTGTGCTCTTCCAGCTGTTGAAAGATGCTTGAAGCTCCAAGAGGGAATTTTGGAATTGATTTTGTCAAAGAGGCATGTGAAATATCTTGTGCTCACCCTATGGGAAGAAATTGGGATGCCAAGATATTTCGTTGGGAGATCTTTTTGATTGAAACCTATGATGGTAGAAAGAATTGGGTATTTGTTAGTAGCACTTCTAGAAAGATAGATGCTACTTTTCGAGCAGGTTAATTTATGAAAGATCTGTAGAGCTTTCATTAAGGTTGATGTAGAGGTTACATCAGCTTTGGATGGTAGAATAAGATCATCTGCAAAACAAAGATTGGTGAGTTCAAGTTTCCTGCATTTTGAGTGGTATTTAAAACCTTTAGTTCTTTCAATAACCCTTAGAAGAATCTTATGAAGAACCTCTATGACAAAAGCAAAGATATAGGAAGAGACTGGATCTCCCTATCGAATTCCCTCGCAACTTTTGAAGAACTTGGCAGGCTGTCCATTAACAAGAATGCTATATGAGGGTGTTATTATGCATTGATTAATCAAGTGAATGAAAGGATATGGAAAATCTATAGCATATAAGATGATTATGAATTCCCAATCAACATTGTCATAAGCCTTTCTAAGGTCAATTTTGATACAATAATTTTGATTACTTCTCTTTTTAGAATAACTATTGATTAGCTCATTGAGAATCAGTTGTTGTCTCCAATTAGTTTGCTAGGTATATAAGCACCTTTAGATGGACTGATGTGAATATGAAGTATCCCCTTGAGTCTTTGAGCAATAATCTTTGACATTATCTTATAGATAGAGTTACAAAAAGAAATGGGTCGCACCATTATTAGGAACAAGTGTAATGTTAGTCTTGTTGATTTCTTTAAGAAGAGAAGCATTTTTTAAAAATTCCAAAACAACCTCAAAAACTAGATAACTTGTGAGAGATTAAGTCTTGTTGAAGAAGTTAACATTGAATCCATTTGGACTAGGGGCCTTGATGGGGATGAAGAGAGAGTCTAATGTGTTTTTGATTTCCTACATAGTGACAGGGTTTCACAAGAGCTCAATTTCCTGAGGTGAAATGATGTCTTGCAAAATTTGTTTAAGAAAGAGCTTAGAGGATTGAGCCTTTGAGGGTCTATTCATCAAGTCACTGAAGTAATCATAGGTCCTTTGTAATAAAAAAATACGTGAATCAAGTTGGATGTCATTATGTTCAACAGATATGATTATGTTTCTTGCTTCCTTGAAATAATAGTTTTTATGAAAAGTTGAAGTGTTTCTATCCCTATTTATCAACCAATCAACTCTAGCTCTCTCTTTCATAAGAGAAAAATCATATAGGAGTGCTTGGGAATAATTGTTCAAAGCATCTCTTTCCCTCATCTGCAGAAGTGGAGAATCAGGATTGAGGTAGATTGCTTGCTGATTGTTATCCAAGTCCCTCTTTGCAGTATTGACAAGGTGATAAGTGTTGCCAATATTAAATTTGTACAACATTTTCATTTCTTGTTTAATGATATGCAATTTCCTTGTAAAGATAAACTACTTGGTACCTTTAATGTTAGAACTTAGAGCATTCCAAATTGCATCTTCAAAACCTACTATATCCATTAGGAAATTATTGAATTTGAAGGGAAATTTGGAGCTTGTCGATTTTTTTGAAGTTAAGATGGGGGTGTTATTAGATAAATGATTGTTTGAGAACTTGGAAAAATAGTTTGGGAAAGTAGACATCCAACTCAGATTGGCAACACTCTTATCAAGCTTCTTCCTGATTAAACAAAAACCAGATTGCTTATTATTCCAAGTGAAGTAACATCCACCCGAGCGAATGTCAGTGAGATGAGCCTTATCGAAGCATTTACCAAGTTCAGTACAAGGACTACATACTGCTCTCAGGCCTTCTGCTTCTTCCATTTTCAAAATGAAGTTGAAGTCACCAGATAGCATCCAAGGAATGTTGATTAAAGCAGCCATATCTGTGATCTGATTTCACAAGAAACATCTCTCTGTGCACTATTGTGAGCATACTTAAAAGAAATGCAGAGATATTGATTAAGGGTCCCCATGGAGACTGGAGATGGATTATCTGCTCTGAAATAAATGATGAACATATTTTTAGCACATTAGAATCGTATATGACAATCACCCTTCCATTGGTATGACAATTGTGATTAGTGAGACAACTGTGATTAGTGACAATCTGCCAATAAGATGGAAAGTAGCTTAGTAAGTTGCAATTCTCCTTTCCCAATATAATTTCCAAAATACCAGCAATAGACGCTTTATTCTGTATAATTATATTCTTGATCATCAACTTCTTGTTAGGGGCATTTGCCCTCTAGCATTCCAAGTTAGAATGTTCACGTGGTAAGCTTTCTTAGGGAGAGTTTTTTTTGCGGATCTTCTTTTAACAGCAGTTTCAAATTCCTGTTCATTTTTCACTTCTTGTTTTTGCTTACCAGGAGTCTCAGTTGAGTTATTCTCTACAGTGTCTGGAGTCTCCTTTGTAGAGATGTTTGAATTTTCCATCTCTTATTAACTTGTTGTACATTAGTACATTTTTTCCTTATTGTATTGTCTATTGCATCAGGAAGGTTTATTACAACCTCTTCATTTTGCTCAGTATTTATCTCCATTGGTTTCTTGTGGTTATGTTATGGATGCATTTATAGGGAAGACATATATGCGGAGATAGGCACAAAACCAACAAACAAACACAGTACAGGAAGTCGAATAGGAATAGGAAATTGAAGTCGAATAGGAATGGGAAATTAAAGTCGAACAGGAATAGAAATTCGTTTTCAACTTGGATAGGAATTCTATTATAGTGGGGTTAATTATTGTTTATCTTTAGAATAGGAAATTCGTTGTCAACTAGGATAGGAATTCTATTACAGTAAGGTTAATTTAGGAGATACAAACGCTATATATTGAGGGTTTACAAAGGAATAAAGGCAAGCAATATTTTCACAAAATTATTCGAGATCGGATTCTCTCTCTTGATGAGGTCCCAGGTATTTATGTCCCTACAATGAGCTTATCTTTGCCTTCATCATAGGGAGGAAGAAGAAGAAGAACAAGGGAAAGTCTTCCCTCAACGATATCGATTTTCTAGCACATCACACGGTGACTCGAGCCTAGGCCAAAGCTAATAACAATTTGGTATCAAAGCCAACACCATGAGCGATTCACCTTCCGACCCAGATCAACTACACGTCATGATTACCGAATCAGAACGGAGAACAAACTCCCAGATACAAGAATTGTCACAGAAGTTCGATTAAAAATTGGATTTGCTCCAACACCTGCAGAACAGTTCAGTAGGCACAAGGGAGGCATCAGCCAGCAATGCCCCTACACCACAACGTCAACAACACATCTTGGAGGACGGTAATGCCCAGCCCTTTCAGGCCACCGGCACTATGGTGCCTCGATACATGAAACTCGACTTTCCGACATATGACGGCTCCGAAGACCCTTTGATTTGGCTCCACTGCTGCGAGAAGTTTTTTGCAAATCAACGAACAGCTGACAGAGACAAAGTGGGACTGGCTTCCTTCCACCTTCTTGATGAAGCACAATTATGGTTTCATCAACTAGAAGGGGAAAGAACTCGAATTGATTGGGGGGAGTTCAAGTACTTTTGCAAGTTGCGATTCAGACCGCCCGACCGCAACAATCCATTGAGCGATTTGGTTACTTTGAGACAAACTGAAACCGTTGACGAATATAACAAGCAATTCCATGAAAAATTGGCAAAGGCAAGCCATGTGGTGCGGGTCGATTAATACGTCGGCCTATACACAGTTGGGTTGGTGGATTGGATACACCTCGAAGTGGAGCTTCAAGAACTACTTGACTTGATGCATGCCATGAGCTTGGCACGAGCCTATAAAACCCGACGGAAGATGATGCGCAAACCGGGTGCGCGATGGGGGTTTGCAAATCCCAATCGCATCTTGGGTGGCAACCAATCGACTGTTAAGAGTACGACAGCAACTGCAATAGAGAACCCCCAAAAGGCCTAAGCGCTTACCTTTATCTGCTGACTGAACCGAGCAGAGATGGTCGAATAAAGAGCCAAGGGTTTTTGCTACAACTGTGACGAGCCCTACACTGTCAGACACCAATGTAAACGACTATTCTGGTTAGAGGTGGGTGATGACGAACTGGAATCTGCCATGGAAGAGGAACAAGGCTACCCCGCTATCTCCATTCATGCCATAACAGGCCAAAGGGGAACGAGCACGATGCAGATTCAAGCAGTGGTACATGGGTTCCCTCTGCACGGCTTAGTCGACTCAGGGAGCACCCATAATTTCATTAGCTGGACAGCCTTCGAGCACCTACGACTCACCCATACCGGTAAAACTGGAGCAACGGTCGCCGTGGCCAATGGGGACAGCATCAAATGTCTGGGCCTCTATAAAAGCATCCATTTCACTATTGACGGAATCAAGTTCGAAGCCGATTTTCTAGTCATTCCATTAGCAGGGTTTGATTTGGTGTTGGGAACCAAATGGTTACAAACCCTTGGCCCTATTCTTTGGGATTTTTCAGCACTCACTATGACCTCTGGGAGTAATCAACAGCTGGTGAGACTCTAAGGACGAGTCACTACTATGCAACCGTGAATGCATCTAATCGAAAACACCCCCAAGGAAGACACAAAATTAGAAAAACTCTTAACCAAATTCAAAGGCATTTTTCAGGAACCTACAGGACTTTCATCGCTCCGGAGTTACAATCACCGCATTTGCTTGGAGCCGAACACTGGCCCCATAGTCGTCCGACCTTATCGTTATCCTCACCTGCAGAAAGATGAGATAGAAAAGCAATGTGCACAAATGCTACAACAGGGAATCATTCGACCTAGTCATTCGCCTTTCTCATCACTAGTCCTGTTGGTCAAGAAACACGACGGATCTTGGTGATTTTGTGTCGACTACCGAGAACTGAATAACAAGACCATTAAAGACAAATTCCCAATTCTAGTTGTGGATGAGTTATTAGATGAGCTACGCAGGGCGCAATTCTTCACTAAGTTGGACATCTGGTCAGGTTACCACCAGGTACGGATGTTCGACAAAGACGTTGAGAAAATGACCTTCCATACACATCACGAGCATTTTGAATTCCTTGTAATGCCTTTCGGATTATCAAATGCACCTTTCACATTCCAGGCCTTAATGAGCGAGGTTTTTCGGAATCATCTCCGCAAATTCATCCTCGTATTTTTTGATGATATTTTGATATATAGTACTGATTGGGACTCGCACCTCCGCCACCTATGGACAACCCTTGACTTGTTATAATCCCGCCAGCTCTTCATCAAAAAGTCAAGGTGTTCGTTTGGTACCATGATAGTTGCTTATCTGGGGCACGTCATATCCTGAGAAGGGGTTACCATAGACCTCGAAGAAGTTTAAGCAATTGAGGAGTGGCCAAAACCACAGAATGTCACAACCCTTCGCGGGTTCCTTGGGCTAGCCGATTACTACCGAAAATTTATTAGAGATTATGGCCAAATCGCATGACCTCTCACTGCAATGTTGAAACAAAACTCCTTCACCTAGATGGAAGCAGTAGAGAAGGCATATGAGCAATTAAAGCGAGCACTAGCTACCAGCCCCGTCTTGCAATTAACCGATTTCACACAATCATTCATAGTGGAATATGATGCTTCTGGCAATGGGATTGGTGCGGTCCTGTAACAGAATCAACACCCATAGCTTATTTCAGCCACCAACTCGCCATTAGACATCACAAACTGGCGGCGTATGAGCGGGAACTTATCGATTTGGCAAAGGTGGTTCAACATTGGCGACCTTATCTATGGGGACGCAAGTCCATCACCAAGACGGATCACTATAGCCTCAAATACTTGCTCGAGCAACGTATAACAACTTCTCCGCAACAACATTGGATAAGTAAACTCATAGGATTCGATTTCAACATCGAATACCGATCTAGGCTTTCCAACAACCCAGCCGACGCACTATCTTGATGCCACCAAGAGACTTTGGAGTTGAAAGCCATTGGCCAGCCTCGCTTGGATCTTTGGGACAAGATACAAGCTGCAATAGCTAGTGACACCAACATCTAGCAACTTCATCATCGGTTGCAACAGGGAGCACTCCCGAGACCTTAGACCGGGTAGGAAGGAGTCCTCTGGTACAAGGGCTGAATTCACCTTTCTGACACTTCACCCCTAATTCTAGCAATCCTCTTAGGTGTTCATGATAGCACACACAAGGGTACACAAAAGACACTCTAACGACTTCGCCAAGATTTCCATTGGGAAGGCATGAAAGGTACGGTCATTGAGTATGTTGCCCGTTGCCCCGTTTGTCAACTAACAAGACTGCTTGCTTGCGTCCAGCTGGTCTACTACCACCCCTTGAACTGCCGACTCAAATTTGGGTTGACATATCAATGGATTTCATAGATGGGCTGCCCAAATCATAGGGCAAATCTGTGCTCTTCGTGATCGTCGATCGCTTTTCCAAATACAGCCACTTCATCGCTATGGCACATCCTTACACAGCTAAATGCGTTGCACAAGTTTTCATGGACCACATTGTTCATCCCCACAACTTCCCCAAGTCTATAGTCTCCAACAGAGATGCAACTTTCACAAGCTAATTTTGGAAAGAATTATTCCGTCTTAGCGGCACCAATTTAGCCTTCTCATCGGCATATCACCCATAATCTGATGAGCAAATGGAGGTTGTCAACAGAACTATTGAAATGTACCTTCGTTGTTTTGCAGGGAACAACCCTAAAAGTTGGGTTGACTGGCTACCATGGGCAGAATATTGTTACAACACCTCTCACCACACAGCCCTATGGGACACACCATTTAAAGTAGTTTATGGAACGGACCCCCCCGCGTCTCACGACATATACTCCAGGAGCAACCAAGGTCGAAGCACTGGATGATGCCCTCGTAGCCCGTGATAAATTGTTGGGCGAGATCCGCTCAAAGCTGCAAGCTACACAACACCGTATGAAGACCCAGTATGACAAAAGTAACAAAGAGGTCGAATTTGATATCGGCGACTGGGTTTGACTTCGCCTCCACCCACACCAACTATCCTTGGATGGGAGACAACGCCACAAACTCCAGCCCAACTTCTACGACCCATTTCAAATCATCCAATGGACTGGTTCAGTGGCCTATCAGTTACGATTGCTCGACAACGCCAAAATACATAATGTCTTTCATGTCTCTTTACTTAAGGCACACAAGAGTGACCCACCGCTCCAGCAAGCACCATTACCATTGATCTCAGAAGGCCGAGTAATTCCGATCCCAGCAATAATTTTGCGTTCCCACTTGAATAAGAGCAATTGGGAGTTACTTGTTCAATGGGTTGGCACGGGGACAACCGACGCAACTTGGGAAACACTGGACACTTTCCAAGAGGCTGACCCTGATTTGGAGCTCGAGGACAAGCTCATTTCTCAGGAAGCGAGTGATGTTATGGATGCATTCATAGGAAAGACATATATGCGGAGACAGGCACAAAACCAAAAAACAAACGCAGTATAGGAAGTAGAATAGGAGTAAGAAATTGAAGTCGAATATGAATAGGAAATTATAGTCGAACAGGATTAGGAAATTCGTTTTCAACTAGGATAGGAATTCTATTATAGTAAGGTTAATTGTTGTTTATATTTAGAATAGGAAATTCGTTGTCAACTAGGATAGGAATTCTATTATAGTAGGGTTAATTTAGGAGATACAAACGCTATATATTGAGGGTTTACAAAGGAATAAAGGCAAGCAATATTTTCACAAAATTAT
>JANZXP010000005.1:26094630-26102478 GCA_027576715.1 Erythroxylum flavicans | reverse complement strand
GTGGCAATTTGGTAATTTTTCAGACTTTCCGTCTCCTCTCCACTCTTTTGTTTATAACTTGGCCATCCGACCTCCGATTGTAATATGGCTTATAAGATGGCTAAGGCTACTTATGGTCCAATATTCAAGAGGAACCTTATGTAAGCAGATCCGAATCGGGATGTTGTCATGCGTAGTTTACCCCAACTTAAGACCAGGTCTCCCTAACTACAATAATAGTCTTATTGTGGACATGCCAAGGTCTGACCTAAACCACTGATTTTACTTCCTCTGAGCTTGTAAATCTGAATAAAAAGACATCATCATTGTTCACAAGAACATCAATCAAACCATGTTGCTTCCAATTGTTGAAAGCCCGCTACTTCATAATTAAAAATGCAACCCTTTTATGAAGGAAAAAACCAAGCAAAGTAGCTTCCATCTATCTGCTCCAGCCTTTAGAATTTTCTTTAGAGGTGACATTATTCTCTGCTTAGATGTCTCACTAAGAGGGCAGTACATCAGTTTCAGCTCAAGTCTAGCATCTCTAGCCACCTGATTCTAGGTTTTGCAAATAGGAGGAATATTGTGGTCCAAAGACGGAGTGGAACCTGTATGTTCTTCAACGGGAGCCTTAGAACAATTCAAGCTCAAAGGCGGGAAATGAGAGGTGTCTATAGGTTCAAGTTATGGATTGTTGGATAAAAGCCAAACAAATAGGTTACTGAGTGTGCAGAAGTGAAAGGAAAGAAGCAAGATAGGAGGATGTAGGAGTAGATCTTGATGTAGTGAGGAAGAAGAGGAAGAATGTTGAATGTTTTAAGTAACCTGAAGAGAGAGGTGATAGAATACAGAAGAGAAGAGAAAAGGATGAAGTTTTAAAAGGATAGAGTATCGCAGTGATGGCAAGGAGAGTAGGAAGCTAAGGAAGCAAAAGCCAAAAAGACTAGTGGTGAAGAATGAGAAATGAACAATGTTCAATCGAGAGAGAATAAGCAAAATCCATTAAAAGTATAATCGCCTTGAGATAACATCTTACTTGCTCAAGAGTTATTCAAATATTATAGGAAGAAAATTCAAGTATGAATTGTGTTATTACGGTGAATTTAAAAAGCTTCTGATTTTATAAAATGGAGTTTCATCGTTCACATGTTGAATGCATTTAAATTTTCTAAAAATTTCATCACTTGAATTGAGCAATACATAGTAACAACCTCATATAGTCTTTTTTTCAATGGTGAGCCAATAAATCCTGTTTTAAAGAACTGAGACAAGGGAGTATTTTATAGGTACTTGTTTATACTTTGCACGAAACCATTCACAAGACTTATGGAGCGCTATATTAGATTGGATACAAACCTTAAATTCCATAATAATTGTAAAAATCTAAAGATCAAAAGTCTAATTTCTGTTAATGATTTGCTCTTTGTTTGAGGGTTGATGATAAAACCTTATGGACGCTCATGACCTTACTGCACATTTTAAAGAAAATTTCAAACCTTTTAATCAATATGTAGAAAAGTTAGCTAAAGCAAAGCATTTAACTCCTAATATAACTAGTCTTCAATGTAAAAAGATTCCTTTTACCTACCTAGGTCTTCCAATTTCAACCAAGAGATTTCTTTAAAAAGATTGCATACTCTTCTTTGCCAAGATTAAAAAAAAGGCACAACAATTGGTGATGCAATAAAACTAGAGGTGATAAATTTTGTTCTCAATTTGTTACACAACACAACTTTTGGTTCTCTAACTTTTTTCCTTTCAAAAGGACTAATTAACGCTATAGAAAAGATGACAGGTTCTTATGGTATAGAGCCTAAAGGTATGATGAAATAGGAGGAAGTTTGTTAGCCTAAAGATGAAGGAGGCTTAATGAACCTACCCCACTCAAGCTCTTTAGTAAAACAATGCAAGCAAAGACACTTTGGAAAATTTTAACATCTGATGAGGCTCTTTGATTCATACGGATCCATGCTTTTTACTTGAGAATAAGTGTATCAAAAATTAAAGTTAAATCTTCAACATTCTATTTTATGACTCAGCTGCTCAAGTTGCATGATTCCCTAGTTAATGCAATTAATTGCAAGATTGGTAACAGTAGTAAAGTCTCCTTATGGTATGATAATTAGAGTAGTTTAGGTCTTTTCCACATATTAGATACTACCCTAGACTTCCTGTAACCATTCATTGATAATTCCAGACCTAAGGTTATCATCAACGTTAGTGAATTATTGAATCAAGTTATAGGCTTGTCTCCTTCACTTAGTCCCTCCTATAACCTAAACCCCCATTTCGAAGACTCTATCAATGGCTGAAACATCTTTTAGGGTAGTTCACCAATTGCTATTATAAGGAGATTTTTATATCTTAAGGACAAAGGCAAGCATAGGCCGATTTAATCTAAAGCCAAAGGATACTCCTAAAAGTTCTGCTTTCTCAAGTGGCTTGTAATCAAGCGATGAATATCCACTTTGGATATACTTAGCTTCCTAAGTATTCCTTCTGCCTATTGTCTTTGCAAAGCTCACCAAGAATCTATCTAACACCTTTCTTCATATCTGAATTCTCAACTGCAATTTAGGATCAAAGTTAAGCCATCTATAAAGTTAACACAATCAAGTTATCCTGAAATCTTTGAATGGATTAGCTTT
Source organism: Erythroxylum flavicans (assembly GCA_027576715.1). Lineage (NCBI taxonomy): Eukaryota > Viridiplantae > Streptophyta > Magnoliopsida > Malpighiales > Erythroxylaceae > Erythroxylum > Erythroxylum flavicans. Next base: position 26,099,848 of record JANZXP010000005.1, on the reverse strand, counting down.
GAAATTGGCCCTATTAATGGTGATAAATTCATTTTCCATATATCTTTTGGCTTGATAATGTATGCACCATGGAAGGAAAGGAATTGTAAGTTTTTTAGAGGAGCAGAGAATTCTAAGGAGTTGGTATTTTTCAAGCTGACCTCCTAGATTAGGAAGTAGTTAATTATGGTCCCAAACCAAAGATGGCCTAACAATCATCTAATTCATGTTTGGATTATTTTAGTCCTATCACAAAGGAATTATAGGCCTCTATATGCCAAGTGTGCACTACTAAAGTAACTATAACAATTGTTTTGCAATATGTTAAATGATCTTCGTCAAGCTTGCACTATCTTCTAATTTATAAACTTCCCCTAACAACAAGGTTGAGGATGGTCTCTCGAGGTTGATTCTCCTATAGTTAAATTACTCATATTCTCAATGACAGTATGCTAATAGTTTACAATCACCTCATGTTGGCTTCATTAGCATATTTACCAGGTTTATATTACTTCTAAAGTGATAATTTGTATTGGCTTTTTCCATGTTATGTACTCTTCTTAACCATTCCATAAATGTAATTTTTTAATTTATAAAAAATACTGTGAAGTAACTGTTGCTTAGATTTTATGAAACACCATTCCTTATGAAAGCTTTAAATCATAAAATTGAAAAAAAATGATCTTGAATAATAAGACCTAATCTTTAGGACAATTATGTATAGGAGTTGATGTATATTTCGAAAAGGTCAACTAGAATTATTTTAAAGACATTAAATATGTATATAGATATGGAATAATTTGTATTAACTTATTGTCAAAAATTCTTATATATCATTTTCTTTTTTGTCGTTATAGAATAAATAAAATTATTTAGTTATATATTGAAGTAAATTTATTTTTGGTTGAAACCCCAAGTTCTAGCCATCACCTAGTAACAATCATATATACCAAAAATGACAAAAAGGTTCTTGACTGCAAAAAGACTCTTCACTATTAACCATTCACAAACCTCTTTTCCATTCCTTATAAAGCTAGATGGTATTTATCTAAAAGTTCTGTAGATGTTTATTATTGGTAGGAAGGAAAAAGGTTACCAATGATCCTCTCCATTCTTTCCTATCTACATACTTATTGGGTCTCACATATTGCTTTGCCTAAAAGGGTGATGAACGATATTGATAGTCTATTACCCAAACTTCCCAAGTTAATATGGTCAATTGTATGCCAAGCTAAAATTTATAAAAGGTTGGGAATCAATTCAAACCGAAGTAAAATCATACTCATCAAGGGACATTGGAGACTTTGTTCTAATGGAGAAAACCTTCAGATGAGATGGACAAACGTCCATTTTTTAAAAGGTGCAAGTATCTGGAATGTTAAAGCCACACCTGGAATGTTTTGGACACTTTCCAAATTGGCCAAATCTTGAAAATGCGAGGGATTCTTCGCTTACACATTAAGCAAAGGATTGGAGATGGCAGCACATTACATGTCCTCTCTATATGCTAACTAATTTTCAACCTCTGAAATCCATAATCCTTGCTAATATATAAGTTCAGACATTCATCAAGGATAATTTTTGGCATTGGCCCTTCGATGCTACAAGAAGGAGAGAAGAAATCATAAATAGTGTGCCCTCTTACTCCCTTAACTTGTCTATACATAATACAGTGATCTGGACCTTGGGTAATCTCCATTTTTACCAACAAGTCCTACAAAAAGCTACTTAATGACCAGCATATCAAGAAACCTTGTTATAAGCTAATATTAGACCCAACTATATATCCTTATCACTCATTTATACTGGGGTTGGCAACTTGTCAAAGACTAGGAATCGAAGACACTATCAAATACGTCATCACTAGACTAAGCTTTGCCTTATGTAAGCAAGCTCCTGAGACCCCCCTAGATCACTTACTTCTACTACATATATTCTTCTTGGTTATGGAATAGCATTCTATAACTCTTCATATTACAATGCTCTAGCTTATAGTGGACGCATATAATGTAATGGCTTCTTCAGGTATCTTTCACTTACAAAGGAAATTGCAAACTATTTAGAGCTGCCTTTGGTGCATTAGTTTACCTTATATAGCGTGAAAGAGACAATAAAATATTTGGCTTGAGTTCTATTAATGTCGAAACTTGTCTTCACAATCTAAGACAATATAGCATAACTAAAGCCATTGCCTGCAACCTACAGTCTAATACATCTCCTTATACTTGTAATAGCTAGTTTTTGGTTTGATGTTATCTTTTACCAAGTGGTGACCGTTGCTCAAAAAAGTTGGTGTTATTCACCTAACTAATGTCCTTTAGGAACGAACACTTTGTTCCTTTGTAATTTTTACTCTCAAATTATGATCTTGTAACTTGTTATTTATTTTTTTAATGAAAATTTTTTAACTTTTAAAAAAGTTATTAGAAAATCAACCATGATCAAAACATAGACATAGTAAAAATTTTTATTTTACAAATTCCTAATTGGATCTTTTTAATTGAATGACTTGAAAAAATAAGAATTAAAAAAATGGTTGAAACATACTTTATTTGAATTCCTACAAAAGTTTTTCTTCTAAAACTATTAACCACGAGCTATTTAAATGTCTACTCTTTAGTGGTGTCTACAAAGCAAATAAAAAGAAATGAAACACTTTTTTAGAGGAAAAGACAAGAATACTAGCTCCATAATACCTTTTTCTACTTATAGAAAAAGACTCTAAGGTTTCTTTCTAATTATAATTAAAGTACAACTTTAAGTATAATTATAATTTAATTGTAATAAAAGTAAATATCTAAAAATCGATTCTTGAAATTTCTTAAAGTTCATAATTATGTCTAACTTAATTTAAATTAATTTTATTCTTTTAAATTACTTTTTATATATGACACGTTAGGTTCTTAATATGTTGGAAATAATTATAAATTAGAATTAGAATTAAAAATTAGACAAGTTAAAACTCTTTTAAAGTTATTTTTAATTGTTCAATTAAATAATTTATAACAATAGATCAAGATTAATGTGTAGTAATATATCATAACCATCGAAATATTAGGAATATTAAGGTTGTTTGACTTAACTTGTCAATACATGTTATTTTAAAATTAAAAAATGCATTAACTAAATAGCAACATTTGGTATATGACGAAGTCAATCTAGGGAATTATCTTAACTCAAATAGTTAGACAAAGCCAAGAATAAGGAAAGATGAAACATATTGCTCAAAGGAAAGTAAATAGCTAACATAAGAATTATAAAAGTGATTCCACAGGTTAGCCTTAAAGAGTTGTATTTTTGAATCTATACCAATACAAGGAATTTTGATCCATTATTAAGTAAGGAGAGACTTTAAGATTCTCTACTTCTCTAAGATCACCATTGATGGGCAATGCATAGAAGATTGAGTTATAGATCCCATTATATAGAATGGACCCTCCATTTTAGAGCTTCCCTTAATCTAGATCTTAACTAATTCTCTAAGTAGATGTTATTGTGCTACTACATCTTTTGACCTCTTTGTTAATTATTAGTTATTTCCTAATACAATGGATAAGTTCAGTTAATACCCTCTTCTTGGAATTCTCCTTTACCTTGAAGTAGCTCACATTTCTTTCCTTCTATAGTCTATATAGAAATAAGCTAAAAACTATCACAAACCTTGCCATATTCCCTTTGAATATATTCTTATTTGAGTGTAACCTACATAATTCAGCCTCGATTTATTTAGATAGCATAATTCTTAAACACCATTATAAATATCAAATAAGAATTTATTTTTAAAAAAATAAGTTCTTGAGGGTTTCTAGATTGTCTTTATACAAGAAGCAAGTGCTAGACAAATTAAGATAACTCAATCAGTCAAGAGTTGCTAATTTATTTTGCATAATCAACCACAAGAAGAAGGAAACTTTAGGCAATAAATGTATACTCAATAAAACATTTTACTAAGCTTGATTCTATACTTGACTTCTAAATAGTTCTTTACATAAGTTATTTGTGAATATATTCGATGAATGCTTAAGCCAAACATAAGAATCATTTCTTAAAGGATTAGGAATATATCTTGGTATATTGTGTTCAAGTTCAGGTGGAAAGTTCCTTAACTAATTTGCATTTGTCCAAAACTTCACTTTGGGGTATCTTGGAAAACTCTCTTATAATAAAGGTATTAGATGAGTGTTGTTAATAAGCCCATTTTCACTCTAGTTATCAAATAACAAAGAAGAAATTTTGCTATTTCTCCCCTTAAACTTGAAGTTCCCTGCCAAGCTCTCCTTAATTTTAAGTAGTTAAGATAATAACTATAAGAATGAGGACTTGATCCTAACTTTCTGTATGCTTTTAACTTCTAAAAATAGGTATGAATATATCAAGCCCAGAGTGAATCCTTATTCTCCATCAAACTGTAATCTTTTCTCCATATAGACCATATTACTAAACTTAATTGAAGTGCCTCTTGAGCCCCTTCCTTCTTTGGTTTGCATACCTCTTTCCATATATATTTTAGATTGTGATCATCAACCCATAGAATTCACCTCATCATACTTTCAATTGATTTGAAAAGGACTTTAGAAAGGAATATGAGTGATGACCAATAAACACAGTGTGAGTTTATAATTTCACCAATTGAACCTCCCTACAAATGAAAGAACTTTATTACACCAACTACTTAGGCCTCGTTTGGTTAACCACCAATCATCCATTTTTTTAACTGATTTGTTGTTTTCAGTTGATTGATCTATCAAATAGCTGCTTAGAAGTGTTTGGCTAATAGTTGATTTATTGGCTGATTTAAAACAAGCAGCTAAATATGAAAACGCTCGTATATAGGAGGGTTTTCTACCACCAGCCAAAATTTTAAACTTCAATTCCTATTTAACCCTTTCTTCTCATTGTATTGAAGATTGTTAGTTATCATCGCACATTTTTGTGTGTAACGAAAGATTATGGAACTTATTGTTGAAATATAACCATATGGGCGCAAAAACATCTTGTAGCTTGTTATGTAAATAGGTGTAGGTAGTAATAGGTTAGAAATAAAATGTTGACTTTAATTGAAAATGAAAATGGAAAGACCTGTATAAATTTCTCAGGGATGATGAAACAATACAAGTGAATATGACTTGTCTAAATAACTTGTCTAAATAACTTGAAATGAAGGTCCTATAAAAACCATAACATAGAGGAATACAATAATCCTATTTCATACAGTAGTACAAATATACACGGACGTTAA
>JANZXP010000005.1:26084630-26092130 GCA_027576715.1 Erythroxylum flavicans | reverse complement strand
ATCATTTATTGACTTAATCAACCATCTTTATATAGTTCAAAATATTCCAAGCACTACCAATTAAGCAACTTTAAATAAAATAGGTCTTAATTAGCATCAAAACATAATAATTGTCACATAAGATAGCTTCATGATCTTAAGTCTAAAGATAAATCATATAACCATCATAATAAAGAAATCCACAAACATAAAAATAGTGTTCTATTCAGAATCCTCATAATCAAGCATATTCAGTGGATTTATTTTCTAATAAGCACTCATTAGTTTGTTTAAATATCTTTATAGTTTAGTTAATAAGTTCGACTACTTCATTCAAAAGAATGAAACATAACAAGTTCTAGTCTTCTCGCTCTATTAATATCTAATCTTAATAGAAAATTAACTAGAAACAATTTAAGGATAATACATGAGTGTAATTTGAATCTCAGAATTATGATCTCATTATAATTTTATTTGCAAAATATATTTATCCAATAGAATTTGTATCATATGTTAATAAAAAAACATGCATAATATAAATATGCCTCTGATTAATTATGTCATAAATATATAATCAATTGATTGGTTATAATGCATAAACCTATAATCTTGCACTTGAATTAAGTCAATTGCTTAAGTATTTTATATCATATCATCATTTGTAATCAAAGGCACTATTAGATAGTGATTTAGTATGAAATTTTGAAAGATTTTCTTTATAGTACTTTCTTAAATCTTTCTAATTTTATCTCAATTATCATCATAATTAAGAGAAACTGATAAAATACTTACTTTAAACTTTGATAAGATCCTTTTGCATGCTTAATAGCTCTAATGTTTCACAGTACTTTACTATTTCAACAATGCAAATAAACCATACCAAGTTCATTAAAGAAATTTTTAACAAAAATAACCATTTCCACTAAATGAAAAGTGTTTTGTGGCTTGATTAGCAATTAATACTACGCTAAAGCCTTTCCAACTCAAAATAATATTATTCTAAGTAAAATAAACTTTCATTAAGACTTACTTTTGTCAAACTAAAGTTAATATCAATGTGAAACTGAACTCAAATATCAATTTAAACATAAAATAATAGACATCTTTAATACTTCATAAATATTAGTTATCTCATATACTAAACACCTTTAATACATTATTTATATACTTGGATTAGAATAGGTAAATAATTTTTGTATCTATCTCTATAGACCTAATTTTTAGAATTAAATTATTATTTTTTATATCCAATAAAAGTCATCATTGGATTATCAACAATTGAAAATGTGAATTATTATTTTCTACAAGCAATACATCATTACATATTTCTATTAAAGAGGAAAATTATAATCTAACTAACCTTCTTATGAATATGATATATCTATATTATTTCTAAAACAAACTCTTTTGATTCATCCAATATCTGAATCTTTCAACATTCCATGACCTTTTGACTATGCATTAAATGTATCAGTAAAGGAACTAGTTCTATTTGGATGTACTCCTATGAGATTTGACCTTTTTCAAGTTTCATCATACTCCTATTACTTATCTTAATAACCATTTTCCTATAAGTATACATTGAAATAGACATCTTGTCCAATATGGTTTGTAAGATTATAACCAATCTATTTAGGTATCATATAAGGTTTTATTATTTAATTTAGTTTATAAACTTATTAGATAATATATACTTCAACTAAGCATCACATCCTCAAATTATTAACTTAGACTCTTTTAAAGTCTCATAATTTTATGTCTAGTATGGAATCTTTCTAATTAGTTTAGTTAGAACTATCTAAGGTAAGTTATTATACTAGGAATAATTATAAAAGATAACTACTGCTTTGTATAATATCTTAAATTGCCTTTTCTTCCAAATATAAAATCATATTGTTATGATTGTAGAGATATTTACTAAAAAATATCATTCCCTATAGATAACCAAGAAATTTTTTATCTTACCACGTGGATCCCATCAAAGTACTTTACTATACACATTATTTGATTTCTACTTAGATTTAAACACTTTGAACTTTTTAAATTCTAAATCAATATTTCATTAATACATATGACTATATCATATAAAGTCATTGATAAATACAATGAGATATAATTATGCATTCTTTTATGAATTACTATACATCCGATAAATATATATGTATATGTGTGTCTGTGTCTGTGTCTGTGTGCGTGTGTGTGCGTGCGTGTGCGTGCGTGTATTCTTTTATGAATTACTATACATACAATAAATGTATATATAAGATTTAGCAATACCATAATCATCCTTTGACTAAAGGTTGATTTGTTTATCCTTTAACATAGCAAGTTTCACAAGTTTGATACAATTCATGTTCAAAGGATACATATATCCTTATACGCAACTTTTATGGTTTTCATTATTTTGATTTAACTAACATATTATAAAAGGATACTCTTAATTATCTAACATTATATTCTTACTGCTTATGTTAAACATAGCTTTTCCTTTATCCAACACACACAAACTATTTGTATAAACTTAGATCATCTAATTTTACTCAAAATTTTATTTCTTATCATACTTTGAACATTAGAGTAATGTTGAATCCAAATTCGATATCAAATATTTAAAAATATGAATTAAAAATATATATGATCTCTATCATCATATGTTGGCAAGAAATTTGTACAATTGTCTTCTTCCAATGACAACTATTATCATAATATAGCAAATTCCTTCAATTGTAGTTTTGATTTGTGCTTTTAGTAGGCCAAATTGACTAAAACAATTATATCAAGGCACTATGCCTTTCCTCTCTATTCCATGTAATCGTTTGCATTATGCTATTATAATATTGACATTCATCTTATACATTAACATTAATGTTTGTGAGACATTAGTCAATTTTTAAATGTCACAATATTTTGTCATCTATATGATATTTATATATCTTTCAAGTTTTTTTAAAAAATCCTTAATAGAAATTAATAGCAATATTGCATAATGGATGTACAACTTTCTTTTTATCCTTCTAAGAACTCTTCTCAAATTTGACCTATGTCTAAGGATTTTGGTTCACCAATTCTTATTATCGAATATAAAACAAAGGTAATTTTCTACTTAAAAAACAAAATATAAATGTAAGGAAAGCAAGTAATAGGTTATATGCCATGACAACTAATAAGATTAGGATTTTAATTATATATTTAATTACTCCAATTATTTTATTTAAAATACTTGCTCTCATTGCCATTCTGAAAAGTTACTCAAATTTCTCTAGTAGGCTAGGATCCTATTTAAATTTAGTTGATCTCGAGTTACTTAATAAACTAACTAAATGTAAATTAAGTACATAACATCCTTATTAATAACATCTTATGTGACTCTTAAATTTGTTAGGTAACAACTCTATAACATATCTTATATGTAATTTTTAGCCTTGTCTCTAAATTCATATAATCATAAGTTACTTATTCAAATCATACAAATTTAAATAAGTAGGACATTTTAACTTAAGATAAAAATACATGAGTTAAAAGGATCTTAAATTATTGAACAAGTCTTACAATAAAAAAATTATAGTGTTATGCTTAAATATTGGAAGGAAAAAATCACGTTCACAATTTTTATGTAATATTTAATGAGAGATTTAATTTTCAATGGTCTCTTCAAATATACATTATGTGTAGTCATACATTTAAACATGCAATTCTTCATACAAATGTAGTCAAATTATAAGCATGAATCAATATTTGATTCTAATCATTAGTATAATTTTCATAATCTAAAATAATATTTCCAATTCTTGGGATAATAAAATTAGATTGAATCATTGACTCTTAAATTAATCAAATTCCTATACCAAATAGAAATCTGATTTGATTTGAGAACAATTTTTATATTCAATTGGGAATTATTTTCAGTTATCTTAACTACCTTAACAATTTAAATGAAAATTATTCCAATAAATTACTTTTCTTACTTGTTATAATTTTGAAAAACTTATTTTTTTTAACTTCACAAGTAGGATATTCTATTCCAATTAGAAACACTTTTCCTTAATTAGAAAACTATTTCCTAATATCAAAATAAAAATACTCTCAAAATCAAATAAAAATTTTAAATTTATTTAAGCAAGTCTTTTAGATTATTTGTTTAGAGATTATTTCTTAATTAGTTATAAAATCATTCCGTAATAAATTATAAAGCTACTTTCTAAAACATTAAAAGAATTCCTTTTTAAAAATATTTTACAGATTTAGTCAAGAAAGTAACTTTTCTAATTAATTAAGAAGCATATTATTTAAACTAATAAAGAGACACTTTCTGAATAAAATAAAATAATAAACCTCTAAATAAATAATAAAATTATCTTATTTAATTCAAATAAAAATAAATAATTTTAATTAAGAGCCAACATTCTTTTTTTTTTTTTTGGAAAAGGTTAGTAATCTATTGAAAGAATTTAGCAAGTTCCCGTATAATTAAAGTTGCTTATACAAACTGACAGCACCTTAAGCTTCTAAAATATGCCATACAAAATTCAAAGTACGTCTGTTCCTATATGAACAGCATATGTCTACATAAGAAGTCACTTGCAAGCGCCATCCTCGTTGCCACAACTTCAAGCTGTCTCAGATTTGTTTTTGCTTTCCTTGCTTTCTTTAATGATCAACAAGGTTTAGTCACTTGTGTAGTTGTATTGTCTGCATCTTGCTGACTTCCGATCCTCTTTAAAATAGGGATCACTTGTGTAGTTGTATTGTCTAAATCTTGTTGACTTCCGATCCTCTTTAAAATAGGGATGACAATGAGCTGACTTATGAGTCTAAATTTAGGTGTTTTCAATAATTTGACCTATTGGCTAGACTCAAGCTTAAGTTAACCCGAGGCTCAACTATCATTTTGTTTAGAAGAATTAAGCTTTGGGTAAGCCTGAGTAAGCCAAACCTATATTCAATTAAAAAAGACGTTTTATACTTTAAATTAAAAAAAAAATTTCCAAGATTAGCTTTGAGGCTGATCCATTATCATCCCTAATTTGAAATTCATTCTTTGTTTCCCCGACAGGTTACATGTGCTTCCTCATTGAGCTATTGGCATCTCATCCTTCGTTCACACCAAGTAATTCTGCTTCTAATTCTATTATCCTATTATACTCGGTGTCTCATTTGTCGATATCCACATGAGCTGCCTTTCTCAAAAAAATAATTTTCTTAGTTTTAAAGCAACCTAATTGACCATAAATTCTAATTTCTAATTAAGAAAATAATTAATTTAATTATAAATTTAAGATATCATTATTATATATAACATAATTTAATTATGCAAGATAATTTTTTAAATATTGCTTGATTTTAGTTATTGATTTAATAATTAATTTAATTTAATAATTCAACTATTAAAAATAAATTAAATATCATAAATATTAAGAATAAATTAAAATGAGCCCTTTTGAAAATAATTTTCAAATAACTAGAAAACATTTTTTAAAGGATTAGTAGGAATTTAAACCAATTCTCAAACTATTAACCCCTACCTATTTTCCAACATATAATGATATCCACCAAGTAGAGAAAATTTGTTCAAACATTTTTTGAGAGGAAAAGACATGGGTGCTTAAAATTAGATCAATTCAGTCATTCTCTAATAAGCACCCTCGTTTGTTTAAGTATCTTTATGTTTTAGTTTATAAGGAAATGTATATAATGTGCACTAATCTTTCCACTCCATTAATGTCTAATATTAATAAAATATAACTATAAATAATTTAAGGATAATATATAAATCTAATCGGATTATTATTATTATTATTATTATTATTATTATTATTATTATTATTATTATTATTATTATTATTATATCATCGTAATTTTATTTCCTAAATATATTCATGTTATGGACTTTATCTCACTTCTTAGTTAATCAAACAAACACATATAAAATAAAGATGCCTTTAATTGATTACTTATATGTGCTTAAATATTGATATATTTAATTCATTACACTTAGTGATTAATACCTTAAAATGCTTAGGACACTCAATTTTAGCTCACATTTGATTTTAGGAGCATTTCGGAAGTAAAGGAGCTAAAGTGACTCGAAAGTATAGTCATTAAGCTATCTTCTCAATGTTCATACTCTATTGTCTTTATGAAGCAAGATGAAGAAGAAGATTAAAAGAAAAAAGAGATAAGGTAGAGCATAAAAGTGGAGAATGGTACATGGTAGTTCACAGTTAAGCTAAAATAAATGAAGAAACATGTTGTGTGATGGCAAGGTAGGGGTGGAATAATGAGACAACAGTGGAGGGACACCATTCATCATCAATTCCTCTCGGATTTTCAAGATGGAATAAGGAGACAGTAGTGGAGAGATGCGATTCATCATCATTTTCTCTTAGATTTTCAAGATGCAATAACGAAGATAGCAATGAACAGTAGCTATTCTTCATCATTTTCTCTTCAGTTTTTAAGATGGAAAGAGGCAACAACAATTATTCTTCTTGGAGATTGATGGAGAAGATGTAAGGCTAACATCCTGACACCGGTTCGAAGGTGAATCCACTCTCAAGTCATGGTTAAGCTTATCTCATCTTGTTAATGTTGAATTTCTTTTCAGATTGTTATTATTGTTTATGTTGATTGAATTAGGATTTGTAAAGATAACCTTGATATGTTATTTGAATTATTCTATTACGAACCTATTGCTAGAATGTTGAATATAATATGTAATCATTATATTTGATGTTCGTTAATAGCCACTAATGATCTTAATAATTGAGGTTAGTTAACCTAAAAGTGTGGGGTTATTACCTATATTGATCTATTTTCCACTTCTTAATGTGACTGTCAAATTGAATCTAGAGATCGTATCTTAGATTATTTGGTAGCTAGGTTTAATTAACTAGCGTCTCTTAATTAAACACATCCTAAGGGAAAATTGGGATTAGCAGAGCACATTGTTAGTCTAAGATCAATAGTTCGAAGAGAGGTGTGAAAACATTATAATGATGGAATATGTTTAATTGTGTCTAGGCTAAGATTGATCCTAAAACCATACTTTCCACACATTCGATACTTTTATCATTTTCGATTGTTTTTCTGTAATTTGTTTTCACTACTTTATTTTCTCAATTATATAAAAACCAAAAACCCCTTTTTTATTTCCTTTTCATCGATTATTTCCTTTTCATCGATTATTTTCATTACAAGGATTAACCGAACATTCCCTATGGATACAGTTGATGAGAACCAAGGTCAACATGTTCTTGATGGAAAGCTTGCTGCCATGGATGAAGGATTACATGGAGATTCACGTGGGAAGCATGCTGCCATAGGTGGACATGTTGCTATCAATGATCCATTATATGTTCCTAGTGAGCCAATCACAAGATCAAGATCCAAGAAGATCAAGGAAGCCATGCAAAGATTGGTGCAAAAAACTTGGGCAGATTTGGACAATTGGGTCGAATTGAAGTATTCACCATGCAAGAACAAGCCATTCAAGTTAGGCTTGGAAGAGGGAGATCCAATCTT
>JANZXP010000005.1:26055658-26072811 GCA_027576715.1 Erythroxylum flavicans | reverse complement strand
TTTCCTTAATCTCTCTTTGAGCTCATATGTACTGAAATTTCGGGTCCTAACCCTTAATATGAGAATGGGATGTTACATTTAGCACTTTTGTACAAACTTTATTTTGATTAATAAATCATTAATTTGATGTTTGTTTATATATGAATTGACATCGATCTTAAATTGAATTAATGAAGTACATGATACAAAACATAGCATGAAGGAAATCTTAATGAAATCATGATAATGAGATTCCCATCATGTGCAATTATGTTAGTATCTAAATAATCCCTAGTCATAGGATTAATAAGATAGGACATCATTAATCCAGATAGACTAGCACATGTTATACTCCTTGATTTGATCAAGCAGTGGATCTCACAAATTGTAAGAATGAGATATTTAGAGTTAACATGTGGATGCTTACTAAGAGTAGTAAGTATATCGGATAACCCGCTATGAGATTATCATATGGATGATTTATCAAATATCAATGATTAATCTTATCATAGCAATGGTGCAAATATCCTTAGACATGAGGTACTCAAGGATATCTTGGATATTAATCTTGTGTTTTGACATCATTCTTTATTACCTCAAGACGAGGTAGCTCTTAGGGTAATGATTAAGTACAAGTATTGGTATTTGAAGGTAATTGGGTAGCCAATAAAGAATTCACCACTGCTGATAGAAGGAGATGATACCCACGACCTCTTGTCGGGTTCATTTCTCAGGAGTCTCTGACTAGAGCAGTTATGTGTCATGAAAAGAGTCTTCAATGACACATGGAGTAATGAGATCTTAGGATAAGAACTAACATCACTTGGACTAGAAGTGACATAGTCAGTCTAGTGGGAGTTGACACATAGCCCATACTCTGAACCAAGTAAGGTATAGAATGGTGAAGGGACGAATTGCGTGGTAATTGTCTATTGAAAGGTTTGTAAGTCAGATAATTAAATATCGAAGAGTTCATGTGTTAATCTACTTAAATTATAGTAAACTGGAATCATGAAATCCTTCATGATTTGCTTGAATTAAGAGTTAATTTAAGTGGCATTATTTGCTCGAATTAAGAGTTTATTCAAGTGCCTAAAATAACCAAGAACCTAAGGGTCACACGCATAAAATATCGGATGGAAAACAAAGTATGTATGCTATTTTAAGAAGGCCACGATTGTGGCTTAAGGCACACCAGATGTACATAAGTGAGTTCTTCTCTTATGTACTTAACAGAGGTCTAACATGTTCTAACATACTCAAGTGAGATGATAAGGGGTCTAGAAGAGTTTTAGAGAGAGAGAGAAGTGGTCTTAAGTCTTCTTCATGTAATTTATGCAATTGTTGCATAAATCTAATTGCATGCAAGACATTCTTGATCTATCTCTCTATTTGAACATCTACTTGAACTAATCAAGTTTAGTGTTCTAACCACCCATACACACTGCTTCTTCTTCCTCTTTACGTGTTCTTGGATGATCAAGGAAGGGTTTGGTATTTTCTACAACTTAGACGAGGAGAAGAATCAATAAAGGAGGAGAACAAAAGGTACAAGTGTTTAAATTTCATGTTCTTATGATCTGTCTATGCATGCATGTGTGTTTCTGGATTTTCGAGGTTGTCATATGGTCGAAATTTAGATTCCGATACTTCCGCTACATTGTCATGCATTTGATGCATGAATCCATGACATCCCAACATTTAATTAATAGTTATTTATTTTATTTTATTTTATTACAAAAATTAAATAAATTATTAAATTAAATTAAATTATTCATAATTTTTGTTAATAATTAATTTAAATTAATTGAATATATAATATTAAATTAAAATTTTCATAATTCTTATTAATAATTAATAAATTAAATAATTAAATAATATATATTTAGTTGATACTAAATCAGACTATGAAAAAAACAAAAATAACTTTTTGTGGTTTTCATAAATTTGAAAATAAGAAGAAGCCAAAACCAAAAATAAAAACCAAAAACTAAAAAAAAAGTTTTTTTTACTAAATTTGAAAACAAAAACAAAAAATCATAAATATAACAGAAAGAAGCAGGCCCTTAGCTTACAACTCAGACAAGGTGAAAATACAGACTTTATTTACATCTAATCAAATAGTACATGTTACATATGATCTCTAAGGTGCTCCTGGATGTTTTGATCTATCTATAATATATTCTACTAACTATGGATTCCAGAGATCTAAGCTATCAAAGGACATTAAGGGAATACAATTTTCCATCACAGGACCTTGGGCCATAGCAGGAGACTATAATTGTATACTATCCCCATCGAAGGTAAAGGGTAGGAAAATTAAGACCAGAGGGATAGAGAAATAGTATGCTGAAGTAACACAAAGAACAAATATGGTAGACTTGAGATGTTTAGATTACTTTTACACTAGGAACAACAAGTAACAAGGTGAACACGTCATAAGAAAGAAGTTAGACAGGGTTAGGGTTAATCAATAATGTCTTACCCAATTCGATATTTCTTATGCTCATTTTAGGGAATCATTATGTTCTGATAATTTATTGATGAAAGTCCAAGGCATGACAAATAGTAGAGCTTCCAGGGTTCCATTCAAGTTTTTTAACTATTTGACAAGCAAATAAGGCTTTGAATAGGTGGTAAGGAGAAATTGGCAAATAGAGGTAGAAAGGGACAAGTCCTACTTCCTTATGAGGAAATTACAGAGACTTAGGCATGGTATTAAAAGCTTCACTAAACAAAATAAGATGGATTTAATAGCAAACCTAAGTCAAGCTAAAGAAAAAATAAGGAAGGCATAATAAGAATGTTATAAGTCCCTTTATGATCAGATGTTGAAGAGATCTAAGAAGTCTCATAGTTAAAGGAATACAATTCTACTTTAAATTTGCATAAATTTATCTTTAGACAGAAGGCTAGAGTAAATTGATTGAGAGAGGGAGATGTAAATACCAAATTCTTTCATAAATCAATTTTGGCTCATAGGAGTAAAAACAAAATTACTATATTATTTGATAAGGGGGGTCAAAGGAATATAGATTAAGAGAAGCTAGAGGCCTTTGTCATGAGTTATTTTAAGGAACTTATGGGTACCACAAGGCAAAAGGAGAATACAAATAGAGAATTTGCTTGGGCAATTAAGGAGAAAATTAGTTAACAAGCAAAGGAGTTGTTGGTTAGTCCAATCATAACTTAGGAAATGAAAAAAGTTTTACTTAGCCTAAATACATCAGAAGCTCCTGGTCCTAATGAATTTAATGCTCATTTCTTTCAGCATCCTGGAGTATAACTAGTGAATTGATAATGGAAGCAATGCAAAAATTATTTTCCTCCTTTAAAATGCTAAGGGAGATAAATAAAAACACATATTTGCCTAATTCTTAAGATGAAAGACTTTCGTCCCATTTCCTGCTATAATATTGTTTATAAGCTAATCTCTAAAATACTAAATAATAGACTCAAGAGTTCACTAAAGCCTCTAATAAACCTATCTTAAAGGGCCTTCATTCAAGGTAGATCCACTGGTGATAATATACTACTAGTTCAAGAATTGATGAAGGACACTACAAAAAGATCTATCAAGTGTTGTGCACTCAATATTGTTTTTTCAAAGCTTTTAACACTATTAAATGGGATTTCATCACTAGTTGCCTTCAAGCCTTTGATTTTCCTAATCATTTTTTTCATTGGAAAAAGGAATGCATCACTTCAATCACATTTAACATTTTAATAAATGGGAATCTAATAAATTAATTCAAAAACTATAAAGGAATTAGGTAGGGGAACCCTCTTTGCCTTACCTATTTACTCTAGTTATTGAAGTTCTATCCAGGTTGCTACATGCTCTCACTTCTAAAAACCCTAAATTCAAATTCATATACAATTAAAATTTTAGGGATATAAAGATAAACCATTTTGCATTTTCTGATGACCTTAATTTTTTTGTGGAGTTTATGTATACTCTCTAAGTCTCATCATGATAATCTTAAAAGAGTTCATTAGGTTGTTAGGTTTGAAAGCCGATTTCTCCAAAAGTTGTATCTACATCTCCTCTGACATCTAGAATAATGAAGACATAAGTAGATCAACTAAGCTAAATGTTCAATCTCCTCCCTTCAAATGACTAATAGTACCCATCACAATAAATAAGCCAAAATATGCTAATTGTTTTTCTCTGCTTGAAAGCATATATCTAAGATTAATGCCTGGCAAAATAGATGCTTATTTATAACTGGCAGACTGCAATTTATCTCATCAATCTTAATGAATGTTCACATACATTAGAGTGCTCATTTGTCTCTACCTAAAAAGATCATAAAGGGGCTAGAAAGATGCATTAAACAACTTCTCTAGTCTAGGAAGATAGGCAACTCGAAAGGAGAAAAGTTCAAGTGGGAAGAGCTATTTCTCACTAAAGAGAAGGGTGGACTAAGCCTGGTACCCCTGATGACTATACAAAAAGTCCTTTTATCCGAGAGAATTTAGAGATTTTTTAAGAATAGGGAAACTATATGGTCCAACTCAATAAATGAATCTACCTAAAGGAATCAAGTTTATAGTAGTTTAAGTATAACAGGAAAAATTCATGAGTTGTAGACAACTACTCAATATGAGGGATCAAATTTACCCTTAGATAAAGCAGCAAATTGGAAATGGTGAGCTAACGTGGTTCTAATTTGATAATTGGAATGACTTAAGCTCTTTGTATAGTCGAAATGAGATGTTGCACTTGACTTTAAAAATCCCATTAAGAGCTAAAATAAGTAGCACTATCTAGGGTAGAGCCTGGAGTTGTAATTTTAGTGGAGCTATTGGTTTCTTGAACCGTTTACTTCATAGTATACCTCCAGCTAGAACAGACAAGCCTATATAGTTGAGTAATAACTCTCTAGAATTTGCTACAAGATCTTTAGATCCTACAATCCCAAAGTTCCTTACTATGAGCTTATCTGGAAGAATACTCTCTCCCCTAATGCTTCAATTATCAATTGGTTGGCTATCAAAAACAAGTTAAGAATAAGGAATAGATGGTTTGGAAGCTTTGGAACTTTATGCTAGAATAATCTAGAAACTCTTTTTTCGATGTAAAATATCCCAATAAATTTGGAATCAAGTTTAAAACACAATGTAGGTCTATTGTCCATGAATAGAATGGGCAGATATAAAGTGAGATACAAGAATTTTTAAGGGCAGATATAAAGTGAGATACAAGAATTTTTAACACCCTTAAAAAGTATGGAATTATCTTTAAAACTATAATAATTTGTAGTATATACACAATATAGAGGGAGATAAACAATCGATTATATAGAGGAATAGAGCTGGAAAACTAAATCCTAGTGGACAAAACTGTTAATTGGATTAAAGAGTTCCTAATGGCACAAGATATTTAGTCCAAAGTCAAACAAAGAATAAAGATATTATGGAATTTGTAGAATTCAATGTTTTAGACGTAGGTTGATGCTGAAATATTAAAATTTGTATTTTTCTTTAGGGTTAAGATAGATTTCCTTATCATTAAAATGTTTTCAAGCTTTGCTTAAGTTAATAAAATTATTTATTCATTTTCCAAAAAAATGACATACTGCTTCACACTCATCCATGAAATTACTTCTCAAACTAAAAGAAATAGATAGCCAAATGTGGGTTTTCTTATGTCAACACTTCCAATATAGTCTTAGTTTAAGTATCAATTACCTCAAGACAATCAAATTTCCTATAGGTGAGTATAGAATATTTTGTTTCTTGTAAATATCTTAATACTTTCTTTGCGACTTTCCAATGTTCCAATATAATATTACCTTGAAATCTATCTAACATTCAAATAGCAAAACTAATTTATGTTCTATTATAGATCTAAGCATTTATTAAAGTCCTAATAATAAATGCATAAGGAATCTTTTCCATTCATATGCATTCCAATTCATTTTTAGGGCATCATTTAAAACTAAATTTCACTCCCTTTTAAGTTAGAACATCACTTACAAAGCACTTGTCCATTTTGTGTCTCTTTAAAATTTTATTTATATATGTTTTTCTTGAGAACCCTAAAATATCTTATGATATGTTGCAAAATATTTCAGTTCCTATAACATAAGATACCTTACCCATATCTTTCATTAAAATTTTTAGAGAGTCATGTAATAAAACAAGATCATTAGTAACAAGCACGATATCATCAATATATAAGACTAAAAACATAAATATTCTGCCATAGAACCTTAGTTATATAAACTAAACAAAAATGTTTTATTTAAATCCAAAAGAAGTAATGGTATTATTAAACTTGAAATACCATTGTTGGAAAGCAAGATTCAGTCTATATATTGACTTCTTAAGTTTACACACCATAAGTATTTCCTTCAACTAGGAGCCCTCAAGTTGATCCATATAGAATTCTTCCCTTAAATTCTCATTTAGAAAGGTGGTTTTTGCATGTATTTGATAGAGTTCTAAATCATAAAGAGATACCATCACCATAATAATTATCAACAAATCCTTTTTCAAAATTGAAGAAAAGGTCTCATTATAATCAATACCATACTTTTGAGTGTAAATGTTAGTGACAAGTCTAGCTTTATATCATTCAATATTTCCATTAGGGTCATGTTTGGTCTTAAATACACATTTACTTCTAATTGTCTTACAACCTTCTAGAAATTTAATAAGATCCCATACTTTATTGTCATCTATAGATTTCAACTCTTCTTCTATAATGTCTAACCACTGATTAGAATTTTCATTTTCAATGGCTTGTGAAAATGTAAATGGATCTTTATTAATTCCTAGGTCATCTCATACCTTTTGTAAATAAACTGCATCATCATCCTAAATAACTGGTCTCCCTTGTCTTTGAGATCTTCTTAACGCTACTTCATATGGCTCATCTATAACAAGTTTATTGATAGTGATGTCACTATTTGGAGTTTTTTTATGTATTTTTTTCCTTGTAAGTTGTCAAAATTTTTAATAAGTCTAGGGACAAATACTTGAGTAGAAGTTATAGACAAGGGAAATTTTATTCTAACTTCTTGAAATTTTACTTTACGTGATTCTAAACTCCCACTAATTGCACCATTTTTTATGAATTTGACATTTACAATTTCAATAATACTTATACTATTAGTGAAGATAATAAAATATGTACCCTTTAGACTTTTCTGGATAACAAATTGAGAATTCATTTGTTGTTCTTAATCTAATTTCTTTTTATATGGATTATAGATTATTACTTTTATTGGGCAACCTCAAACGTATAGGTGCTTTAAACTAAGTTTCCTTCCTTTCCATAGTTTAAAAGGTGTCTTAAGAATTGCTTTACTAGGAACCCTATTTAATAAATATATGACAGTTTCCAAAGCATACATCTATAATGATAAATGTAAAGAATAATGATGTATCATACTCCTAACATGAAAAAATCATTAATAAAAATGAAGAAAAATTTTCCTCCACTAAATAATAGAACATCAAAAGGCCCACATATATCAGTGTGTATAGTTTCTAAGAGTTAATTGCTTTTTATGGCTTCTTTCTTAATTTTTTTGGAATATTTTCCTTTAATACGATCCACACAAATTCCAAGGTTGATAAAATTTTAAACTAGAAAGATTTCATTCTTTACTAATATGACCATTCTTTCTTTAAATATGTGATCCAAACATTTATGCCATAAGTAAGCCAAAGTTTCATTTATAGAACCTTATCTAGTACTAAAATAATGATGTATGGTCAATAGAGTTTTGGTAAAAAGATTATCAAGATTTAATTTTTAAAATTCATCACAAAAACACTAGAACTAATAAGACAATTTTTTTGAACAAACTAAAACATCTGTTACTAAATTTAAAAAAGTATCCAACAATATCAAGTTTTGAAAAAGAAACTAGGTTTCAAGAAATAATAAGAACATAAATAGTTTGTGAAATATCTAAATGATGTCTACTGTCTAAAATAAAATAGTAAGTTTTAATAGCATTAACTAGAGCTTTGATCCAATTTCTCTTAGAGACAAACTTTTCATTTGAATATATAGTTTTGGTTATAAGGAATCCCTTTGTTATATTAGTAACATAAGTGGTACATTCAAAATCAATCCACCAAGTATTACAAGGAACTTCAACCAAATTTGATTATAAACATACTAAAGCCCTAGGCTTTCCTTTCTTTTTAAACCATACCTTATGTTTTACACAATCTTTTTGATAGTGTCTAGTTTTCTTATAAAAATGGCATCTATTGTTCTTTGGTTCTTTCTTATAAATTGAAGTTAATGATATGTTAACTTTGTGCAGTACAATCTTCCTTTTCCTTTTTTCCTCTTTCAACTTCTTTCAAGCTCCTTCAAGACTTACAAAATTAATTTAATGAACTATTTGTTTCTTAAGCCTTGCTTCCTCTTGATTAAGCATACTTTGCAATTCATTCACATTCCATCTATCCTTTATTGTATTGTAAATCCTTTGAAATAGATTATTTTAAGAGAAAAAAGAGTTAATAATAAACTGTACAAGGAAACTTTTCATTCACTCCTATTCTTATGGATCCTAATCTTGCAAGTGTATTTATCATTTTAGTGATATGTTCATATATAGAACAAAAACCTTGAAATTTATGGTGGTCAGAGTACCCATTAAAGTCCTAAAAAGTGACTTATGAGAAATATCTTCAAAAAACTTAAGATATTCCTTAACACATTCATCAGTTTTGGAAATTGTAGCCTTAATGTTGCCATAATCATTTGCCTAAACATTAAGCTTAACTTGTTTGAACTTTCCTAAAGTTTATGGAAAGATTTTTCTTCAACACTACTAGTATTAGTAGAGCAGTTTGCAGTGCCAAGTCATGACTAAGGATTCCTGGGTTGAAATGAACTTGTTTGCACCATTCAATAAAATTAAGCCTATTAAACTTTATAAATTAAAAAAACTGAATACAACAACAATAACAATGTTCCACTAGGAATCGCACTGAAATGCAAGGTCTGGGTAGGTTCAAAAGTAGGTAGCCTTCCTTAGCTAGTAGAAAGGCTATCTTTGATACACCCATAAGAAAAGAAAGATTTTTTAAATTGGTTGGAAGAAAACAACAAAAATATATCTAACTAAATAACTACATAAATTAAAAATAAAAATAAGATAAAAATAAATTGATAGATAAGAAAAAAATAAATAAATGCATAAAAAATATGCATTTGTGAAAGAAAAAAGAAAAAATACGAAAGGAGTAGTTCCCATTGATTTATAACTAGTAGAAGACTATATAAGACAAAGAACCATTTTTGCTATATAATCATATAATATAATAGGTAGTCCTTTTTGCTTACTTCCACTAAACGTAACAAATCAGGGCACTCGTATGATATGCCAATTCTGCCAGGTATAAAAATAAAACACAACCATTTTCTTCGCTTTGGGAGATAACATTAATTAGGAATTTTTCCATGGGCTTTCAATACTAAAGGAACAAGAGCTACACAAAAAGTGTTTAGGCTAATTAAAAGACACAATAATTGAAGGAAAAGATTCAAAAGGCATATAAAATGAGAAGGTCCTCTTTGTGTAGGATACTTTACCCATGTCCTAGTTCGCCAAAGTTTCCTATTAAGAGCCAAGTCCTTAGTAAGCTCTAATAGAGCCATATTGCTCTTAACCACCTCTCCTCAATTCTTCTTGGGTCTTTCTCTTCTTCTCTTATAGTCTCTGAGTACATTCTTCTTGTATCTTCTCATCGGGGTGTCAGGATGTCTTCTTTCAATATGTCTGAACTACCTAAACTTTGTCTCTCTCATTTTACTGTCAATGTAAGCCACACTTGTTTCTTACCACTTCATTCCTAACCTTATCTCTTCTATAAGGTTGCACATCAAATGTAGCATCCTTATCTCTGCTACCATTAACTTATAATTATAAGCTATTTAATGGGTCAACACTCTGCCCCATAAAGCATAGCCAACCTAATTGGTAAATAGTATAATTTACATTTTAGCTTTAGGGTATCTTTTATCACATAAAACTCCTAAGGCACTCCATTTTGGCTACCTTAATTTGATATGGTGAAGTATATCGTCATCCATCTTGCCATTACTTTTGATGATGGAACCAAAGTACTTAAAACAATCATTCTGTGGTATAACTTCAGTACCTATCTTAACCTCCATATTGGATACAACCTTGCAATATGAAAAGTTGAACTCTAAGTATTTAATCTTAATCCTACTCACTTTAAGGCCCTTTGACTATGGCATATCCCTCCAAAGTTTAGCATGTCATTAACACCCTCTTTTGTTTTATCTACTAAAATAATGTCATCAACAACCAATATATACCAAGACAAATCCCCTAGGATATTCTTAGTAAATTCATCCATAAGTACTATAAACAAAAAGGTGTTCAATAGGGATCCTTGGTGTATCCCCACATCAATAAAAATATATTTTATAGATCCTCTTGTTAACCTTACCTTACTCTAGCACCTTTATACATATGTCTAATAACCTATATATATGAAATAGGAACTCTTTTAGCTTCTAAGTACCTCCTTATGACTTCTCTAAGTACTTTTTTATAAACTTTCTCTAAATTAATTAAAACCATATGCAGGTCCCTCTATCTGTCCCTATAATATTCCATTAATCATCTAAAGAGATGTACGGCATCTTTTATGGACCCTCTCATATAACTTTATAGTATGACTGAATAGTTTGATGCCTCTACAATTGTTATAGCTTTGAATGTCCCCTTTATTTTTGTAAAGAGAGATTAGTATATTAAGTCTCCACGCGTCCATATTTTGGCAAACTTGAGGATCACATTATAAAGGTTGCCTAATCAAGTAAGACCCTCTTCTCTTAGGCTCTTTCACACCTCTATAGGTATCTCACCAAGTCCTATTGTCCTTACACTCTTCATCTTCCTTAAAGCTCTTCTAATTTCTTCTCTCATGATACGCCGATAAAAAGTAACTTTATGATATTGCTCAAAAGTGCTAAGACCACCCAAAGAAATGTTGTCATCACCATCTTTATTAAAAAAGCCTATAAAAGTAGCTTTGCTATCTTCTTTTGATGTTGTTTTCATCTATGAGCACCTATTGTGTTCCATATTTTATACAACAAACTTAATCACATCCCTAGCATTCCATTCCCTAACTCTTGTCAACTTAAAAATATTCTTTTCTTCATCTTTAATTTTCAATCATTGATATAAGTTTTCACACGCTATAACTTTGGCATTTGAGACTATCTTCTTCACCTCTTTCTTTTCCAATTTGTAACTCTCTCTACTGTCTACATTTTCATCTTCCGTGTTGCTATCAAATAGCTTTATAGGTAGACTTCTTGATCTTCACCTTGTCCTGAACATCTTCAATCCACTACAAGACTCCTTACTACACCTAGGCACTTTAGAATCATCTTAGTTGCATTCCTTAAAAGAGTTATTACTCCCTCCCTTATCCAGTTAGCATCTCTTTCTAGTTTCCATACTTCTTTAAACATTACTTTATCCCTAAGTTGTTCAATAATGTCCCTTATTATATTATTCCATCGAACTTTAGTGCACTTCTAAGAATAACTCTTCTTTCTTGAACCTTTTATTACAAGATCCATGAACAACAACTTGTGTTGAGTTAATAAGTATGTGTTAGGTATCACTTTACAATGGGGTTGTTCACTTCTTCTCAAAAAGAAGTAGTCAATCTGAGCCTTTACGGTTATGTTACTAAAAGTTACCAAATGCTCCTTTTTTTAATTGAATAATGAGTTGGCTACCACCAAATCAAATGCTACTAAAAAGTATAACAAAACATTCCCATTGTCATTCCTATCTATGTACCTGAAACTCCTAAGGGCATAAGAATATCCATTTGAGGTCATCCCTATATGGCTGCTAAACTCTCCTCCTAGAATAAGTTTCTTGTTGGGAGGAATCTACTAAATCGCTTCATTTATCTCTTCCCAAAGTTAACACTTAAATTGTCCTTCCAACCTTACTTGGGGTGCATAATGACTAACCATGCTGAAAACAATATCTTTCACCATAATATTTAAAGACAAAATCCTATCATTAGTCCTCTTTACTGCTACAACATGATGTATGAGTTCTTTACCAATTAAAATACCTACACCATGAGTTCTTTACCAATTAAGATACCTATGCTATTCCTTTTTCTCAAACAACCTGAATACAAAAGTTTAAACCCATTGATATCTTTCGCTTTAGCCCCCATCCACCTTGTCTCCTAGATGCAAGCTATATGGATCTTATATTTATCTAAAATCTCCACTATGATCTCATTTATTAGTGCTTTGAGCCATAATCTAAATACATAAATAAGATCAAGCAAAAATAATATTAACAATATTTGTATATTATGGTTCTCCTTTAGGTGAAACAAAAATATACAAAATAACAGAACTAATGCTTAGTATTAGTTTTACATTATTGATAATTACATATACTATAATTAAATATCTTTGGTATCTTTAGATTGTACTAAACATATCTAACAATGTATACCAATTAATCACAATCATGTTCATCGATATAAAATTAACTAATTAGTCTTTCGGCGATTCTTAAATATTTTATAACCATTGAATTTGATATATATCATTATGTCATTTCAATCATATAAGCATTACATAAATATTTAATTTTATAATTTGATCACATCGGTGACTGAAAATTTATTCACTACATAAATATCAAACTACATATATTAAATTATCATTATATACTATATATTACTAATTAATTATTAATCTAAAATAATCATATAATAGAAAAATATAATTTATTTATGCAATGGCTAAAATAATATAATTTATGGCCTAAAGAGTATATATTACTATTAGATGAATATTATTTTCTTTATTTATTCTATTTTAGTAGTTTTCGTGGAATAAACTTAAACTTAAATAGGCAAATAAGAAAATCACTAAAACTCAAACGACACATATTTTAACTTTTTTATGCTTCGTTAATAAAAAATAAAAATAATTATTTTATTTAATAAACATCTCCTTTTCAGTGATTAATAGAATTTAAACGCTTACATAATAAAACCAAAAAAATATGGGGCATTTAATCATATTATCTAATGGTAGATGTTCAGTATTTTATTACTTAAAATGATATATCGTACTTAGCCAATTTGAAGTTGACAATCATAATTCCTTTTAATCACACTATTGATAGTAGCTCTCATATATTATTGCTAGATCAACCAATAGAAGATGAGTTTTGATACACTCAGTTGCACGTGATATGATGATTTTACAAATAAAATATAAGCAATTTGGGGAGACATTCACTACATGCCATATGAATGTGGACTATTCAAAAGGTACCTATATGGAACAATGTTTTGAATATTGTACTGGAACTAATACTGGATTTATTTTTAGTATAATACTATACCGATATAGCTTAATATCAGGTACCATTTTAGATAATTTTTTAAATTTAGAAAGTAGTCCCTGAATTAAATTGCAAAATAGTCACTCATATATTGTATTGCATAATATATAATTTTACATCAACCATATATCCAAAAATTATAATAACAGAAATTTAAAATAACAACAATCTATTATTAATATTACTTTTCACATATTTTACATATAAATAAGAAACCGCAATTAATATTAAAAAGATTATTTAATCATCATCATCACGCCCAGTCTAAAATCCCGCAATAAAGCGGGATCTAGGGAGGTCTAATAGTACGCAGCCTTACCCCTATATAGTAGAGAGGTTGTTTCCGGTAGACCCACATACAGATGTGACAATAAAAGAGTAATGCAGGTTAAAAAAACAAAGTACCTGATATGGTGTCAAAGATCTGCTAGTACCTGATAAACTACAAAGTCTGACTCTTCTTGTCTCTAGTCGAGCTATGATCCTTGCTCAGAACCCTGTGAGTATGGCAATCCTACCATTTCAGTCGGCCTGGCGGGATCCTTCTCCATACACCGGTTCTGACAATCCAAGTTGTAGGACAGATCGCCTTGTTTACGACTTGCAACTAGAAGAGATATATAGAACATTGCATTGAACTTTCTATGGGATAGATATGCTGAGCGCGCATTAACGTAAACATCTCCTAATGACTTACTCAACTGTTTTGGTGGACTTTAAAGGGTATCGTTTACCCTTATCTGATCACGCCAGACTTTTCTATTTCTAGCTACTTCTTCAGTAAGGGCCAGCTCTGTCATATCTTTCTTGATTACCTCTCTCCAGTTCTTGTATGGCCTCCCTTTTCTCCTCCTGTAGCCCCTAAGGGTTATTTGCTCACAGTGTCATACCGGAGCATCAGAGTGCCTCCTACACACATGCTTAAACCACCTAAGCCTGATCTCTCTCAACTTGTCAGCAACACTAGCCACCTGTAGTCTGTCTCTCACTACACAATTTCGAGCGTTATCTCTTTTGGTAAGGTCACACATCCACCGAAGCATATGCATTTCTGCTACCAATAATTGTTTTGTATGGCTAAGTTTGGCGGGCCAACATTCTGCCCTATATAACATGGTTGGCTGAATCACCATTTTATAAAACTTCCCTTTAAGCTTTAAAGGAATCTTTTTATCACATAAGATCCCTGATGCGCTTCTCCATTGGACCCACCTAGAACTGATACGATGGACTATATCAGCATCGATATTACCATCTCTCTTAATGATGGACCCAAGTTATTTAAAACTCGATTTTTGTGGTATGATGTTAGTACCAATTGTTACCGCCACCTCATGGCCCATCTGGCTTCTCGAAAAATTGCATTCTAAATATTCCCTTAGTCCTGCTCATTATAAAACCTCTCGACTCTACCGTTTCTTGCTAATGATCTAACTTGAAATTGGCCTCCTCATTGGTGTCATCCACCACGACAATATCATCAGCAAATAACATACACTAAGGTACCTCCCCCTGGATATGTTTGGTAAGTTCATCTAAAACTAATGCGAACAAAAAAGGGCTTAAGGCAGAGCCTTAGTGTAGTCCAATACCAATAGAAAATGCTTCTGTGTCACCACCCATCATCCTTACGCTAGTCAGTGCTCCTTCATACATTCCCTAATTACTTGGATATACGTCATAGGGATGCATTTTGCCTCCAAAGACCTCTATAAGATTTCCAAGTCAATAAAAACTATATGTAAATCTCATTTTCATTCCCTGTAGCATTCCATTAGCTTGCAGAATAGATGTATTACTTCTATCGTTGACCTACCAGGCATAAATCTAAATTGGTTGGCTGATACAGAAGTAGTTCTCCAAACTCTCTTTTCAATTACCTTCTCCCACAACTTCATGGTGTGACTTAGTAACTTGATGCCTCTATAGTTGTGACATTGCTAGATGTCCCCTTTGGCCTTGTATAATAGGATCAACCTACTCAATCTCCATTCATCTGGCATTTTGGCTGACTCGAGGATCACATTAAAAAGATGAACTAACCACTCAATACTGACAACCCCTATTAGCTTCCATACCTCTATAGGTATCTCATTTGGCCTTACTACCCTTTCGCTCCCCATCTCCCTTAAAACCTTTATAATTTCTCCTCTTGTGACCTTTTCACATAGTGAATGCTCTAACACAGAGGGTTCGCCTAACTTATGCCGAGCAAGATGTCTTTGTTATACAGGTCATAAAAGTATCTCTTCCATCTACCATTAATGGCATGGGCCTTCGTGAGTACCTGCCCTGCTTCATCTCTTATACAGCAGACTTGGTTGAAATCCTTTGTCTTACGTGCCCTATCTCGTGCTAGCTTGAAAATGTTTTATGCTCCCTTGAACGTATCCAAATTCATGTACAAAGTCTCATATGCTTCTCCTTTAGTCACTGCAATTGACTTCTTGGCCTTCTACTTTGCCAGTTTGTACCTTACTCTATTAGTTTCCCGCTCCACCTCTGTTGTACTTGCTAAAAGATCTTTGAATGCTCTCTTTTTGGCTTTTATTGTCCCCTGAACCTCTTCTGACCACCACCAAGACTCCATTCTCCTGCCCCCTACCCTTTAGATACTTCTAGGAGTTTTATGGTAGTTTCTCTCACTATGAAGGCTACTCCCTCCCACATCCTATTAGCATCCCCTCTCATAGACCATGCGGCTCTATACTGAATTGGAGTCCTAAATTGTACCACCATGTCCCCTTTTAGCTTCCACCATCTAATTTTACGACTTCTCTTGGTAATTTGATGTGTCCTCCATCCCTTAATCCCTAGATCCAAAACCAATAATTTATGTTGGGTTGATAAGCATATGGCTGGAAGCACTTTGCAATCCTTGCACCATAATCTGGTTGTCTCCCTAATAAGTAGATAATCAATTTGCGTCTTGGTCGTGCTACTCTGAAACGTCACCAAGTGCGCTTCGTTTTTTTTAAATAAAGAATTTGCTATCAAGAAAGTGGTTCCACTATCATTTCTAGTGCCGTACCCGAAGCCCCTATGAGTTCCTGTATAACCGTCTGAAACAACCCTTATATGCCCATTAAAATCACCTCCTATGATAATCTGCTCAGTATTAGGGATTTGTAAAAGTACCCCATCTAGCGCCGCCTAGAATAGACATTTTTGTTGTATGTCTAAACAAGCTTGAGGTGCATATACATAAACTACATTGAAAACCACATTGCTAAAAACAATTTTAGCCACCATAATCCTATCATTAACCCTTGTGATCCCCACCACTTGGTTTATAAGTTCCTTAACCACTATGATACCTATCCTATTCTGCTTCTACGTATCTCCAGAGTACCATAGTTTGAATCCCCCTATCTCCTTTGCTTTAGCTCCTGCCCACTTAGTTTCCTAAATGCATGTTATTTGTATCATATACTTATCTAAAATCTCTACTAATTCTAGGGACATCCCTGTGAGGGTCCCAATATTCCAAGAGCCTATTCTTATTATGTCATCTCCTTTTTTATTCTTGCATATAGCATCCACCGAACCGTTGTCACTGATCCCACCGGCGCAAGTAGAAGGCATCCCTCCTATCTGGTGGCCCTCACAGCTTCTTGTGGTCACTATCCTAAGAAGTCCTTAAAAAGGAGAAGAAGAAGAAGAAGAAGAAGAAGAAGATGATGATGATGATGATGATGATGATGATGATGATGATGATGATGATGATGATGATGATGATAATAATAATAATAATAA
>JANZXP010000005.1:26028788-26046712 GCA_027576715.1 Erythroxylum flavicans | reverse complement strand
GACATGTGTCACTTGCCACATGTCACACTCTCATTGGCTCACTAAATTTTCTTCCAATTCAATTCCCAATTTCTCTCTAAAATTCCAATGGCTCAATTCAAAAATTCTTAATTGCATATGTCTAAATTTTCAGTGCCATTGAATAGTCATTTTCACTACCGGGAAACTCCTATTCTGTTATTTGACAGTTTTTCGGGTCCGAAAATGACTCGAAAAAATTTCCGAAAAATTCCTATAATTCTCTAAAATTTGGAAAACCCCAATAACCCTCTCCAATCCAATTTTTACACACACAAAGCCTATTTTTCAAAATTTCCATTTATTTACAATTATATCGGGAAAATGTCATGAATGCATGTACAGATATTTTCATGTGCAAAAATCACTATTCACAAATGCATGAGCATGAGATGTGTTTTCCAAATATCTCCGATTGATCTCCCGTGTACCCGTTTCTATAATTGAACCCTTTGTATGGAAATGGGATGTTACATTTTCCTTATAGGTTACTATTAACTCTTAACTTCCGACACTCATACCTTCACCATCCGACCACCATTTCTAGTAAGCTAGGACTTTACAAAAATCTCTCGGAACATTATACGAAACCTTCAACTTATTTCATTAGAAACGACCAAAATATGGAGGAATCATGACTGAAAGTTTCAGTTCATTTAGGTAAGTCACCGATCTCCTATTTTTAGTCATTTTTGGGTGAAAATAACACCAACGTCATGTCTAACGGCCCTAAAAACATAAGAAAGGAAGAAAACCTGATACCAATCGAACCATTTTGTTGGTGAATAGAAATGGGTCACCTTTGAGCTTTAAACTTTTGATTCTCACAAATCGGGACGAGTTTTGACACAAAATTAGTTCCATTGGATTCTTGGAGGTAAGCTTGTCAATTATAGATGGGTGGTGAAGATCATCGCCTTTCTGACACCAGCACGAGTACCCGACGCTTCGGTGATAGTGATATTTTTTTAACCAGGACAGAAATAGCTAGAAATAATTTTAAAATTTTAAAATATTATATGGATCAATTTTCATAAAAGTGGTATATGGAAATTCTTCATATTTTGTGAGATAAAAATTTAAAAAGGGTTATGTTCTTGTAGAAATGCATGAAATTGATTACATTAAGCTGTTGTGGATTAGAATTGAGTATATATTGATGTATTGAGTATAAATAAAGGTCTATGGGTTACAAATTGGGATACTTGAATTGTGAATTAGATTATTATGGATTTTGAGATGTAAATTTAAACTAAATTAGGCATAAACATATAGTTTAGAGGCCCAAATTGAGCTGTGGTTACTGATGGATATAGAAGTGTATTTTTATTGCAATAATGACCCTTTTTTAGAAGGGGACATTTTTACAGGGTAAACTCTACAGAATTTTTAATAGGCTCCTTATAAAGCATGACATCGCTATTTTTTAATAAAAATAGAGCTCTTTAGTATTGATTCACAGTCTTATTCTTGAGGTATCTAAAATTGGTTTAGGTTTTAAATATTAATAGTCGTTCCTGCTTTTCTTTCTACAGATCAATCAGAAGTAGAACCTTCCACTTTAAGACACTAGGTTTAGCGCAAAGGAGTGCATTCTACCTATGAGTTAATATTTTTGGTTATGAACATGTATTAGAATTCATTCTCATATTCATCATGAAAATCTATTAGCTGAAGGTTTATATTTAACAATTTTGATGATAACTATATAATATTTCAAAATTCAAATTGGATTTATTTCCTTGTATAGATAACAGTATTTCTTTTTAAAAGGAAAAAAAATCATAGGAAAATTACTTCCTTTCTTGCAGGAATCTTTTTAGTAAACTTTCCTTATTAAGATTTAGGAGGATCTTACCTTTTCGAACAATTAGCTCTAAACATTTTTGTTCCAGCAAACATGGTATTAAAAATCCAAACTTAACTTAAAAGTAAGGTGAAGCAACAGCTAATTGAAAAAGTTGACTATTTAAAGAAGAGCAACAACACTTTTGAAACAACGAGCATACATAGACTTTCAAAACATTTGAGCAATATCTATATTTTTCATACTCATATCATTCTTATTATCTTATAAAGTGAAATCACTCTATCAAGACAGAAATTGTTATTTGAGAACTTACTTTTGATTTTACATTTTATTTTTCTGTGAGCTTTTAGAAGTTTGTTATATACTTCGAGTGTGGAAGGTTGGAGAACCTTGAAAAATATGTACTTGTCAGCTTAGAGAGGCTCATCAAATGTAATACTCAAATTCTTATAGTGAAACACTCAAGTTAATACTTGGGAACTAGATGTAAGCTTGGGTTATAAGCTGAACCAGTATAAATCAACTGCGTCCTTTTTCTATCTCTCTTTAACTTTTAAATTTCTGCATTATATTTTGTGTGTTCGTTTTAAAAAGAGGCTCCTTTTGTTTTCAACTTGTAAGAGGTTCCTTTTAGTTTTAACAGGCGTATTCTATTTTTAAATTATTTTAACAGGATTTATCTTTCAGTAGACTCCTTTTATTTAAGCAAGGTCCTATCATACAAAAGATTTTTATCACCTAACAGACTCCTGTTGTTTAAAAGACTTTATCATCTAACAGGTTCCTACTATTTTTTATTCGTTAACTAGGATCTATTTACTATACAAATTGAAAGAACTTGCGAAAATGTTTTGTCACACACAATTCACCCCCTCTTGCATGTGTTTACTTTATCATTCGGTATTAGAGCAAGGTCTCACATTTATTTTGTTTTACAGCACGTGATAGATCATGGCAAACAACTTAAGAAGACTTGAAGGACAATCTGTCTCAAAGCCTCCTTACTTCAATGGAAACAACTAATCCTATTAGAAAGAGAGAATGACCATCTATCTTCAATCGGTGGATATCAAAATCTAGCAAACTATCAAAGCTAAAGCTACATCTCCTGTTGTTAATAACATAGAAATGTGGAATGATGCTGATAGAAGAAATACACAACTGAATGTCAAAATAAGACATCATCTGATCTATACACTATCTCCAGAAAAGTACGAAAAGAAATCCTACTATTCTACAGTAAAAGAAATGTGGGATAAGCTTCAAGTTACTTTTGAAGGAACGAATGAGGTAAAGAAACATAGAATAAGTCTTTTAGTGCATCAATACGAGACTATTTGCATGAAACAGGGAGAAATAATAAACAAATTCTTCAGACATTTCAACAATGTGATCACTGTCTTAAAAAACTTAGGAAAGATATATCCAAATGACGAGATGGTAACAAAAATTCTAAGATCATTACCAAAGGAATGGATACCTAAAATGACAACTCTGGAAACCACAGAAGATCGTGATGCAATCTCACTTGACTGGTTAAGAGGAAACTTAATGATTCATAAAAGCAAGCTTATGCGAGATGAAGGATCAATATATAGAAGAGGAATGACACTAAAAGCAGTTGACAAATCAAATCCATTAAATGATGATGAAAGTGATACTGAGTTACAAATAGATGGAGATAACGAATTCAACTTCATAGTTAGAAAATATGCTGGCTTTTACAAAAAGAAGCTTATGAATAAAAGAGAAGGAAACAAGAAAACTAGAAACAACAGGTTCCTATCAAAAGTCAGTAGCGGCAATAGCAATACACAAAATAGTCAAATCATATGTTATCACTGCAAGAAGCCTAGACACACAAGACCAAAATGTCCTCTTCTTCAAAACGAGAAGACATAACACAAAAAACCAAAAAGCATGCTATGACTACAGCTTCGTTAGATGAAGATTTTGATAACTTTAAAGAAGAAGAGCCTGAGGAAGTTAGCAAAGTTTACTTTATAGCCGAATCAGGAGATGATAAGGTATATGATTATGACTCTGATATTGAAATTGATGAATTAAGAGATACATACCATGACTTATGTGATCAGTATAAAAAATTAATAGTGTGATATTTCAAAAAGGTTAAAAAGTCAAAAAATAATGATGAATTGGAAAACAAAGATTTGTTCTCTAAAGTCACTTCTCTTGAAAACGTTAATAAACAAATAGTTTCTGTAAAAGAATGCTTAGAACAAAATATAATTTAGTTAGAAAACTCATTACTTGAAAATGAATCTGCTAAGATAAAACAATTAGAAGAGAAAGTTACTACTTTAAAACTCGAAAAAGAAAAATGTGCTAAGAAAATTGTTTCTCTTGAAACAGATCTTGATAATTTTGTTAATGGAAGAAACAATCTTGATGCATTATTTGGGAGTCGTAAGTGTGTTTTTAATGGGAGTGATAAGTGTGTTTTTGATAAGGCCAGAATAGAATATAATGAAAATAACAATATCAAGCCATACAAAAATTCTTTGTTAAATCCAGCAGTAGTTATAACCCAAACAACAGGAACCTAGTAAGTGGAAAAAATCATAACAACTATCACTCATCTGTTTTGTGTGATTATTGTGGTAGACATGGTTATATTAGTCACTCTTGTTAATTTGAAAAATGAAAAAACCATCTCAAATGTATGTTTGAAGACCAAAAGGTCAAACTACTAACATGAAAGGACACAGTAAGATTTGAGTACCTAAAATGAGATAATACACTCTGTAAATATGCTTCAAAATGGAGACAAAGAAAAATCAATGGACGGTTGATAGCGACTGTTCGAGACGTATGATAGGTGAAATATCTCACTTTAACTATATTGAAAGGAAAGATGGAGGTAATGTTGCCTTAGCTGATAAAAATAAGGTAAAGGTCACTGGAATTGGTAAAATCGGTGATTTTAACTTTACTTCTATTGATAATGTTCTTTTGTTGATGGATTGAAACATAACTTGCTTAGTGTAAATCAATTACATGATAAAGGTTACAGAGTTACTTTCTTCACATTACATTGTGAAATAATTGACAACCTTAATAATAATATTGTTTTCATTGGTCCTAAAAATCAAAACATATACTGTGCTTAATTGGAAGAGATATCTTCTCAAAGTAACAAGTGTTTTGTCTCAATAAAAAAGGATTCACTTATTTGGCACAAAATATTTGGACATGCTAGCATGAGCATTTTATCAAAATTGTCTAAAAACGAGTTAGTAAGAGGATTACTGAATTTGAAATTTGAGAGCAATCAGGTTTGTGAATTTTGTTTAAAAGGAAAACAAATCAAAAGAAGCTTCCCTTCTAAAAATATTATGACTACTAACCAACCACTTAAACTTGTGCACATGGATTTATTTGGTCCTACTAAGACTCAAAGTTTTAGTGGCAAACATTTTGTTATAATAGATTTTTCCAGATTTACATGGGTTTATTTTGTATCAAATAAAGATGATACTTTTGAATCTTTGAGAAGTTTTACAGGAAAGTTGAAACTGAAAAAGGGTACTACATTACATTGATTTAAAGAGATCATGGAGGAGAATTTGATAATAGAAAATTTGAAGACTTCTGCAACAAAAATGGTATAACTCACAACTTCTCATACCCAAAGACTCCTAAGAAAAATGGAGTTATTAAGAGAAGAACATAACTCTCGTAGATCTGGCTAGAACAATGTTATGTAAAAGGGGCCTACCTCATGGTTAATAGGCAGAAGTCGTGTCAACTGCTTGTTATATACTCAACAGTTGTCTCATAAGACCTATTCTGAAAAAACCCCCTATAAGCTGTGGAAAGGAAGAAAACCAAATATTGCTTACCTTTGATCATTTGGCTGCAAATGTTTCGTTCTAAATAATGGAAAAGACAACCTTGGAAAGTTTGATGTGAGATCAAATGAAGCTATCTTTTCAGGCTATAGTACTGCTAGCAAAGGATTCAAAGTATATAATAAAAGAACAAAGAAGATAGAAGAATTGATACATGTAGTATTTTATGAAGCACTATCTTCGACCACAACAACTGATTCAGATGATGAAGAGCATTCATTAGTACCTAAAAATACATCAGAGAATCAAACTACACTTATAATACCTTAAGAATTACAAAATCAAAAGGGCCCCTCTAAAGCTAGAATAGAGCAGGCTCCTTCATCTCAACAGGAGCCTATGTAACAAAAAACACTAAGAGAATGGAGAGGTCTTGATACACATCAATATATTTTGGGAGATCCCTTTGAAAGTCTAAGAACAAGATCATCGTTCAAGAACAAATTTGTTGCTCTCATCTCATAAATAGAACCAAAGATCGTTGAAGAGGCACTTACTGACGAAAATTGACTTTCAACCATAAAAGACAAATTGAATCAGTTTGATAAAAATAAAGTCTAGAATCTAGTACCTCGTCCTCAAAACAAGTCAATCATTATTGCTATGTTGTCTTTAGATTATCCTGATTCCTTTTCAGATGAAAAAGAAGAAACAATTGAAAAACAATATGCTTCTGACCAAGAAGAAGAAGAAGAAGAAGAAAGGAAAAGAAAAGGGAGAAGAAAAGAAAGAAGAAAGTGAAGAAGAATAAGAGACTTTCAGTAAGGGGGAGTTACTGAAAAAAGTGAGATTTCATATACCTATTCTCTCCCTACCCATTCCTACTCCATAAACTTCCATAATCCTAAACCTGGTCATAAAGAGAAGAAAGTACTAAAGTGGTAATAAATGATGATGGTTTAGATGAAGAACCTTTCCGGTTGGAAAGAAAATCACAGACCAGAGGAAATGTCACAAAATATGCACCACAAAAAGAAACTACTAAGGCAGAAGAAAAAGAGAAAGAAGAATCAAAGGAAAAAAAGGGAAGACATAAGAAAAGGCAAAGAGCATTTGTCTGAAGAAAATATTGAGGATGTCATTATAAGAAATGACCTCTTCCCCATAGATGTTTAATTCGAAGAAATCCCTAAGGCCAAAATAACAAAATTGAAGAAACTAACCATTCTTAATAAGGGAGAGGTTATAGCACCAGTGAAGTTATTCCAGTCAATGAAGGCTGAATCAAGATACAAGATGCGATGTAAGAAAAGAAAGGTGATAGCTGCATGCATCTTGCCTCCCCATCTATTCGATGATATAGGTATTCCCATCACTCTCTATTTTCGTGTTGTTGGTTGGGAGAATTTCTTAAGCTTGGATGAAACTGTGTATCATGAGTTGGTCAAAAGTTTTTACACATATAGGAGAAAGGAATAAATTAATGTGAAGCTAGCAATCATCTTTTGGGTATGTAATTACGAGATTCTGGTTACAAAGGAAATCTTAGGAAACATTTTGAGTGTAATTCCTTAAGGTAGGATAGACCTTCCTTATCATAAGTGGGACATTGCTAACATTGATCTGGGAGAAGTAGTGAACTTCATTTATATAAGTACTGAAAATGCCCATAAAGGGAGACCCTTACAGAAACTTAGACCTTCTGACAAGATGCCTTGCATCCATTTTGGCTACGTCCATTTTTTTAAGGAGTAGTTCAGTAGAGGTGTAGTCTCCTAGACACATATGTGGTTTAGAATTTGTTAAAGGGTAATAAGATGAATCTCTCAACAATGATGCTGAAGTTCATAGTAGACAAGGGAAGTTACAACAACACAACTGGTGGTCTACCTTATGGAATGTTGTTGACTAAGATTTTTGCATATTTTTTAGTGTCGTTTGATAACCTGAATTGGTATGAACCAGCAAAGTTTCATTCTTCCATTCCTTACCAACTTGGTTACAAGATGTAGGATAATGTGTGGGTTGAAAAGAAGTTAGAAAGAGCTGCAGGTATCTTAAGTCAAACCCCACAAAAATCAACCCTTGTTCCACTCCAAAGCATAATTGACTTGATCTTGCAACAACTAAGGGAAATTCTCTCTAATTAGGATCAAATGCATGAAAAAATTGACAACTTCCAAAACCAATTCCTGGATTTGCAAATTCTCCTTGGGAAAACTCTTTAGTGAGTGTGTCAATTGATTTTTTTCGTAATATTTCATTCTCTTTTATTTCACTTCCTCCCTATACTCTATTATTTTTGATAATGACAAAGAAGGAGAGTTTATATTGATATTTTTCATATTTCTACATGTATGATGATATATTTCTCAATGTATATTTCTCAATGCTGCCTCAATTATATATGTGATTGATTTTGATGTTAAACCTGCAAAAATATGTGATATATAAACGATAGGTTCCTTTTTTAAGAGACAGGCTCCTTTTGATTATGTCTGAACATATAAAAGTCACAGGTATCTTTTGAAATCATCTATTATCTCTTTGAATTTTGAAAAATATGTCTATTATTACTTGTCATCATCAAAAAGGGGAGATTGTTAGCTCAAAGTTCATATTTAATGATTTTGGTGATAACTATATAATATTTCAAAATTCAATTTAGAGTTATTTCCTTGTATAGATAACAGTACTTCTTTTTGACGGGAAATAAAATCATAGGAAAATTATTTCCTTTCTTGTAGGAACCTTCTTAGTAAACTTTCCTTATTAACATCTAGGAGGATCTTACGATTTCAAACAATTAGCTTTGGAAATTTTTGTTCCAGTAAAGAAGATATTGAAAATCCAAATTCAACTTAGAATTAAGATGAAGCAACGGTTAGTTAAAGAAGTTGACTATTTAAAGAGGAGCAACAACACTTGTGAAGCAATGAGCATACACAGACTTTCGAAACATTTGAGTAGCATCTATATTCTTAAGAGTCATATCATTCTTATTGTGCTTAGAAAGTGAAATCACTCTATCAAGAGAGAAATTGTTATTTTAGAACTCACTTTTGATTTTACATTTTATTTTTCTATTGGCTTTTGGAAGCTTGTTATACACTTCGAGTGTGGAAGGTTAGATAACCTTGAAAAATATTTACTTGTGAGCTTAGGGAGGCTCATCAAATTTAATACTCAAATTTTTATAGTGAAACACTCAAGTTGGATACTTGGGGACTGGACGTAGGCTTGGGTTGTAAGCCGAACTAGTATAAATCAACTGTGTCCCTTTTCTCTCTTTAACTCCTAAATTTTTGAATGATATTATGTGTGTGTTCTTTTTAGCAAGAGGCTCCTTCACTTTTATAAGATGCTCCTTTGATTTTCAACTTGCAAGAGGTTCCTTTCAGTTTTAACAAGCATTTTCTGTTTTTAAATTGTTTTAATAGGATTTATCATTCAGTAGGCTCCTTTCGTTTAAGCAGGGTCCTATCCCATAAAAGATTCCTATCGCCTAACAAGCTCCTGTCGTTTAAAAGGCTTTATCGTCTGACAGGCTCTTATTATTTTTATTCATTAACTACAATCTGTTTATTATACGAATTGAAAGACCTTGCGAAAAAAATTCACACACAATTCACCCCTTCTTGCCTGTGTTTGCTTTATCATAATTATCATCATTATCATATGCACTCATGTATATATATTTTTGTTATGCATTGTTATGCTTGTTTTGATATGTGATGATGTGGAGGATTGTTGTGGTATGAGATACCTGATGGGCATCACCAGGTTGTGCACACAATGAGTCAATTGGTTGGCTATAAATCTAAGATTAGTATTGGATCTATTGATTAAGATATGACATGGTTTGGGCGGTTCGGTCGAGCTTGCTCTTAGGCACCAACTAATATATGGTACATAATATGGTGGTGTGATTATGGCAGTTCGATTGAGTTTACTTTCAGATGGCAGTCATGTCATAGTGAGACTGTAGCGATTCAGTTTAGTGTGGATTTCAGACAACAGTCCACTACATTTGGATCAAGTGACCCGTGTTGAACAAGAGAGACCCTATGGCTATAATTTATAGGTAAGGGGCATATTATAGGGTCATTCGTCAGTCCTCCACTATTCTTTGTGATTTATGATTGTGACGATTATGTGACATGATATTGATATGCGAAATGCATGCATATTTATGAACAAAATCATTATGTTATGAAATTTGCATTTATGAATGTAATACATTATAAATATATACATATATATGTATCATTTGAAATCCTTAGGAGTGCATAACATAACCATAGTATTAATTCACTCAGTGAGGTTTGAATCCCCTTAACCATTTCTCATTATCTTCTTTTCAAATCGCCAGTCTTCTTCTTCTCTAGCGATTTGATGCATGTTTGTTGGTGAAATTCGAATTAGTGATATTATATTTAGGAGAAATCATGATATTTAGGGTGAGTGATTTTTTATTTGTTATACTTTATATGTTATTTTATGCTTAACAAAATTTATGCTATGTTTATGTTAAGTTATCTAAATCTATGGATATTTCTTTTAAACTTAATATTGAAAATCTATTTTTGTTCTTGATGTTTAATTACAACTAATGCATAAATTAAGGGGAGTTAGTCACTATATTGATTATATGAATTTTGTTATTACTCCCCAATATCACTATTATTTTGTCATCCCTAAAAAGAGGTGGATTGTTGAACCAAGAGAGGTTCCAATTGATGTTTTGATGATAACAAAATATAAGTACTAGTAATAAGATGTTATTTAATGAGAAGCAATATAAGAACAAAGATGTAGCCATAACTTAAGATGATAGTTCATAATGATGATAAAGAAAAAATGAAGTTTGCAATATTTAAAGTAAAGATCAAATAAAAACAAAAGAAAATCAAGGCATATCAAGGTCAATATTGTATAATTTTGTGATATTACTTGTAATCTCATTCTATCACTTTGGTGAACTTAAAGACTCACCATGCATAAACATTTCATTTTACCTTATTACATTAGTTTTTTCATTCGTTAAGAGGTTTTGAAAATTTTTTAAAGAAAAGTCTCTTGATTTTTTATACACTCTTTGAGGGACATTTTGGAAGTTGCTTAAATTGTAATTGTATTTAAAAAGTAAATTTTAAAACATTGTTAAATCATGTTTTTGGGAGGATTAGTTGACAAATATAGGCTAGTGGTCAAGCAATATAGGCTAAACACATATATTATTTGTTTATTGATATATTAGTCACCAATATATTAGTGTTGGTCGATTAGTATCTCTCCATGGGCATATTGGTTGGCCAATATGGTCTAATGATCAACCAATGCTCAAGGATTAGTTCATTTTATACATTGAGTGCACATAGGTTGATCAATATAACTTAGTGGTCAATTAGTATAATGGAACTAGTCGTTGCAATGAGTAGTTTTTAGCTTTAAATATTAATTGATTCCCAAACTCTTATAAATATTTTTTCATTGTTTCTTGTATCAAGAAACATTTGCATCTTATACATATATCTCTATACGGTCATCAAGTTTTGGATTATTTAATGTCTCATATTTGTATAAGTAAGCCATTTGATGTCATTAAAGTGATAAAATGAGATATTTTGAGTTTTAATCTTTTTTTGGTATTGTATGTTATAAATAGGGGCTTTTTAAGTGGCATTGAATTTCCCTCTTCACCGTGAAGGTAGATTGTAAAAGGGTTTCTTTTTACTAAGAAAAGATTGTAATAACAAATGTTGTTTGCTAAATAATATAATGTTCTCTATTTAATTATGGAACTCTCACTTAGAGAGGTTTTTTTTAATTTCAACTTGATTTGCCTTTATTGGCTTAATTCATTTTCATTTTTCAAAAAAATATTATAAAAAGGTTATTCTTTGCCTCGAAAAAAGTGTTTGGGAAATTCCAAGATGTTTTAGGAGTAGACGTATCGTCAGACTACTATAAATCAGTTTGCATATCTCATCCCTTAACCTTTCTATATTATTGCTTATATGTGTTGCTGAAATTTATTTTTTATATCATATTTTCATCTTTTACAAATTGTACTCATTAACACACTAAGTCAGTAAATAATTTATTAAAATTTATCATCATCTAGCCACTTCCTCCTCTTTTCGGGTACCAGTGGAGACTCACAATATTGATCTATTATTATAAATGATTTCACTGGATCATTAAAAATTTTAAAAGTAGTTTCAATTTATCTAATTGTAATTATAAATTTGAATTATAATTATAATTATAATTAATAATTTTGCTAACTTGTAAGGAAACGCACGGGTTACATACATAGAAATACTATAGAGAGAATTAATTTAAATTAACTTAAACTTATTTGTAAATTTTAAGAAAATTTAAAGACCATGTATAATATATTTAAAATTTAATAGGTTAAGTTTTGATTATGTTGATTATTGTTAGACTTTAATTATGATTTAGATTTGAATTTAATTTTAAAGACCAAAGTCCTAGTCTTTATCTAAACAAAGGGGAAGATACTAAAAGAACTAACACTCCAAGTGTAAAACCCTCTCTTAGGAGTTAGAGTTCTCTTATTTTAGGACGTGAATATTATCAGTGGTAGGACAACTTAGTTGTTAGTTCTTAGATCGAAAAAGAAAAAGTTTTGTAGGAAAATGAAATCATATTTTCCGTTGCTCCTTTTATTTCCTCATTAATATTTCAAATTATTCTATTAAAGTGATCAATCAAAAAATTGAAAAAATAATTTGATACACTCATGATATA
Source organism: Erythroxylum flavicans (assembly GCA_027576715.1). Classification (NCBI taxonomy): domain Eukaryota; kingdom Viridiplantae; phylum Streptophyta; class Magnoliopsida; order Malpighiales; family Erythroxylaceae; genus Erythroxylum; species Erythroxylum flavicans. Next base: position 26,034,295 of record JANZXP010000005.1, on the reverse strand, counting down.
TCTCTATTGATATTCTAATATTGGTGTTAGACCTTTAATTTTTAAAATTTTTTGAATGACTTGATTGTTATTGCGTTAGTAAAATTTAAGACTATTTATTGTTGAAAAACTTAAATTTTTTCAATTTTCTAATATTAACTGTAATTTTTGTTGTCATATTCTGATTTGGAATTTTGAAAACTTGGATGTCGTGCTTGTTTAATATATTCCATAAGAAAACCTTAGTGTAACACACCACTACCATTGGGCACATGCTCGAATATCTAGAGGATATTCAAGAATATACCCTATAGAAATGGCATGTTAGAGCAATCACATTCATTTATTATGACATCATACAGAATATAAATAGTCAAAAGATCGACTTTAGTCATTTCTTTCACAAGCATAATTTACACTGTAGAATCACACTACATAATACATATATTAACAGTATCAAAAATATTTGAGAGTTTACTACTCTTTTATAAGATGTTCTACATGACATGAAAAACTAAACAAAAGTATTCTATCTAAACTCCACAATATCAACTGACCAAAACTTTGAGTCATTCTTGATTTCCAAAATTAACAGAAATAGATTTCTACTAGTTTACATCAGAAGCTAAGTCTCTCTTATACCTGAAAATCAACATTTGCAATTTTAATGAGTTTGCGAACTCGGTAAGTGAACCATAATCGATGTGCTCACTCATATCAAAACACAAAGACAATTCACAAAAATTCACAAGCAATTCATATCATCTGATTTTTAATAAATCATCATATTTAATCATGCTTTAAAAAGTAAGATTTTCATCTCACTATATTCAGAACAATCCAATAATTCAATTCAATCATGCATATGATACATATTAATAGGCTCATTTTTACTTTGTTGTGCATGTGACATGTGACTCATTCATTTTCACTTTGTTGTGACCAGGTGCCTTTTTACTGCCCCATATTCGTTGTGGATAATAGGCTCATTTCATATACTGTCCCGTACCTATTGTAGATATCGAGCTTATTAATATCTGAGCCCGTGGCTCTTTGTATGCAATTTTAAGCTTTAAGCTCTTTTTCATTGGTCACTCTGATCACAACTCCTTTATCTGATCATATATAATAATGTGATGAAATGCACCATTTCACAAAATATGCTATCAATATCTTTCATTCATTTCATACAGTCATTTATCATATTTATCATATTTAAGTCTGGCATTCAACATTTTGTTGAGTACACATATTTTTTCAGATTCACATACAATTAGGAAACACTACCAATACAATCTCAAATATCAAACTCCTCAGACCATCAATGTCTGAAATTATCACAATCACATTAATAACAGTTCAATAGCTAAATTTAAACATAACCATATCAATCATAGTGAGAAAACATATAGGTTGACTCACAGTATGCTCCAAATTAGCTTTGCCTTGACAAACCAGCAATGTCTAGATGCTAACGTTCGACTTGTGCATCTAAAATCATACAATACAAACAGATCTTACACATTACTAAGTTGATCATTCATATAAGTATTCAATCATAAACATGTATATATATGTCATGATCAATGCCTGTTCAATTGACTTTCCCCAGGTATGTGTCCTTAATTCATAAATCTTAACCATTCATACATCATATCAACTAGTTTCTAATTAGTTTTTTACCTCAAGAGCACTTGATTATTCTAAATTCATCAATCATACATTCACCAATCCTTTTCTAGCATTATATAATCACACAATATCCAATTTTCATTCATTCATACCTAATACATCTTACTCACATTCTTTTGGATCACAATTGTGTTCCTAAGAAGACCTTTATTCCCTTAATAACCATAATTTTCCAGATTTTAGACACATTGATATCAACAATCCATTCCTTAAGTTATAATCTCAATTAACAACCTAAACTTATCAAATTTTAACCAATTAATCAAGCATCAAACTAGGTTCATTCAAGCCTTAATTACATTTAAATGCACCAAAGTAAAGTAGCTTATCCTTAGTTAGTTCAAGGATCGCACAAAAGAGAAAAGTTCATGTCCAATGCCTTTCCCATGATCGTGGAGGCATTCCCAAGATCCTGGGATGTGTCATTTGAAAATATTTTCCATCCATTCTCCTTCAATTTTTCCATAATTTAACTCCTTTATACTAAATCCAAGACATCTACTTCATATTTCATTATTTACACCTCAATTCCTCATTAATTTCGCCTTAATTTCAACTTAAGATCATCTATACAACAATTCATAAACTATTATTTAACATGTACACAAAAATGGAACACAAGGGTATCCATTCAGTCATCAATATTCCGGCACTTAACAAACACCATTATCACAATCAATCTATCCCTAAACAATCATCATAAATGATTTTATTAAAATAAGCCATAAAGAACATTATTTTACTTGTCTAACTCAAAAGTTCCTCAAATCATCAAGTAATATAGCTCTCCAAGCTTACACGATCATCACCAATTTAAAGAGGAATAGGCTGGGTTTTCATCAAGATGAAGAAGATAACCAAAATTTGGAGTGGCAAAGTGAAGGATTTTGGCAACTCAAATTCGTGAGTGTGGGGGTGTGATTGTCATAAATGAAGAAGGAGAAGAAGAAGAAGAAAGCATGTAGCAAAAAGTAGAAATGAAAGATGGTCTTTCAAGTGTGTATAACGTGTGGGTTAAGTGTGTGGCAAGTGTTGTGACATTTGTCATATAAAGAGCCATACCACATGTCTTCTACTTATGGTACCAAATGTCACTTAATAATTAGTCCATTTGTCTCTAAATCTCCAAGCCATTTTTCACCCAATTATCTAAGTCATTTGTCACTCAATCCTAATGCCACATGTCACTTATTTCTACTACCATGTGTCAATTTGCCTTGCCACTTGGCATCTTTCCTAGTTTAAAAATACACATTAATTCTTAAATCTCCCAATTGTAACAATTAAATCCTAAATTGCCAATTATAATTCATCAACCAAACTTTAAGACATAACAAATTCACAATCACATCATAACCAATTTAGATCTTTTTCAATTAAGTGTATATACAGTCTTTACATTGTGTTCAAAAATCATAATTCATATGTGTATACTAATAACATGCATGTGAATACAAATCACCTCATAATTTCTTAATGCTATTTTTATTTACAACGATCTAGGGTTATAACGCTTAATATGGGAAAACGGGTTATTACAACTCTTCCCCTTTAAGAACTTTTGTCCTTGAAATTCTTACCTAATTATTCAAACAGACGATGGTATTGTTTCCTTATGTTCTCCTCAGTTTTCCATGTAACTTCCTCTCTCGAATGATTCCTCCAAAGGACTTTAACCAATGGAATCACTCGGTTTCTTAACTGTTTAGTCTGATAACCCACTACTTTAACTGGTTCCTCGATATAACTCAAATTATTTGCAATTTCAGCTTCTTATGCCTGTAACATATGTGTTAGATCTTATCGATATCTCCTGAGCATACTGATATAAAACACATTCTGGATTTAAGTCATCTCTGCTGGTAATGCTAACTTATACACTAATGGTCCAACTCTCTCAATAATCTCACACGGACCATTGTATCTAGGGCTTAATTTACCCTTTTTACTAAACCTTAGTACTCCTTGCCAAAGTGATACTCTCAAAAATACCTTATCTCCTACTTGATACTCCATATCCCTCCGGTGTTAATCCATATAACTCTTCTATCTATTTTGAGTTGCTTTAATTCTACTACAGATTAGTTTAACTTTATCTACAGTATCTTGAATTAATTTTGGGCCCTCAATAATCCTTAGACCCTCTTCATCACAATACAAAGGCGAACAACCTTTTCTACCATATAACGCCTTATATGGTGACATACCGATGCTACTGTGATAATGATTGATGTATGTAAATTCTGTAAGAGCTACATATTGCTCCCATGCTCCTTGGAATTCTAAAATACAAGCTTTAAGCATATCCTCAACATTCTTAATAGTTCTTTCACTCTACCCATATGTCTGAGGATGAAAGGTTGTACTGAAGTTTAACCTTGTACCTAAGGCTATTTGTAAACTTCTACAAAATCTTGAAGTAAATCTGGGATCTCGATCTAATACAATAGACATTGGGACCCCATATAACCTCAATATCTCATTAAAATATCTTCGAGCTAACTGATCCAGTCTGTTAGTTTCTCTCATAGGTAAGAAATGGGTCCACTTCGTCAATCTGTTAACAATGAACTATATGCCATCATGTTACCTCAGAATTCTCAACAAACCCATAATAAAATCCATAGTGATCCTCTCCTATTTCCACTCCGGAATAGGTCATGACTGTAACTTTCCGATCGGAGCCTAATGCTCTACCTTAATCTCTTGACAAGTTAAACATTTAGCAACATACTCAACTACTTGCTTCTTCATTCATGGCCACCAGAAATGTTGTTTCAGCGTATTGTATATCTTGGTAGTACTAGGATGCATAACATAGGCTACTATATATGCTTCTTCCAAAATCTCTTTTCTCAGATCGTCCACATCAAGTACATATAATCTCTTCTTCAACCACAATGTATCATTTCTCAATTCAAACTCAGAATTCAAATTCAGTTTTAACTTCTCAATAAGCTTCACTAATTATGGATCCTTACTTTGAGCTTTTCTAATTTTTTTTTGTAACATCGATCTAAGCTTCAATGTAGCCAATAATATTTCATTATGTCCCAAATTCAGCTCAATATTCAATGCTCTTAGTTGTACTAGGTTGGGTAACCTCAATGTTTGAATTTGATCCAAACTACTATTGGATTTCTTGCTTAATGCATTAGCTACAACATTAGCTTTTCCAGTATGGTATTCAATCATGCAATCATAATCCTTAAGTAATTCAATCCATCGCCTTTGTCGCATATTCAATTTTTTTTGACTCAACAAATATCTTAAACTTTTATGATTTGTAAATATCTGAAATGTTTCACCATATAAATAATGTCTCTAAATCTTCAAAGCAAACACTACTGAAGTAAGTTTTAAATCAAGAACTGGATAATTAAATTCATAAGACCTTAACTATCTCGATGCATATGCAATCACTCGACCATACTGCATCAAAACACATCCTAGCCCCTGGTGTCAAGCATCACTATACAAAACATATCCTTCAAATCCAGATGGAATAGCCAATACTAGTGCTATAGTTAATTGGTGTTTTAATTCCTCAAAACTTTTCTAGCATTCATCAGTCCATCTAAAAGGTACATTCTTCCTTAGAAACTTTGTCAAAGGGGCTGAGATCAATGAAAACTCCTTGACAAATCTCTTATAATATCCTGCTAATCTAAAAAAACTCTAGATCTCAGACATATTTCTCGGTGCTTCCCACTTCATCACTGCCTCAACTTTCTTTGTGTCAACCTGTATACCCTGTCCAGATACTATATGACCTAAGAATACTACTTGATCAAGCCAAAATTCACACTTACTAAACTTGGCATACAATTGCTTCT
>JANZXP010000005.1:26005957-26018654 GCA_027576715.1 Erythroxylum flavicans | reverse complement strand
TGAAGTTGATTGGGACATACTTGAAATATTGGTTGAGGAAATAGTGATAGATCTTTGGGAATGCTGCTTGGGAACCTATTGAAATTGCACATCGTAATCTCTTTTTGATTTTCATGTAAGCAACTTAACTTGTTTTCGTAGGCCTAGAGTGATTTGATCATTTTTTTTGTTTGTTTTCCAACTGAAGGGTGATGATAACCTGGAAAAGTTGTAGGATGATGTAGATGTTGTATATGATGATCTGAAACCTGAACGTGCTTTTATGGGGAAAAAAACTGTTTTTGTATCTAGAAATATACGGAGAAATTATTTTTCATAAATCATGATTCTATGTGTATTTGTTAGTACAATTTTCTTAGTATTTTGTAGTCTAATATTGTTGTTTGATTGCTGCTATTGATATTTTTTTATTACTGTTACTATTTTTAGTGATTTTATTATTAATAATATTTATAAGATATTATTAGCTAATGTTATGATCATTTAACATTTAGTTGAGTATGTAGACTTTTAAATTGAGTCATTTATGTTTCATACAAACATGTAACTTATAAATTGAGTCATTTATGTTTCATACAAGCATGTAAACGTTTACATGTTTATATATTGTCGAATTATTGAGGCCCCTTTTTGTTATTTCGCTCAAGGCCTATAAAACAATAAAATCGGCCCTGTTTATGTTTCATACAAACATGTAAACATTTACATGTTTGTATATTTATTGATTTATTGAAGCTCCTTTTTTCTATTTCGCCCAAAGCCTATAAAACGATAAGACCGGCCTTGATGATCAATTATATGGAATTTCCGTTTCTCATTTGCTACCGGTAGTTGTTATACCATCTTAATCTTTCCACAAACAACTGCAGATTGACGCCTCATCCATAAAGCATATCGACCTTGATTGATAATTGATTATCTTGAGTGAATAGACCTTATTGTTTTCTTCCATATCTTGTGCATGGACTTTATATAAACCACATTGAGCCTTCCTTTTAGGTCAATTCCCTAAATTCAAGGGAAGAACAGTACTAATCGAAAGATAAGAGATTACAAAGATTTTGAAAGCCATGAACGCCGCTGCAATCGACAAAAGCCGGGGAAATAACACCACTTTCTACATTTGACAACAGGGTGCCTTTTTCGGGAGACAATGATGAAATCATAATATCAGGAAGTACACTATGGTGGTCTGCTGTGTTAGCACTTCAGACTCCACTTACCATGTTTTGTTCTGATGGAAAATCTTACCGACTTCTATGCCATATCGATACAAGGCCCCAACATTTTTCTACTAAATCATGACAAGCTCAATGCAACTTCCCCGTGTTTCTTCTCCTTTAGTTAGTAACGAGAATAATACCTGCACTTCATAGGATACAGAATGTTGCTGGAACACAGTACACCTTGACGAACAAATGAATAAACTTGTCCCATCAGAGCTCAACTCATACTACCATTTACTGAAACTAATTCAAACAGAAAAGATATTGAAAAAGCAGCTAACAAACAACAGCTGTCTTCTTGAATGTCACCTCAGCAAGTCAAGCATTTTGCTTTCCACTAGCAATACTGGCAAGAAAGACATGCCTGGCAACAAAGACATGCACCTCAATTGAATGCAGTAACTCTACACTTATGGTAAATAATTACAAATGTTAACAATAGTTCTGGAGTTATCCACATACCCCACTTAGTAAATTATTGTAAACAAAAATGGGAGTTGGGGCTCGGCTTCTAACTACGTGATTTGAGTTTACAGTGGCTTGAGCTCCGATCAAGATCGCATGCCACATTACTCCCACATTTGACTGACCTGTAAGTTTGACAAGGGTATTCACTAAAAGAATTAGTAACCTTCCTACACCATATATTATTTTGACATTGCGTCGAGAGGCTGGAGTCAAAAACATAGCCTCTCTCCTCCAAAAAGAACTTAGTCTCTGGCCTACTGTTTGAGAAGTTTCTAAGGCAAACAGCATCAGGAGATGAGGATTCTGGTGTATATAGACTATTGAAGATAGAGGAAAGTGTATCAGCATAATCCAAAGTACTGAATGAGTCTCTGGTGCTCTCGGTCGTGAAAGAAGCCTCATCAGAGCTGGTAAAAAGTGACCAATCACTAGTAGCATCAGAGAACTCCATCTCCACAGTATTCCTGTTAGCTGCTCTGCTGCAATCATGGGAATGGCTTGTCATGCCTGTTCTGTTTTGTGGTTTAGGATTCACCATTTGCTGTGGGCCAACAAGGTGGCTGTGATATTTTGTTTGTCCTTGTCCAGAAAGCTTCTGAGTTCTTGACGAAAAATTTCTTGCAAATAATTGAAGTTGTTGGCATGAAACTTTCTCAGAAAGAGTTCCTGGAGGGCGAGGACTAGACCTAATCCAGAAGCATTAACGTAAGCATAGGTGTCAAGTAGAACACCTAACCATGAGCAAATAGATCTCCAGGAATGGAAGCGAAATTCTATAAAGAATTTATTTTTGAACGATTTAAGGCTATGAAGTAATCGTAGAAGATTTCAGCCTAGAAACTTACCTCTTGTAGAATAATATATATGCTCCTTCTGACATCACGTGGTTTACTGGGACAGGATAAACCTATTCAACAAACAGGTTTCAAAATTTTATAATGTAGCAGCAAACCTTGTTAGGTTAAGCTAACTCAATGCACTGACATGCCATTAACATAAAGTTGAATGCCATGTCAAAAGGCAATAGGAAAAGGGCATGTAGGGAGTGGAAAATTCTCTTCATGCATAAGAGAGGTTACAGTTACCCAAAAGCCAAAAGAAACCCGATCGGTACGTTTAATTCCTAAGGAAGAAACATTAAACTCTACATGACTAGTTCTACCACCCTATAAGCCATCTCATCTCTAGTCCAGTTAACTACAAGAGTTCTTCATTAGGATAAAAAGATGGTTGACAGCATGCAGTGAAAATCACTTGATCAGAAAGGAGCGGTAGTATATGGTTTTATTGATTGCATAAGACTATTAGGTAAGAGACCCAATATCTAAAAAGAGAACTATTTTTCAAAGCTCAAATCATTTAAATAGAAAACACGGTTGCAAAGAGCAAAGCAGACGGGAAAAGTAACAAACAATTCAGAATCAAATATGCTTATCTAAGCTAAAGTCACAACCACTGAGCACTATAATGAAATATGCTTAATATAAACTATCAAAAGCATAATCCACTTAATGTTGGCTTTTACCTCTATTAAGATTATTAAGCAAAAGAAAATGAATTAATCAGCAGTTACATTCAGAATGACCTGCTGATATAGACACACCTCAGAGTCATCTATTCTGAACCAGCTGCCTTGTAAATCTTTCACATATGCTACATAATGCCCAGAAAATGATGCATTCAGTGTATCCAAATGTACCACAACACCGTAGAGCATGTATGGGGGAGGAACGTCTCCTGTTCCAGTCATAAATGGGACCATATCCAAATTTTCTGGAAAGGAAATACATTTATTTATTTTCCCATATTTTCCTTCCTGGTAAAGAAAGAAGAACAGCAATGTGAAAACTCACAATCACAAAGGAAAATGTCAAACAAAAATGGATACAAGACAATAGTGTAGAAATCCCCAAACTATTATAATATATAGGTGGAGCTGAAGGCATCAGGAACTAAAAGTTGCATGCTAGCGTCTACTTAGTTTATCTGCATCACAAAGCCAAGTTCGATTCCTTTTCTTCAACAGTATATAGTAGAATTATATCCAAAGTTATAAGTAGCCAAAAAGCAAGTCAGATAAAGGATGCCATCCTAGGAAAGCACGCAAGTTGTACCTGAAACCTCTTCAAAACAATTGTCAGAATATTTGGAGCCTCATGTATGCTCAACTGCTTCCTGGCCCGGACATATGCAGAACACCTTTTTAAAAAAGGAAAATTTGAAAATTAGTTGCTTTTACTTCGGTCTCCATAAATGCAGTATACCAACATCTATATGATGAGATACGTTATCAGACCTTCCACATCTGTACATATTCTCACCATCCAACTCTTCAGCTCTTGTAAACTGAGTTAGTGCATCCTCTAGTGACTCAACCAAACCAAATATTTCAAGCGTAAGGTCCATAATATTTTCATATCGTTCCGACTCATGATGGCATCTCATGCATTTTACCTAGTTTCCAAACAGAAAGAAGATAGAGAAGGCCACGATTATTGTAGTTAATAGAACAGTGCTTAACGAATTTGAAGTTAACCAATCATAAAATGTTCAATTTACACTAGGAAGTACAACCTTTGATCTAAGACGCCCACCAAAAGTGTGTTGTACAAAAGTTGTTTCTTGTAATCTCAGATCCACCTTATTTTCACCAACCAGACCCTCCAAGCAGATAGATTGCAGTGATGCAACAAAAAGCCTGGACAGAAACAGCTTAGGAAATGACGAAGAAAATTAAGTAGTTGGGATAGTCCCTACAAAGAAGTACATGAACAGTTAAGAGGAAGCATGGACCCCTCATCTCTACAAACCTCAAGAATTCATGTGCATCTTCCTGACTGCCATCACCTATTTGGCAATTACTATTTTGCATATGCAGGAGGATCCTACTAGGAGATAGAGGTCCCCCACATTCTCTAAGCATCATAGCATGTTGCTCCAGTTCACATACAAGACACCATTCCTTTCTTAAACCTAGAATTCATGTAACAGAAAGGAGTTTAGATATGCATAAAACAAAATGTAATAGTTAAGAAATTAAAACAATAGTAATAACAAAAAGTGCCAATAAACGTAAATACAGTTTTGCGAATGTGATCTACGAAGCAAGAAGATGAGCAGAGGCTTTGTGCATGTCAAACATTGAAGGACAGCATTAGCATAGCAACTGCAAGAAAGAAAATTTTGATCAATGAAGATGGTACAAGATAGTATGTGAAAACGAATGATTTCTTTTACATTTGGAAACACAACGCCAAAATCTTAAAATTGAAAAAAAGGAAAACTTGTTTCACAAACTGAAATTCCATTTTTAAATGATTAATAAAATATTGATCACATTAGTGCATAAAAAGCTGTTTTTATGGGGAGTGAGTACTAGTTAGATGTTTTTTTTTTTTTTACTAGGAAGTCTTAGTAGATTCCTTCTTGGTTTTCATAAAAAAGTTAATTAGAATAGATTCATTTTGTCTTTTAAAGTTAGAAATTTAATACCTATTAGGGTGAGTTAAACTTTAGTTTCAACTAGGATAATTGAAGTAGAATTATAGTTTATTTTACGGGAAGTTGTTGATTATTAACAAAGTCCAATATTTTCATCTGAAAATGAGAAGGTTTCTTTCTCTAAAACTGATTCTTAGAGTTAAGAGTGATCCCATATCCTATCAGTATGATACAATGTTTTGTTTGCTTTTAAGAGTTATTCCTAGTTCTTTTTACAAAAAACCTATCCTTTTTTTTTCCATTCCCCTATTTAAAAATTCCAGCTCCAAATTCTAACTTCCAGCAAACACAAAAAGAAAAAAAAAAGAAAAAATTCAGGAGCTCAGATTTTTTAATTATATGAACCTTAACAAATAGTTAGCATACTCTTTTGTGCCCTACATCAAGTTTCTACCCAATTTAACTATAATAATATTTGAATTAAATTTCAATGCCTAGAATAAAAGGAAAGAGAATCAAATCACAGAATAATCAATTCGACAGAGGACAGCAGTGGCTGCGATGCTATTCTACTTGCGGTTCGCTTTAAAAAAGATTAGGCCAACATACCTACAAAGCAAAGAATCTTGATTTTGTTCAAGTCAAACCTTAAACTATTTTAGTATTGAATTTTGACATTCAACTATTCATTGTGAATCAAGTATGGCTTTGGCAGTTTTCTGGGCTTCCGTTTTCTTTATACCCAACTTTTAGTCCCAAAACACTTCTTGGACTAGTGAATTTAGGCATTTTCCAATATTAAGTGTCAACATTAAAATTAAACTTTTAATTGCAAATGTTTTTAATTGTCACTCCATAATAAACTTTCTAGTAATTAATACTTTTCCTTTCAAAGATAGCTTCCATAAGGACCTCACCCTAGGAAGTCCATATCGCAAGGGTCAGAAAAATAAAAACGTATTTTTGTTGATGTCTAAATTGAAGGGTTTATTTCAGCCCTCTCAAAACTGAGGGGCTAAATCCACATTACACTATTTAGGGAATAGATTCAACAAATCGATCCACTTGCAAGGCTCTTTTAGTATTTATCCAAAAGTTTACAAAGAATAAACTCATTGGTTTGGTTGTTGAGTTATTGTCATACTTTCTATTCCTCTGATGTGATTTTATCAAATAAAGTAATATATACAGATAAAGGTAATGATTGCAGTACCTGTTCCCACAATTTAGAAGTCCTCTAGGTGATAAGCTAATAACCTCACAATCAAAAATCTTCATAAATTCTTCATAAGGAAACATCTGAGATGAAATGACAAGTCAGCAGAAAGCTCCACTATGACCTTAAAACCTAGTCATATAAGCATTGAACAGCCCAACCAAAAAGGTCAAAGAAAATACAGAAGCTTGCATGTACTGGATACCAACCTCTACTTTTTCGTGTACATCATCAGGTGCACAGGAAGGCTGTTTGACAAGTTTTGTTGACTTCCTTAAGCCCAACATCTTGTTAATACCCCGGCTTGCAACTCCATTGCTCCCTGGTAAAGAAACACCATCTTTCCTATCAACCTCTTCATCAAAGTAGAAACTTTGACAATTTCTAAAGACAAGTTACAGGTTATTAGAAGTGATGCACCAAACCCACTTGAAGTATCTGCAATTTGCCTCTTCCTTTCTTCTCTTTGAGATGTCTGGCTGGATATTGACCTTGAAAAGTTAGAATTCCTGGTTGATTCCACTGCACTTTTAGCCTTTTCATTACCCTTCTTAGCTGTCATTTCATGAAAATGTTGCAGTTCTACTTCACCATTAATTGTTTGTTCTACAGTAGGTAAATTTCCTCCATGTGTGACATAATTCATTTCAAACTCATGTTCATTTGTCTCTTCATTTCCAGAATGCAAGATGCTTGAGAATTCGTACTTGTTTCTTGACTCAAGCATGCCAAACTGTTGTCTTTTATAGCGAGTCTCAGGCACAGAACTTACAGTTTCTTGTCCACTTAAAGATATGCTGGAGATGTTATTAACCAAGATTGAATTGTTAAACCTAATTTCAGAACTTTCTTCTCGACGATTAATTATAGCCATATCTTCTCTTCTTAACATTTCTTTGCTGGAATTACAAGAAACCCACTTGTCTGTGCTTCTTTTCTGTAGCATAGCTCCATGTTTGTCAACTGAGGAGCTAGTAGTCGCAATAGAGGCATCATAATTATAGCAACCAAAGTAAAATGACTTCAAGCCATCACTAATTGGCACCCTCTCAGGAATGAAGTCCTCAACTGAGCCAATTGAAGGAGATGACGAATAATTGGTTGTCTCTAATTGTTGGCACTCATGCCTGTGAACTTGTCTCCAATGAATGATCTGGCACTTACCAGAACTGCACTCAGGTTTATCAAATTAAAAGTAGATTAATTAAAACAACTTCTGGTTTATGCAAACTAATGATAAATGTGTATCACACACATTACTTAGTCATTACCTCATATTGAATGAGAACATTTGTGATAGACACATCTCTCAAAGCATTTTAAAGCAAATGCAAAAAACCATTTACAATTATAAAGTGAATACAAGATCCCATGTACACTACCAATGCAAATTCACGCAAAGGCCATGTCATAGATTTTGAATAAAGCTATATGTCAACATTGTAGGTATCAATTACAGACTTTCACTTTTCGATCATCCAAAGTGCAGCTCAAGAACCATAAGCCAGCATGTTCACTTCCAGCACACAGCTATGGACCCAAAAAAAATGGTTATTCTTATATAGCCAATGAAACTTTAAGCAAATAGATGCACCAGAAGAAAACCATACTTTTCTATATTTGGTTTTAAGTAAGCAAAAAAGAAAATCAATATATCAAGACGTGTAATTCCTTGGGATAGTGCCGTTTCATTAATAAGTCTGAAGCAGTCAATCTCCCATGTGCCCACTTCCGGGATCATGTAGTGAATTTTCACATGCTTGTTACAAAATCCTAATGGTGCAATTAAAAGATTTTTAGGCAGCTACATTCATCTCAAACAGTTAAAAGGCAATTTATTTAAAATTTAGCTACAGAAATACACTTTTGTGAACCATATTTACTCCATATGACTTTGAACATGACATAAAGAAAGCTAGAAAAGAAATTACCAATATCTAACAGTCTTGCATCTGGAGCAGCGAGTTGTAGCTGGACTACAGCATCTGGCACAGGAATGAGTTCCATTCTTTGAAGCAGGTACAAGAGGACTAGCACTGGGATTAGACATTACTTCTGCTCTAAGAGTTTCTTCACAAGCCAATTGAGCAAGTAGACTTACCCTGTCTCTTTTCCTTGCAGTATCACTCCATTTTCCAAGTAATATGTAAGCAACCACGGGAAGTACAACAAAGACCAGAAACAGGACAGGTAAATCAGCTTCCCTTGGTTCAAGCATGTCCCAACAAGTATATTCATGTCCAATAACCTCTCTAAATCACTGCCCAGAACACACAAGTTTTGAAGCTATCCAATTACAGTCAAGAAGCATCCAAGTGTAGCAAAAACAAAATCATTCCTGCTTTATCAAGCTTCTACAATCAAAAATTCCCATATAAGAAATTAAAATTTGAATTAGAAGACAAATAAAACTTTAGTCGTTGCACATGGAGAGGCATTAACTTCATACATCAAAATGCAGAGAATTTCCTCCAATTCACTTGTAAAATAGAGAATGTACTGTATTTCTCTTGATTGAGAACATACAGAGTTAGGGTTATATATATACAAATTTACAAGACTAATTAGGAGTGCAGTCCCTATGACCAAGGGATTATAGTTCCCTGTAACCAATACACAATTCCTACAATCAACACTTAACACTTTTCCTCCAGTTGGAGCATAAATATTAATCATGCCCAACTTGTTACAAATATAATGGACTCGAGTACCACTTGGGGCTTTTGTGAAAATATCTCCAAGCTATTCTTCAATTTCTATATACCCTATAGAGATCAAATTATGTTGTACTTTTTCACGAATGAGTTAGAAATCAATTTCAATATTTTTAGTTCTTTTGTGAAACGTTGGGATAGAAATGATATGTAGAGCAGCTTAATTATCGCATCATAATTTTGCTAGTATTGAGGCTTTAAGACTAATTCCAAATAATGGTTGATATATCCACATTATCTCACGCCTGTGCCATAACTGTGTATTTAGATTCTACATTGAATCTAGATACAATATTTTGCTTATTACTTTTCCATAAGATCAAGTTTCCTACAATAAAGACACAATAGCCAATCATATATTTTTTATCAATCTTAGAACCTGCCTAATAATCATTTGAAAAACATTCAATGTGAGTGTGTCCATGATTTTCATATGATATCCCTCGTCCAGAAGCACCCTTTAGGTAATATAAGATTTTTTCTAAGGCTGCTCAATGATGAACAGTTGGAAAAGACATGAATTGACATAACATTGACAAAATATACAATATTAGGACATATTTATGTAAGATAGTTTAAATTTTCAACAAATATTCTATATTTTTCAGTGTCTTTAAGCTAGTTTCCGTCATTGGTGAGTTGTAAATAAGGGGGCATTAAGGTACTACATGCTTAACTCCCAACTTTCTCATCTCAGGTAATAGGTCAAATACATATTTTCTTTTGGACAAAAAAATGTCTTTCTTGCTTCTCGTTACTTCTACTCTCAGAAGATATTTTAGACCTCCAAGATCTTTTGTGTGAAAATGAATGTGAAGAAAGGATTTTAATGATGAGATGCCCATAGAGTCACTTCCGATAATAATTATCCACATAAACAACAAGGAAAATAATCTCAAATTTAGATTGTTTATAAAAGACTAAAAGATCATATATGCTCTTGTTCAATCCAAATATTTCTACTGCCTGGCTAAATTTTCCAAACCAAGCACATGGACTCTACTTCAAACTATACAAAGACTTGCGAAGACAACAAACTGTTCCATACTCCCCCTAAGAGACAAACCAAAGAGGTTGCTCCATATACACTTCCTCCTGGAGGTCATCATGTAAGAAGGCATTTTTGATATCTTTGATTAGGGGGCCAATCAAAGGTAGCTGTCGTAGAAATGAATAGGCAAATAGATGTTATTTTAGTAACAAAATAGAAGGAATCAGAATAACACACACACCATAAGTTTGAGCATAGCCTTTTGTGAGAAGCCGTGCTTCAAGTCAAGTCACTAATCCATCAAAATTGACTTTGACTACAAAAACCCATTAATATCCAATGGACTTTTTTCCAACAAGCAAGTTTACTAAATTCTATGTACCATTAGCATTTAAAGCATTCATTTCCTCCATTATAGTATTACGTCAACCAAGATGAGATAAAGCTTCATGAACAGTTTTTGGGAGAGACAATAAACCAAGGCAACAAAAGAACATGAAGAGGACGAGAAATGGTCATAAGAAACAAAGAGAAAATATGAAACATGATTTGGCATTTACCTTTGCAAAGGGAAATTGGGATATCATCCAAAGTTGGATCTAATGTCAAAGAATGAATAGGTATCAACTTATATCAGGATGATTTCATCTTCCATAATAGACCAAATGAATATGTGGTGGTTGTGTTGGTGTAATGGTTACAATATTCGTCTGATAGACAACCTTATAAACTAACAGATCATTGTCCTCTTTTTAATAACTGAAAGAGTAGGAAAAGAAGAAATATGTTCAAAAAAGGTAACATCAACGAACACAAGATATTTGTTGAGTTGGATAGTGTTGGAAAACCGAAAATATTGCTAGAAGCAATTAAATGTACAGCTGTAAATTAGCTAATTAGCTATCAATCTTTGTATTTTAGGAAAGTTAGCTGTCAATGATTATCTGACTTCTAGAAATCAGATATATTCCTTAAATCAGTGATTATGTTCCTGATTTGAAGGTAATCAATGATTTAGTCTCTGATTTGAAGAGATATTCTGTACATGCTGTAAAGTCTATTTATAGACGATTAATGAAAGAAATAAAAATACCCTAGAACCCTTTTTTTCAAGTTGGTATCAGAGCTAACGAATTCTTTGTTGAAACCCTCCTTCCTCTGTCATCATGTCTGACATTTCAAACGAATCCCCTGCCATGCCTCAATCATCTTCGACCGGTCCCACCACCACTGATTCCATAAAAAATAGTACAAACACCTCAGAACTCCATTCTGTCCAAATCACCACGATTCGGCTAAATGGTGACAATTTTCTGAGATGGTCTCAATCTGTTCGGATGTACATCAAAGGGCGTGGAAAGATGGGCTACCTAATAGGTGACAAGAAGGCTCTTGAAAAGGATGATCCGAACTATGCTATATGGGATGCTGAGAATTCCATAGTGATGACATGGCTCGTGAACTCTATGGAGGAAGATATTAGCTCTAATTACATGTGCTATCCAACAGCGCAAGAGCTTTGGGAGAATATTAATCAGATGTATTCTGATTTAGGGAATCAATCCCAAATTTTTGAATTGACTCTTAAGCTAGGTGAAATTCGGCAAGGAGAGGACAATGTCACAAATTACTTTAATTCATTGAAGCGGATTTGGCAAGACCTGGACCTCTTCAATAATTATGAGTGGAAATCTGCTGAGGATGCAAACCATCATAAGAAGACAGTGGAGGATAATCGGATCTTCAAATTCTTGGTTGGCCTCAATGTTGAATTTGATGAGGTAAGGGGGAGAATCATTGGAAGACAACCCATGCCATCAATTGGTGAAGTTTTTTCGGAAGTTAGAAGAGAAGAGAGTCGGAGGAATGTGATGCTAGGCAAAAAGGGACCTTGAGTTGCTGTTGAAAGTTCGGCCTTGGTTGCCACAGGTGGAGGCTATAACAAAGCCACTGCATATCAGCGCAAAATAGATGATAAATCGCGCCTCTGGTGTGATTTCTGCAACAAGGCACGCCATACCCGTGAAACGTGTTGGAGGATCCATGGGAAACCTACAAATTGGAAGGGGAAAATAGGTGAAAAACAAGGACATGCCCTTACTGTTGCTGAAGAGGCAGAAACCAGCCCCTTCACTAAGGAGCAAACGGAACAGCTTCTCACACTGTTGAAAACCAACTCAACATCTAGTACTCCTAGTGTTTCTGTGGCATATACAGGTAATGAAATTAATGCTCTAGCTTGTCATTTCAAAATTTCTGCTCCTTGGATAATCGATTTTGGGGCATCCGACCATATGACCAATTCTTCAAATCTGTTTGAAGCATACTCACCGTGTCCTGGAAATAAAAAGGTTAGGATAGCGGATGGTAATTTTTCACCCATTGCAGGAAAAGGTTTGATAAGAATTTCCGATGGTGTAACTGTTGAATCTGTTCTTCATGTTCCTAAACTTACATGTCATCTCTTATCTGTTAGCAAATTATCTAAAGACTCTAATTGTTGTGTCATCTTCTACGAATCCTATTATCTTTTCCAAGACCGGAGCTCGGGGAAGACGATTGGTAGTGCTAGGATGATCAATGGTCTTTATTACTTCGAGGATAATTTACCAAGTAATAAAATTGCTCAAGGACTTAGTAG
>JANZXP010000005.1:25956652-25992803 GCA_027576715.1 Erythroxylum flavicans | reverse complement strand
ATTAGGTTTAGTTTTTAGTAGGATTTAGGTCTAGTTGTTTTGTTTCAATAATTCATCCTCCCTTTTGACTTCTACATGTTAGAGAATGCATGTCACATCTCTCATGATCAAGGGAATTGGTGTAGATGGTGGGTTGAATGTTGTATTGAAGTGGTTAAGGACTTATAAATGTGATGAATATCCCTTAGAATTTTTCATGTCTTTTCTCTTCTTGTGCTTCGGGCAATCTACGTCTCGGCATTGTACTTTCGCCGTGGTGAGAATTGATTGTTTCGTCGCGGTGAGCCTATCAGTCGCTGCGACATAATGCCTCTCAAACACCATTACTGTGGCATAAATCACTGTTTCGTATATAGCCTTGCCACGGTGTGATTTAATCGTCACGACGAACGACCCTTCTGCGCGAGAATTTCCTTGTGAAATTCTTCTTTTACCCTTAATGTTCTTCTGATCTCTCGTATATCCTTTATCTTTTTTGTAATTTCTCCTCTTCCTCCTTCTACACTTACTGACTCCTTCCTTCCCTCTTATTTTCATCTACTATCTTCCAAGTGCGACGCGGCAAGCCAAAGCTACCAAGTAATCTCTTTGCGTTGTGTCACTTTTCCCTCACCCAGTCCTCGTGCGTTGTTGGTGCTAGTTTCCTTCTTGCCCTTCTTTGCAAGTACTCTCTTTTTTCTTTTCTTTTTCTTTCTTTTAAGTTTCTGTCAATTAGGGTTAGTTCGCCACGGCGAGGACTACTGGTATGTTTCGGCATAGCGTACTGTGCCTTCGCCGCGGCCCAAAACACAATTTTCATCGCGACGTGAGACATACAGTTTTTGCCGCGATGATAGACCCATTTCATTGTGCCGTAGTTCAGATTTTTAACGTTTTAGTAAATTTGTTTAATCCTTGTGTTTATTTTTCTTGTTTTCTACAGGAAAATGCCTTGAACCAAGAATGCTTCCTACCAAGCCTCTACCTCTTCATCCGATTTCTCCCTTTCCTTTTCCTCTGCCCAATCCTCCCATCCCTCCCACTCCTCAGCTCCTTCTTCTCAGCCAGCTGATCCTCAATATACTACCTTAGCTGAGAAGATCAACACTAGGCCGATCCTTAAGGAGCGTCCCTTTCCCTTGACCCCACATACTAATCCTTTCGTCCACTAAATTATAAACTCTCAACTTACAGGATTAGTTTGACCTAGGGATTAGGGAAATGACAAATTTATCCGTCATTTCTATACCCATGTCCGTCTTCATGACACCCTGGAAATTAATTTCCAAGACGTCATTGTCCCTACCCCTTAGTGAACTTCGCTCCCAAAAGATTTGTTTGGAACCATGATAGCCAAAGCTCATTTTCAAGAGAATTTTATCTCATTTGATCATTGTTTGAATTTTCATTTTTCATTTCCCAAAAAAATCCAAAAACACCTTTTTATGCATTTTTCTTTCATTTAGTTCAATTCATTTAGTTAAATCAAAACATCCCAAAACCCCACTCTCAACTAATTTAGTTTGCATTTCATGACAATTAGGCTAGCTTAGATCATTTGCTCTAGGTTCTGATTAAGTAAGACGACCGGGGGTTGCACTGTTTATTGCAATCCTTGGAATTAAATTTTTGATTCAGTTTCCAAGGGAGTAATCAAAAGATTCAACCACACAGCCGATCAAGCACCCCACTCTCATTGGTCATATTCCCCAATATACAGATGATATTCGAGAATATACTCTACAAGGGTGGTGCACTAGGATGGTCAGTCAAATATAATAGAATTTTTTTACATCACACGGATATTCAGAAAATCAATAATCCTTTCCGGCCTATTTTATTCATAAACATTTCCAATCATTAGGGTCGCAAATAATAAACATATCATTAGAACTCCAGTAATCATTTGGGCCTATTATAGTTACAAAATGTTTTTAGTCACAACTGTTATTACAAACTAAATTCTAGTATTCATTATACAGAGTTCATATATGTACAAATTCACCAGTTGCAGAAAACAATTTTTGAAACAAAAGGACAGAAAATAAATGCAGATACGAACTGATCTCAACCTCTATCTCTTATTCGATTTTAACGGCTATATTCCACTTTGTCCAACTTGGTATCTCCTCTAAACCTGAAAAATAACGTTGAAATTTTGGTAAGTTTTGCAAACTTAGTGACCGGACCATCTTTGATGGCTAGCTCATATCATATAACATAATAATTTACAAACAATTCACATCATCACGTAAGGCATATCACTTCAACACTTCATTGTAAAGCATCATATATCACTTTATTAACTTATTTTATGGCTCTCATTTAAACAATTCAAATAATACATTTCAATCATTTAAGTATATATATTGATGTCTATGCAATGCTCATGAGACTCACTTTCAGTTATTACGTTGTTGTGACCGAGTGCCTATAACTGTCCCGTATTCATTATGGATACCAGACTCATTAATAACTATGTCGTATCTGTTGGAGATACCGAGCTCATTGTACACAGTTAGCCTTTGGCTCTTAATCATATTTTAAGCTTTAAGCATTCAATGGCTACTCTGGTCACAACTGCCTTTATCTGATCATGCATTTGTGTTATGGAATGCATCACATTCATAGATATCAAATCAATCACTTATGTTCAATTTCACATTCACATTCACATATCATCAAATCTAAGTCCGACGTTCAATAATTAAGTTGAGGATCACTTATTATGTCAAATTCACATACAAGGAGCACTTCTAATGATTTTCATGCTTCAAATGCCTTAGACATTTAATGTCTAGAATCAACACATTCACATCACATAATAATGCAATACAAAAATTTAAACAAAATAATAAATTATAGTAAGACCATCTAGGTCGACTCACAGTATGTTCTAGATTAGCATTAGCTTCCATGATCTAGAAACGTTTGGATGCTAACTTTTGATCTTGTATATCAACTTCATGCAATACACACATTGCATACACATTAATAATTGCATAATCACATAAACATTCAATTGTACACATATGTATATGTGTAATGTATAATGGATGCTCAATTTGATTATTCCAGGTAAAAATTACATAACTTGATCATTAATAACATCATTTATGTGTGTCAAACTTTCATTTAGGTTCATAACTTAATGAACTTGGTCATTCTAATCTCATAATTTAATCATTCATCATTTCTTTTCTAGCATTACATGTTCACATAATATTCAAGTTCTCATTCATTCTTACTTAATACACATCATTCATTTCATTTGAATCACATTAGCCATATAAGGTTAATTTTCATTTTTATAACATCTCTAAACTTCCATAATTTGTTTCATTGATATCGATCATCCATGCTTAAGTTATAACCTTGATTATTGATAGGTATGCAGTAGGATATGTTTTTATAGATAATTGGGATGTGTTTTCTAGCATAATTATTGTTTGTTCTAGTTTAGGATTAATTTTGCATGTTTTCATTAAGTTTAATTATCATTGTTGATCTTCTGTGTTCGAAACTTCTAAGTGAAATTCATCAACCATATTGGAGAAAAATTTTCAAATACTGTTGCTTTTCATCTCACAATTAACCATTTTCTTGTAAAAACATATTCCTTTTCATGGGTCCTTTGACAAGTTAACCTTTTACAAAGAAAAGTACATCTCTCATTCATTCTCTTATAGTACCTTTATCCTTTAATAATCTTACATACCTCCATAGACAAATAGTTTGTTTTTATTTATTTCCAACTGGTAGACATGACCAAAAGGCGTATTGAATAACCACTTTGTAAGTTTTATATCAATAATCCACCATTGTTTTCTTTATTCTCAAATTATAGGCAATTCACTGGAAATACTATCTAGAACTTGAAATACTTTTTATGATGCATTAACTTGCTTTCCCTATAAAAAGAGCCCAAGATAGTGAAAGTTTGCACTTGCAACTGAATTTATGGAAACCTAAATTCTAAACGATTCCTTTGTGCTCTTAATCCATCATCTTCGTTATGAGCGAGATAACATGAATGTTTTCCATGTTGGTGATGAAAAAATGTTGCTTAAGGAGGCCTCTTCATGAATGGATAGCTATTGCTTTTGTTGTGATAATTATGAAGGAATAAGTTAAGAAGTTACCCATGCTTGATATATAGGTCCAGGGCTAGCTACTCATGGATAGGTGGTATTAATTAACAATAAAGAGGGGACATTAGTAAGAAAGGAAAGACATTGATGAATATATAAGAAAATTGAAACCATAGTTTCTTTAAGATCCATCAAGAGAAATAAAGGTCATGCTAAAGTGTTTAGACACAGTAAGAGTTATGGTTTCTTAGAGTTTTTGTGGTGCTTCTAACCTTACTAGGTAAATATGAGTCTATTTGAGAGAATACCTACTTATTTATTTGCCTTAGGTAAGCAAGTCTCATATTATTTTACTTTAGAAATCTTTGCCCTTGCATCAAAATCATATCATTGGAAATTTTTAATCAATTTGTAAAAATGCATATTGCTAAAAATTGATATCATAAATTAGATTTTTCCTTTATAGAAGACTTTTTACTACACTAATTGTTTAGTTTTTTGTTGTTTGATTTAATGAGTGGATAACAATCAATATAAGTAGGTTTTTTTATGGTCATTGGAACCTTAGGTATTTAAAAGGTTAAAGTTAAAGTTTATTCCCTTATATATGATTAATTACTCAATATTAGACATAAATCTAACAAATAAATAAATAACACTCTTTTTAGGATTAAAAGAAAAACAAAATATAGAGTTGAAGAGATTTAGTAAGTTAAGAAAGAGATTGATAGATGTAGGATTTGAGCCATAGAATAGAAGTAATTGTCTATATATAAGAGATTGAAGATAATAATTGTCCATATATATGAGGTCGAAGATAACTATCTTAATTTACTTATAGTGGCAATAGGATCTCCATGCTAATGGCAAATAGGTAAGGTGATAGTGGATCACCTTTCTTGAGTCCTCTAGTAACTATCAATAACCTTTTTTATTCACCATTTATTATAATTGAGTATGAAGTTATAGTGATGCACTTCCTGATTTAATAGATATACCTATATGGAAAACAATAACCTATAAAGAGGACACTAAAAAATTTTAATTAATTGAATTAAAGGATTTGATATAATCTATCTCTAATGTACAACTTTTAATTGAATTTTTGGTTTGATAACTTTTGGACAACTCCTATGCAATTATAATGTTGTCCCCTACGCTTCTTCCATATAAATATATAAGCTCCATAAGAAAGATTGATAAGCAGTGGCTAGACCTCTTTTAGTTTGTTAGTAAGAATCTTAGAATTTTTTTTTGTAAATGAAATTTAAACAGGCAACTGGCTTATACTCATTTATTGTGGAGGGTTTTGTTCACTTTAAGAATAAAAAATATATAACTCTTGTTTAGTCTAGTAACTATATTACCATTAAAAAAGAATTCCTTTACTAATATGATTATCATTTAACCTATGAGTCTCTATGTGTTTCAGAAGAATGTCACGTTAAATCCATCCAAACTACGAACGTTTTTAGCATAGAAGATTAATAAGGTATCGTTAATTTCATTAGGGGTAACCCCTTTGATCATATCATTATAAAACTTAATAGGGAGGATATTTCTTAGATGATTCTTTGACTCATTAGGGATAGGAAGTACCTATACATCTATGAACAATGTGTTTTTGAAATGTGCATATGCTAACTCCCTAAGGCCCTTTTGATTCTCAATTATTACCTTCATCATTACTAAATGAGATTACTATGTTTTTGTTTCTTCTAGCTTAAATAACCCTATAGAAAACATTCTGTATTTTTAACACCTTCCTTAAAAGCCAAGATTCTTGGTTTTTTTTAATTAAGGGTGTAAGTTCTATAAAGCCCTAACATAATTTTTCGAAGAAATACTTTTTGAATTTTAAGGATAATATCAGTAGAACTTTGAGCTAAAGAATCTTCACACCACTTAAGAGAATCAAGTGCTTTAATCTTCTCATTAGCTATACGATTGCTTGTTTCCTTTTAGATTTGAGTGAGTTAATGTAACATCCCACTTCCATAGAGCATATACCCAACATTCCAGAGAACATACAAGCACATACCCCATGGAAACGACATGCTAATGCAGTCATGTCACTTATCGTGACATCATATAAAACATAAACATTTCAAAAAAACTCAGTTCCCTCATTTCATTCATGAACATAAGCATACATTGTCATTACATTCCTTACATTTGATTCATAAACCTAAATATCCATTTTTATTACACTTATAACTTCAATTTATACAATGCATAACATGTCAAAGTTCACAACTTTATACAATGTGTACAACATAAAACTAGGTACTGGACCAAAATATTCTATCTAGACACTTCAGTATTAGTTGACCAAACCTTTGAGCAATTTTTAGTACCATAATGGACAATGCTAGGTCACTACTAGATTGTATTAAAGATTAGGTTGTCTTAGTACTTGAAACTCAATGATGCAATTTTGATGAGTTTGTGAATTCAGTGAGTAAACCATCATTGATGTATTCACTCAAGTTAGGTCATAATATTGCAAACACATATAATCTATGTAGCGCCGACTCTCATCAGATATTTGCCCAAACACCTATCAGACATTCGTGCACCTGTCCAATGGAAGTGGCATGCTAACTATGTCACTTTCACATAACTCATAGCATTATAAATTAAAACATAAATATCATAACACCTAAAACCTAAGAAATCCTCATTTCATTTCATAAACCATGATTTACAATGTAGCATTACTACAACATCCATGTTTATACAATATCGACAACCTTTAGAGTCTACAGTTCTGTCTACAAAACATGGTACATAGATGAGGAAATTAAAAAAAATTTAACTAAATCCTTCAATCCTAGCTGACCACCCTTAAGCCATGTCTTTTACCAAAAGCTATATTAGATCCGTTCTAAGTGGTCTTAGAAGGTGATTCGTCATGCTTGAACCTGAAAAATCAAATTTGCAATTTGGTTTAGTTTTGTGGACTCAGTTGAGTATCCATTCTTGATGGTTCACTCATATCACACATATCACAACAATTCATACACTCACATAATTCACATTTATCAACATGTAGCATCACAACATACTTTGATCATAAACTTTCACATTTTTCAATCAATTCGATTCCACATTTCAATTACAACCATTCAAAATATATAATTAATGTGTATATGCAATATTCATGAAACTCACGTTCATTTATTTCGTTGCTGTAATCGAGTGCCTTTTTCACTGTCCCGTATTTGTTGTGGATATTGGGCTTATTTATACTGTCCCTTATCCGTTGGGGATACGTGGCTCATTTTACATAGTGAGTCATATGCTCTTATCACATTTTGAGCTTTAAGCTCTTTTTTACTGGCGACTCCAGTCACAACTGTCTTTATCTTTCATGCATTCATGTAATGAAATGCACCATGTGTATTCAATCATTATGCTCATTCAGTCACATTCACATTCTTTCTCATTCACATTTATCATCAAACTTTTAGTTTGGCATTCAACATTTAAGTTGAGAAACAAGTAGGCAATCCTATTCATATTCAAGTAGCACTTCTCATGTTTTATTCATACATCAAATGCCTTGGACATTGAATGTCTAGAAATCAGTACATACACATCACATACCAATTTAATTCAAAATTAAACAAACAATCAAGGTGAGACCATCTTAAGTTACTCACAATTGCTCCCTCTAACTTATTGCCTTGAAGTCCCGGCAATGTCTGGAAGTGGTCGCTCAACGTGCTCTTCTATATGCAATCACATACATTTTCACATTCAAAATAATAAGCACATCTATAAATGTATCATTTATTATACATGTTCAATGACAAATTCTTGGGTATGTTTCTTTGATACACTTTAGAAACAATTTACAACTCCTTCCAAGCATTCTTTACTCCAAAATACACTTTACTTACCGTAACCCTTTCATTCAACGTCAACTAAATTCAATGACCAAATTGATTTCATTAAACTCTCAAACCTCTACTCATTTAATTCAACACTGCCTACCTCATTCATAATGCATCAAACAATCTTATCACACATGTAACCAACTTTTCCCTGATTTTCTCAGGCAGATTTTAGATCAGATTTGTATGGCCATTTTGACCTAGAAATTGAAATTTGAGATAATAATTTCTTCTATTCAAATGTTACTCTATGGCTTAAGTTTCAAAAGAAATAAAAATCATTTAATTTGGTTCATGATTCCATGAGTTATAATCAAAATACCATAGACTATACACGCTCGAAATTTTGGCTAGTGCATGATTGAAGAATTAGTGCACTCCAACAAGTAAAACTCATGTCATTCAATTCTGATATCCAAAAATTACAAACTTTATACCACTAGAAAGCTAAGAGGATCAGATACAACCTTTATGAAGAAAATTTTGTCTGATTGGGCCTACATCAATACAATTTACTCGATAAAAATAGGATATGCTTTCTGTCAAGGATAGTGCTGCAGCCTATGCCAGAACTCAACTTCAAGCTATATTTCAAGACCCTTAAGGACAAAATTCAAATTCAATTCCTTCATGAAAATTGTAATCGTATGTCTCTAGTTTAATCTAGAAAAAATCCATCCAATTTGGATATTCACAGATCAAGATATGGCCAAAATACATATATATGTTTAGTAAAAATACTCCATCTAACATATTCCAGCACACTTGATCATTATTTTCATCCTAGTTCATCTATTTTCAAGACATCACATAAACATCTTTCTTAAGCAAAATTTTTACCTTCATTTTACCCTTAATTCTCAACCTATATAACTCATGGATTTCATACTCCTAAAAATAGAACATAAACACACACATATTTATTCTTCAACGGTCATCACTCGTTCATCAACATTTTTTCACACTTTCATACACCATTTACACTATCAATCCATCTCAAAATCATCTTTAATACAACTCATAATTTATTACTCATCATTTAAACAAAAATATGACCTAGATCTACTTATTTCTTCATTTACGTATCAACACTCTTCAACCACCACTATCACGATTATGCTATCTCTAACCCATCATCATAACATTTCAATTTAGAACAACCCATAAAGATCATTAATACACTTACTAAGCCCCAAAACCTCTTCAAATCACGTGAACCTAGCTCCCAAACATCACACAATCATCATCCTTTAAGGGGGATAAGGCTAGGTATTTTAGTAATAAGAAGATATGACAAGGATCTTGAAGTAATAGTGTAGGATTTTGAAAAAAATTAGCGTGAAGAGTGGGTTGTGAGTTTCATGAGATGGAGAGATGAAAATAAAGAAGATGAGTTTGTAGAGACAAAATGAAAGATGGTAGACAATTTGAGAGTGTCGTGGGTGATCAATTAGCAAGGAAAAAAATACTTAGTAAGTGTCATGACATATGTCATGACACTTACCACTTAATTCATTTTGCTATTAGTATTAACTTAAGCTACCACATAATTCTAAATAATCAGTCCATTGTCACTCAATTTCTATATCATTTGTCACTAAATTTTCTATATCACTTGTAAATAAATCATAATGTCATTTATAAAAAATTTTCACTACCATTTGACACTTAATTCTACTACCATTTATCAATTATCCTACCATTTGACATTTTTCCTAGTCCATAAATACTCAAAATCTTAGAAAATTCTCAAATTTTATCAAAAATTCTAAATCAATAATTTAATTCACTAAATCAAATTTTAAGGAAAAATATTCACTATTCACATCATAATCACATTAAAAATCATTTATACCAGAAAATGTCAATGAATGCATGTACAATTATTTTAATAAGTGTCAACATTATTCACGTGCATGAGTATGCCATATGATGCATGAAATATACTTCTAAATTCTCAATAAACTCTCTTAAAAAGAATCCTAGAGTCCTAACCCTGATCATGGGATAATGGGATGTTACAATCAGTCCTAATTAATGCAAACAACTCAACAACAAAGTTAAAAACATAAGTCAAACAGAGCATGTTTTTAGACACAATGATAAAAGAAAAAAACCTAAAACATCCATTGAACTACTTTCCAGGTGGAGAGAAATTGCAGGGAGATGATGGAGGACAAAAACTCACAGAGAGAGCACAAGAAAATGAATAGAAGAAGGTGGTTTAAGTCGAAGAAAAATCGGGCAAGGATAGAGGACTGAACGAAATAAACAAACGGGGAGGGGGAGGGCTTTCGAGTGTGTCTGATAAAATAGACGTTGGGAATGTCTAACATTTGCCTACCAAATTAAAAAACCATCGCCAATACTAAGCCTTTTGCATACATTTTTTTTGCTAAAAAATTAATAAAAATTATATATTACAATCAAATTTGTTCACTAAATTTGTTTTATAGTTATGCAATCAACAACATTAACATCTTTAAAATTAAATTGTTGTTAAAGTAATTTTTAATAATATTAAAATTTGTATTAATATTTCATTTTCAATAATATTAAAGTTTTTATTAATATTTAA
Organism: Erythroxylum flavicans; assembly: GCA_027576715.1. Lineage (NCBI taxonomy): Eukaryota > Viridiplantae > Streptophyta > Magnoliopsida > Malpighiales > Erythroxylaceae > Erythroxylum > Erythroxylum flavicans. Next base: position 25,982,256 of record JANZXP010000005.1, on the reverse strand, counting down.
TATTGATTATCATTTTCTAATGGGTTAATTACCAAAAAAAGCCCAAACTTTCATCAAATTTTCAATTATAGCCTGAACTTTAAAAAGTGACAATAAAATGCCCAAACTTTCAATTTTTTTCAATTCTACCCTGAACTTCAAAAAGTATCAATAAAATGCTCAAATTTTCAATTTTTTTCAATTCTAGCCTGACGTTAGTGATTTCGTTGAGTTTGTAGACATGACTTGCTACTTTTTTTCAGAAACCTTAACTATTAATACACGTCAATTAAAATTAACACAACAAATGAAGATTAATGAAACGACGTCGTTTAATCACATAATTAAAATGATGTCTTTGTTTAAAATAACTTAAATCATATTAAGCAACCCCGACGACCTTACGCTTTGATTTTAATTTTTCCTTTCGTTTTTAGTTTGTTCTCTCGACACCCTCACCTTTTGATTTTCAGATTATGTAGCCCCGACGCCCTCATACTAAGGGCATCAGGAGAATGAACTAAAAACAAAGAGCTTATTGGTATAGTATGTTGTAATGTGAGAGTGGTTTGGGGCGTCAGAAGAACAAACAGAAAACAAAGGGATGAGGGCATCAGGAGAACAACAGATAATGTCAGGCCATGATTAAAGTAAATTGGAAGTTTGAGCATTTTATTGCCACTTTTGAAGTTTGGGCTAAAATTGAAAAAAAATTGAAAGTTTGAGCATTTTATTGCTACTTTTTAAAGTTTAAGCTATAATTGAAAATTTGACAAAAGTTTAGGTTTTTTTGGTAATTAACCCCTTTCTAATACATTGCAAATTATTTCTAATTAAATTGCTATTATTACTACTATCATATATGGTGATTAACTTAATGTATTATAAATGTATACATATTAATCCTAACTATTATAATGATTTATTAAATATTAAATTATATATAAAATTTTCCATATCTTACTTATGTAATATATATATTACTCTATCTATAATAAAAATTATCTAATTATTATATAAAAATTTTGCACTGTAACATATAAATTATATGTTATACATAATTATGTTAGGCAAAGGTGACAATGAATATGGCAATATCTTCCTATTTGGCAACAATTTTTTTGTTTTTTCTGACAAAATCGAAAAAGACACCTTTTACCTTAACAAGAAATAACGTCGTTTTGTATTAGGTTATTAGCACGAAAACAAACCTCCCTTCATTTTTTGTGTTAGCCGTCAACATTCCTCTACATTCACGGTCTAATAAATACTGTCCCCTCTCTTGTGCTTGTCTCATATGTTGTGCTTATCACCGTCGAACAAGCATCCTTAACTGTGTTGGTATTGTTCTTCTTTTTCATTTTCAAGCCCTCCTTCTTGTGCCCTGTTTTACTTATACCTTTAGGTGTTTATTGTGAGTTCATTTTTCTGCACATGGTATATGGGTTGTGTTTGTGTTTCAGTGATGATTTATTGTGTTCCTTTGTTGGTTGTATATGGGTTGACTTTTTTTTTTACCACCTTTAATGCTTCTTTCAGGAAAGCTTGCTAAGTATTTGATGAAAAGTCTAAAAGAGTATTTAACTTTTTTTGTTGTTAGGGAAAATTAGTCTTGTTTTAGTATACACCACTTATTCATATTGAAAATTTCACATTTTTATAATAATATTAATATAACCTATATAGATAATACTATATTTCCGTACATAAAGAACATAGTCACGTGTACTCTACTTTAATTTCTAAAATTTAGATATGATGTAAAGGCTAAATGGATTACTTTTATTTTAGTAAGGGTAAATTTCTTCTCATTAGAAAAATTGAAGATGTATAAGTACTAACTGTAGTACATTCACTTATCATCGAAGATTTAATTGAATATAATAAATTTTATTCTAAATTCACTTTTTAGAATGTAACTCTTACATAATTCATCGAGAAATGTTGACGTGGCGACTAGTTTTCGATGGTGGAAATTCATTCCATAGGAAGGAATGTGACAAAATTGTCCCTAATAAAGAAAAAATCAATGCAAAACAAATCCACTCTTCATACACTAATAACTGTTTGCCTTCTATGGCTGATCTTCTTCTTCAAGATTTTTAGTATCATACGAATTACCTCACTTTCCTTATTATCTCAATCTCATTTCCTGTTATGAAGTTATTATATATCTGAACATTTAATTGTATATATTATATGTACTGCTAAGGTTCCTTGAATCTTCATAAGAATATAGATGGAAATAAAGGCGGGGGCAATGTCACATTGGTCCGTAAAGGATTAGGGAAATTGGTCGTTTTGGAAAATTTATCGATTCCAATATTGGTCAATTAGGTACGCATATGTTCTAAGTTGGGTTCGTTATACGGTTTCACTAAACTAGCAATCTAAGTTCTACACTGATTGTGTCTTAGGTGAAACACATCACACTAGCAGTTCATTTGATCAATTTGTCTTCCATACTACATCTGGGGATTCATTCACTGTATCCTCTAAAAGTTTAGCTATAGTTAAGAAGCTGTTGGAAGAGGGTGTCAATAACCCTACACCTGAGGAAGATCTTTCACTATTTCAATTGGTGCCTTCGAACGTGCAAGGACCCTTCTTAGGAATCCAAAAATAGGAAACTCATTTACCTTTACCGACTCTCATGTTACTTGGAATCTAAAAAAATAATTATTTCATGTCTTTATCGATGGAATCAACTTGAAACTTTGTTTATTATTCTATCTGTAAGAATTTTTAAAACAATCTTTTTACTAGTTAAGGGTAAGGCTGTTTATTATTGGACTTCCCCAAATCTCGCATGTTAGTGGGATTCATACTGGATGTTGTTGTATTATGTCTGTAAGAATTATTAAACTTCTAATTAAAATCTTATACTGCTAGGATTATATAAATGTCAATTATAATTAACCTTAACAACGATTATTAAGTATAGTTAGCATTAATAAACTATCTCCCAAGTATTATTAATTTTAACAATATTATTACATACAAAAATTTATCAAAATTCCCTTAAAACATTATGAAAAATATTTAACATAAACTTTTTGTGACGACTTACACAATTGTCACAAAATGTAGCACAATTACGACAAATATCATAAATATTTGCCATATGTGCTACCTTTTGTGACGCTTCAAACCACTTATCGCCAAACACTGGAGACGAATCATATAAATCGTCACAAAAAGTCAACATTCTTTGACGATTTTTAGTAATAGTCGCTCAATATTTTGTTTGTATGAACATTGTGCGACAATTATGCTAATCGTCGCGAAAAAGGTAATTATTGGCGATGAAAGATATATTTCAATTACTATTTGTTGGCACCGTTTGCGTCACTTCCCTATAATTGATGCCAGGTACATTGACTTACCTCGACATCTTGTGACGATATTCCTGTTCGTCACAAAATCCTTTCATATTGGCGAGAAAACTCTGTTGCCATCGTTAAAACTGTTAAATTGTCAACAATTGTGGCTCATCTCATAATTGCAAATCCCACATTGAGAAATTATAGATTTGTGGGAGGTTATTTTACTTAAAAAATAACCCTCCTCCTTTTAGTTTTTGATCATCCCAAAAAATTGCCTATCTTTCCTTATGGCAAAAATTTTGTCCCTCCTTTTGTAATATTTTACGTGTATTATTTCCTGAAAATAGTTAACTATCAATTCAGTAGTATTCGAGGAAGTAGGCATAACTGGCTGAACCTCGTTAAATTCTAGTGTTCCTTATTTGCCTATTTAATAGCTATTGTCTGGTATAGTTGTAGTGAAGAATTGTGCTATTAAATTACATGTCTAGAAAAATTCTGTCTAGGAGGTTAGGTTTTAAGTCGGACCATTTATGACCCTTCCAGTCTTTTCTGGGAATTTATTTAGTGTGATTTTTCAGTATAAATGTTCACAATCTATTCACCTAGGCAATAGTGCTTAATGTAAAATTGTAATTATTGGTAGAAATTAACCTAAGTTTCATAACAATTGGTATCAAAGCTAAGGTTTTTTTTAGTATACTCTATGGTTACAACGTTGTCTGATCTTTCACATCAGAAAAGATTTTTCCTTGGCATATTGACATTCTAAATTGACATCTATTGAATAGAAATTGTAGCAGAGATGACAAAAATTAAAGATACAACCGCACCAACAACTTCTACCTCGTCTATTCTAGCAGGGACTGCTGTGACAAATGCAAGATTTACAGTGGAGATTTTTTATGGCATGGGTGATTTCTTCATATGGCAAAGTAAGGTTCAAGATGCTCTTTTTTAACAAGGTCTTGACATTGCTATTGAAGAAAATAAATCAGACGATGTTGAGGAGAAAGATAGGAAGACTATAAATCGTTTGGCATATGATACAATTCAATTATGTCTTTCCAGAGAGCAAAAGTATGCTTTCTCGAAAGAAACTTCTACATCTAAATCATGGAATGCATTGGAGGAAAAATTCTTGAAGAAAACCAGTCATAATAAGCTCTATATGAAGAAGAAATTGTTTCATTTCTCTTATGTTTCGGGTACCACTATAAATGATCACATCACCAATTTTAATCAGTTAGTTACTGATTTAATAAATTTGGATGTGACATTTGAAGATGAAGATTTGGCTTTGATGTTGCTGGGATCTCTTTCTGAGGAGTTTGAATTTCTTGAAACTACTCTACTTCTTGGTAAGATTGTTGTGTCTCTTAGTAAAGTTACAGTTACTTTGTATAGTCATGAAATGAGAAGGAAGACAAAGGAAGAGCGTACAGATGGAGCAGCAAAAGTTTTGGTAGTCAGAGGTCGTTCGCAAAGCTAGAATAAAGGAAAGAAAGGGAGATCGAAGTTGAGGCTCAAATTGAGAAAAGATGAATGTGCCTCTTATATGGAAAAAGGATTGTCCAAAGCTGAAGAATAAAAACAAACCTGAAAAAAAAAAGTCTGTTGCAAATTTGAATGTTGCTGAATGTGAATATGCAAACTCAGATCTTTCATCGATTGTTACATCCTCACTAAGCCCTTCTAGTCCATGGCTGCTAGATTCAAGTTGTAGCCATCATATGTGTCCCAATCGGGATTGGTTCTCTAATTTTAGGGAGCTAGAAGGTTGAGTTGTTTACACAACAACTGACAATCCTTGTACCACATATGAGATTGGTTCAATCTGCTTGAGGAATCATGATTGAACAACCAGGACTTTGATAGATGTCAGATACGTGCCAAGTTTGACGAAGAATCTCATTTCTGTAAGAGTCTTAGAATCAAAGGGCTATACTGTAAATGCAGCAAATGGAGTAATGAAAGTTATCTCTATGTACTCATAGTAATGAAAGGAATTCGAAGAAATCATAACATGTCTTAGTACCAAGGCACTGTAGTTATTAGAACAACAACAGTAGCTTCTAATGATCATCAAGAGCTAGAAGTAGCCAGGTTGTGGCATGTGTGCTTGGGCATAAAGGTGAAAAAATCGAAGTCGATTTGCTTTATAAAAAGAAGATATCAATGAACTTCTATGAAATGGTTTCACGGGATTCAGCCAATTGTCTTGATCGTGGGATATCATTGAGAAATAGGAATCCGTGTTATCAAAAGATTTCCTGCGATTATTTCTAGTATGGAATGAGTCAATCATCCACTTTAGTATCCTTGAAGATATTAGTAAATTAAGGGTTGTTGAAAGGATTTCGAGCTTGCAAATTAGACTTCTATGAGCATTGCGTCAAAGGGAAGCAAACAAGAGTGAAATTCAGCACTGTAATCCATAATACAAAGGGTATTTTAGATTATATTCATTTCGATGTGTAGGGACCTTCCAAAATAATTTCTTTGAGAGAAAAACACTATTATGTGACCTTTGTTGATGATTTTTCTCGAAGAGTATATACACTATGAAGACTAAGCATGACATGTTGCGAGTTTTCCTCAAATGGAAGAAGATGGTGGAAACTCAAACAGGTAAAAGGATCAAGTGTCTCCATATAGATAATGGTGGGAATACACGAGTGATCCTTTTTTAAAAGTCTGCAAAAATGAAGTTATTGTTAGACACTCTATAATCAAGGATACTCCACAACAAAATGGGGTGACAGAAAGTATGAACCGGATATTGCTGAAGAAAGTTCGGTGTATGTTGTCCAATGCTGGGTTGGGCAGAGAATTTTAGGCTGAGGCTATTACATATGCATGCTATCTCATTAATCCCCTTCCATCAATTGCTATTGGTAGTAAAACACCTTTGAAAAAATGGTTTGGAAAACTTGCTACAAATTATGACACCTTACATATGTTTAGTTCCACTGCATATTATCATGTAAAGGAGTCAAAGTTGGATCCATATGCAAAGAAAGCAATTTTCATGGGGATCAACTCTGGTGTGAAGGATATCGTCTTTAGTGCCCAAAGTAAAAAAAATAATTTCCAGTAGGGATGTTACCTTTGATGAATATACCATGTTAAGAAAGGTGACAATTGAAAATATTGAGCAGACAAGTGGTACTCTAAAACAAGTGGAGTTTGAAGGAAGAATTGTTACCCCCAGCAAATGATGAAGTAGATGTAGAAACTCCTATGGTAGAAGAGGAGCCAGATGAAGAAGAGGTTCCAATCTAAGAACCTTCATAGCAACAATTACCAATTGCATTGAGAAAGCCAAAAAGAAACATTTAAGTACCTGACCATTATGTTAATATGGTGGCTTATGCATCTCTAATTGAAATTGATGACATTACTACCACTTATAAGGAAGTGGTTCGAAGTTCAAAAGAAGATAAGTGGAGTATAGCTATGAATGGAGAAATACATTCCCTTCATAAGAATCTGAATGTGGAAGCTAGCTAGCCTCCTGAAGGGAAATAAGGCAATTGAATGAAAATAGATATACACAAAGAAAGATGGATTTCCTATCAAGAATAATGTTCGCTACAAAGCAAGACTGGTGGCCAAAAGCTATGCTCAGATGGAGGGAATTGACTATAATGAAGTTTTTTTCTCTAGTTGTAAAATATTCTTCTATTCAAATTTTGTTGGCTTTGGTAGCACAGTTTGATATGGAACTAGTTGAATCAGATGTAAAAACTGCATTTTTACATGGCTACTTACAGAAAGAAACCTATATGACTCAGCCTGAAGGTTTTAAAGTTGATAGAAGAGAGAATATGGTGTGCAAGCTTGAAAAATTGTTGTACTAATTGAAGCAATCTTCAAAGCAATGGTACAAGTGATTTGACAAGTTCATGTTGGGAAAAAAGTACACAAGAAGCAAATATGATCATTGTGTGTATTGTAAGCTACTAGATAGATCCTACATCTATCTTCTCCTATATGATGATGATATGCTGATAGTTTCAAAGGACATAAGAGAAATTGATAGATTGAAGATTTAGTTGAATTAGGTGTTTGAAATGAAGGATCTAGGTGAAGCCAAGAAGATTCTCGACATAGAGATAAGCAAAATATGGAATTGAGAAGACTTGTTTGACTCAAAAACAGTATCTGAGAAAGATACTAAAACATTTTGGCCTGAATGAAAAGTCAAAGCATGTCAATACTCCGCTCGCTCCTCATTTCAAGCTCAGTGCATCTTTGTCTATAAAGAGTGATGCAGAACGGGAATACATGTCAAAAGTACCATATGCAAATTTTGTTGGTAGCTTGATGTATGTTATGGTGTGTATAAGGCCTGACATTTCATAGGCAGTTGGGGTTGTGAGCAAGTATATGCGTGATCCTAGAAAGGACATTGGCAAGTTATGAAATGGATTCTACGGCCCATCTTGAACACCATAGATGTTGGTTTGGTATTTCAATGCAATAATCAAGATGGTCAATATATAGTTGGATATTTTGATTCTGACTATGTCGGTGATTTGGATAGGCATCGATCAACTACTGGCTATGTGTTTATTCTTACAAAGGCACCAGTCAGTTAGCGGTCTACCCTACAGTCAACAGTTGCTTTATAGAGTACGGAGGCAGAGTATATGGCAGCTACAGAGGTTATGAAGGAAGCAATTTGGCTTCAAAGATTGCTTGGTGAATTAAGGGTTGGACAGAAACACATCAAAGTGCATTGTAATAGTTGGAGTGTTATTCTTTTAGCAAAGAACTAAGTTTACCATGCAATCCTATCGACTACGAAGGCAGAGTATATGGTAACTATAGAGGTTGTGAGGAAATAATTTGGCTTCAAGGATTGCTTGGTGAATTAGGAGTTTGACAGAAACACATCAAAGTGCATTGTAATAGTCAGAGTATTATTCTTTTAGCAAAGAACTAAGTTTACCATGCAAGGTGAAGAACAACGATGTTCATTATCACTTTGTATGAGAGACTCCGGAAGAAGGTGGAGTAGCAATCCAAAAGATTAATACCATTGAGAATCCTACTAATATGTTGGCATAGGTGGTGACTGCAGTCAAGTTCTAACATTATTTGGACTTGATCAATATTGCTAAAAATTGAAGATGGGCACTCTAAAGCGCATTTGAAGACACTACTAAAGGTAAGTTTTATGAAAGATTTGAAGATGTGGAATTCGCCAAGGTGGAGATTTGTTAAATTGTCAACAATTGTGAGTTATCCCATATTTGCAAATCCCACATTGAGAAATTATACAGTTGTGGGAGGTTGTTTTACTTATAAAACAACCCTCCTCCTTTTAATTTTTGATCATCCCAAAAAATTGCCTATCTTTTCTTAAGGCAAAAAATTTCTCCCAACTTTTGTGATATTTCACTACGATTATTTCCTGAAAAAAGGTGAAATATCAATTTAGTAGTGTATGAGAAAGTAGGCATAATTGGCTAACCTCATTAAATTATGGTGTTCTTTATTTATCTATTTAATAGCTATTATCAAGTATAATTGTAGTGAATTATTGTTATTATATTACATGTCTAAGAAAATTCTGTCTAAGAGGTTGAGTCTTAAGTGGGACCGTTTGTGACACTTTCAGTGTTTCTTGAGAATTTACTTTGTGTGATTTTTCAGTACAATCGTTCACACTCTATTCACCTAGGCAAAAATGCTCAAAGGTTAATTTGTTATTATTGGTAGAAATTAACCTAAGTTTCACAACAAAAACTTGATATTATTGTGATGATTGTCGATAATCGTCGTAAAGTATGTTTGCTTTATCGACGTTTTAATAAATCGTCATAAAGTTGTTTACTTATAGCAACGAAGTTGTAAATCGTCGCCAAAAGGTTAATGTCACCAATAAAAAGGTAGCTAATAAATGCTTCTGTTGTAGTGAGTAAAGACTACATTAAGAATTTTAACTTCAAGGAACTCAACTTTTATCTACCATATAAATCTTATTTCGAATTTTGAGTATCACAATTACAAATGTATAAGAATCCTCAATTCAGATGCAATCTTAGGAATAAATGAAAATGAACTAAGATATACGTTACCTCTTAAATCCTTAGTGGTGTATTCCTAAAAGAAGCAATATTCGTATATTTCTCTTGTTATAAACGCAGAGGCATGAAACTAACGTTATGGGATTTCTTTAGGAAATTTTTTGCTTTTTCTGGGCAATAATTCTTTTATTTTGTTGAGAAATGAAGCGTGAATTATGTACATCCGAGCCACATCCACAGCTCGTCCTATCCACAGAATCGATTTTAAATAAGACGGTCATTTAATTTCTTTTACATTTAAAACATTTACGATTACGGACAAGATTCGGTTGTACTTCTTTCTTCTTTATCACATTTTATTTACGTAATAAATTACTCGTAACTATTCTTTCCGGGACCCATGTAGTTATCGTTATAAAAGATGGTCGTACTCAACGAAGAATTTAGTTCGTCTGTACTACTTGATTTGGTTCTGATCTAAAACAATAATGTCATTTTGAAATTGTTTATAAATAAATTGACGTCATTGTAAGGAGAAAATATAATTAAAATAAGTTAAATGATACAAAAGATTTGATATCCAAACCAGTGCTGACAGGCCCACTTTTATTAGGAGCTCACCTTCAATATATTTCAGCAACATTTTTTAGCATTTTTTATTTAGAAGGGTATTAAATTTTTGATTATCGAAAAAGGAAAGTTAATGTCAACTTTTAATCTTAGAAGCTAAATAGCTTTCTTTATTAGCTATACAACTTTAACTTGTTGTATTTATAAATACCTTTGAATTTGAGTATATTTCTTAATTATAATTTTTTATTTTCACTAGCACATGAATCTAAGGTATTTCAACTAAAAAATTTGTTGTAAAAAAATTTCACAGTTATATCTTCTGAGTTCCAAGTGATAATTTAAAAGTAAAGTTTCTGATTTTTTATTTATTGTTAACTTATTAAATATTTGAACATATTATAATTAAATTTTAATTTTTCATTAACGTGAACATTATATTAGCATTTTAAATCAAAACATAATATTAAATGATATTGTGTTTATTTGTGTTTTTCCTTTTTATTTTTAAATTACTTATTATTTATTAAAATATAATTAAAAATTAATAAATAATTTAATTTTTGTAATTTTCATTATACTTTGCTACATGTAATAATTATTGGATTTGTATTCTTGTAGAGGTTCACATAAGTTTAGTTATAATATTACTAAATCAAATAATTAAGGTTACTCAATTCAAAAACTACATAAACAGTTTCATTTATTATAAAAATTTGTATAATTTTATTAAACATGTTGTGATAATTAAATAATAATAATAATAATTTGATAATTAAATAAGACCGTAAATAGTTGAATGTGTTTGATTGATTTTTTATAATAAGTTGGTAGCATTTGATTACTACATTTACCATTATTTAATTTCTTAAAAGAAAATTTTAATGAAAAATCACTAATGTTAATTAAATTCAAAAAGTACCTAAAAATATTTGATTTAATAATTTAGACCTTCATCTAATTACTTAATAAAATAATATTTGCAAGAAATTATTAGCCGATGCTATTTTCATTTAATATTTTGTTGAGTATGTAGGCTTATAAATTGAGTCACTTATGTATGAATATTAAATTTTAATAATAAAAATATTCTTTAAAAATTTATATACTTGTATATTACCAATTTATTGAGATTTTTTTTTACTTGATCCAAGACCTATAAAATATTAGAAATGCCCTGACCCAAACTTAACCTCTTACAAGATAAACTTCTGATTTTAAAATCCGTATTAACCTCTTACAACTTAAACTTCTGATTTTAAAATTAGAGGAGACCGTCGACCTCTCTTTCTGGAGTCGTTTAGTATATTTTATTCCCAGGGGACTCAATCCCACGAGTCAATATCATGAAACAGGGAATATATGCAAGAGCTAAGTCTTATTGGCTGCTTACAGTACTACTATAATGTTCCAAAAATCAAGACTTTAGGTCGTATTAAAAGTAAACGCTAATATGCTCAACTCGTAAAGGTGCAAGTCTAATATATTTCTTTTTCAAAGTTTAAATATAGTAATGACTTTCAAAGCTTGGAAACACCAATGTTCAATGACTTCTGTTTGTGGCCATTGAAGTTCAATGAATGCTGAAAACTAAGGCTTATCTTAACTTTAATACTTAATTACTTCTTAATGTTTGTGTGTCTTCACCGTGAATAAATTAAACAACCGAAGTCATTTACCTCAAAACATTTTTGTAAAGGCAATTATGTAAGCTTTTAAAAAGGCTTTCTGGTACAAACCTCTTAAATGCCCAATTTATTCCCCCTCTTTCAAACAACTGGAAGAGATCCCCAACCATTTTTCACCTGTGGAAAACTATTCTCAAATTAATACTCAATCAAAAACTACAAAAGTGAATCATAGCTTCAAGGAATCTGAAGTCCTGAAGGTTGGAAGTTGGGACCCAGACCACAATCTACAACTTAAATACTTAACTTTCGTGAGAGAAAAGAATGGTAGAGAAAATACATCCCGACAATAATGGAAAAGAGGAGAAAGTATATGTCATAAAATTAGCAAAATATTTTAAGCTAAATCTTATCGCTAAAATATTAGAGAATATAAATTAAAAAGTAAAGAATAAGCAAATATGATTAAAGATATACAACATAGTTTTAAATAAATAATTATTAGAATTTTTTTAATTTTTCAACCTAAACAAAATATAAACAATTTGAGTCATACTAAATCAATCCATAAAAGTTCAATTTGGATTTATTTTTCTAAATTTTAATTTTATAAAAATAACAAATTTGTAAAAAGTAATTTTATATAAATTGAATGTTCATCAACTTTTAACTAGCCACTAGACAATTACGAAATGAACTCTCAGAGTTAAAAAAATATTTCACACTATATATCAAAAAAAAGAAGAAAAAATGGTACATGATCCCCTTCTCTAGTCATAAATAGTACAATTTTAATCTGAAGTTATCATATACTATAAGATAGAAAATCCCATCAAATATCAATCATGCAATAAGAAAATTTTGTTTTACAAAACGTATAATTAAATAAGTATTAAATAAATAAGTAAGACTGTTTGATTGTTTTCTTGTTTTTTTAAAGAACATTCTTACGTTTTTTTTCCCAAATAATAAACTAAGAACAAAAGAGAATACTTAGCCTAGGATATGGGCCTGTAGGCTGTAGTACAACAAGATATGGGTCTGCAGTAGAACATAAAGAACATACGCCTTGATTACTGAAGCAATTCAGTTGTACCAAGCATGGCCTAATTGGTCATAAGTCTACCCCAGTAAGAAGTCCCTTATCTAACACGAATCTTAAGCTGTGTGGTGGGGATTATATAACCAAGTTCAGAAGGTTTGAACAAGCGTAGGACTAGAATTGGGTAAGTTTAGAAGTCTGATAGGTTGTCAAACCATCAAAAATAAAAATATATTTTCAACTCTAAAAAAAAAAAAAAGTAGCTGATGGTAAATCGGGTCGAATTCACAGGAAATTAGTGCAGAATTACTCAAATGCTCAGAAAACAACAGATTAAAGGATTGATATTGCAAGAGATGTAAATAAAAATAAAAGCAACGCAGAAAATTAAAGGAGAGCTATAATGACAGATACGACATGAACATGCGGTATTGGCACAAAACAGATTTGGACAGCAATTAATAAAACGAGATTAAAACGCAATGGGTGAAAACATAGCCAAGGTACTCTTCAATTCTGCCTGAAAATTCGATCATTGACATCATAAGATAAATTAGACAATTCAGATAGACAAAGTTATAGCCAAAAGTGCACTCATTAACCAATCTTTTCTTACTTTGTCGGTAACTCCGAGAAACACCCTTACAAATTACTTGCCTAATCTAAAGACAACCCTAGGAAACGCCTTGACAAGATTAATCTCTAGCTGCATTAAGAATGAAAAAGACTCTTGTCTTAACCAATAAATTCAGAAACGCTGTAATTTATTAAGTCAGATTATTTAATTCCATCGATTTAACCACCAACATACATCGTTCGTAAGATAAAACCAATTCGCTACTTTGATAGAATAATATCCATGACAATATTATCCTATTCAGCAATTTATCACTTAATCAATCACATAACTCATGACATTGCACAATAAATTAAGCAATAATAAACCTGGTTCAAGCACGAGAATTAAATAAATATCTGAATTGCATAAACAAATAAAAACATAGTCTCATAAATCATTCATGGCTGAATATCCAAGCACCCTGACTAGAAAAGGGTTTAGTTGTTCATGGCTAAAATGAAAACACAACAAAATAACATGAAAACTGCAATAACGATGGTGGCTAGCTGCTAACTCAAAACAAGAGAAGGAAGAGAGCCCCGATTTCCTTATGCCATAAGGTATTTATATCCTTTCCAATTTGTAACCCTAGCCAAAATTAGGAGAGATTTCCTAATTAATCTTCAAGTAGGACTCTTCATTATGGCTTCCCAGCGTGTATCCCGCGTCTCCAACAAAGATCCAGCCCAAAATAGATGATAATTGGGCTTAAAAACTCATCCATAAATTCTGCCCAGTTCTTGCCCGACACGACGTGATCATGTCATATCTGTCTTCAACATGTTCTGCGCTACACATCAACTATCTAATACGATATGGTCATATCGTATCTGTTTCTAGTAGGTGGCTTCTCCAAAATAACCCAAATCTCCTGCATTACGACTCCAATCCCCATTTTGGTCTCCTACACACATAACAAACACAAAAGCACACAAAAACAAGCAAATAAAAAACAAAAAAATGCAAAATGAATGCAGACTATCCTAGAAACCATGTATGAAATGCAACCTATCAGGTAATGTCTCTCTTTCAGATGACTTACCCCAAAATTTCATTCTTATTTGTGAAATATTTGATGTTTTGGGGATTGATTTCATAGATCCATTTCCATTTCCATTTGGTAATAGATATATCTTAGTAGCTGTTAATTATGCTTCTAAATGGGTGGAGCGCAAGCTTTACCCAAAAATGATACTAGGGTTATCGTAAAATTCCCTAAAGATTTATTTTCCCATTTCGACACATCGAGGGTGATTATCAGTGATAGGTGTACTCATGTTTGTAATGCGTAGTTTAAAAAAGTGTTTCAAAGTTATGGAATTAATCATAGAATTGCCACCCTATATCATTTTCAAACTAGTGGCCAAGTCGAGGTATCCAATAGGGATTTAAAACGAATTTTGGAGAAGACTGTAGAGCGTCAAAGGAAGGACTAGTCAATTAAAGTAGATGTACAAGACATTTATTGACACTACACCCTATAGGCTAGTTTATGGTGAAGCATGTCATCTACTTATTGAATTGGAGCATAAAACATATTAGGCTATTAAACTCATGATTTTTTATCTTTAAAGTGCACGTGAAAAGAGAAACTTCCAACTTAATGAACTGGACGAATGACAACTGATGGCTTATGAAAATTCTAAAATCTATAAGGAAAGAGTTAAAAGTTACCATGATTGAACGATTAAGCAATCATGAGAATTTAAGAAGGGGGATCAAGTTATTTTATATAATCTTGCCTAAGATTATTTCCTGGTAAGTTTAAATCTAGATGATCTGGACCATTCATTATGGAGAAAGTATTTCTGTACAGTGTAATTAAGGTGAGTCATCCATACACGAGTACTTTTAAGGTTAATGGCCATCGAGTGAAGTTATAGCTTAGAGGTGAGCTTGAAAATAACAGTGAAAGCATCAATTTAGCCAAGCCACCTTGAGTATACAAAGTACTTCAAGCTAAGGACATTAAGCAAGTGTTACTTGGGAGGCAACCTAAGAGTTAGGTTGTACTTTTATTATGTTATTTCATTTTTCTATTTTTAATTAATTTGTGTTATTTGTTATTTTTTTTTCTTTTTATCCCTTTTTCTTATATTTTGCAAGCATGTAATCTAAAATTGGATAAAGCACATAATTAGGAAAGTACCACTAACCCTTCTCACTTATTATATATACTTACATTGGGTACAATGTATAACATTAAGTGTGGGGAAGTGATTCATGATTTTTAACAAGTTCTTGAAGCTTATTATAATCCTAATTATAATATTTTATGAGTTAACATCTTGACTTACTTGAAATCTATCCATCGATACTATATTTCATTATTGAATATTGAGTTGAATTGGTATGCAAAAGGATGATAGTTAGAATAAAATTACTTTTATAAGTCATATTTTTAGTATTCATTGTCAAATTGAAAGAAAATTGCATTTTATTTACACACATATATACTTTTCTTTTTTGTGAGCTTTTTAGCCTAAGAGCTAAAATTTCAAAATATTAAAGCTCTTTTATTTCTCTCATTTAAGTTATCATGAATAGTAGAATGATTCTAAAACTTACTTTTATTATACGTATTGAGATCATATTTGTTAAATTAAAAGCATTGACATAATGAAGCCATTTAGATTAATAATTTGTCTTAAATTATTCCTTAAAAACTACCTTACCCATAATTTATCCTTTAGGAATAACCACGTTGAGCCTTAACCTTTTTCATTGATTTTACCCACATATTAACCTTGAACTTATTTTTCTTTGAAGATTGTTTTATTGTTTTGAACCTTGTTTACATTATTTACTTGTTTGAAACTTGAAAATTTTGAAAGGTCCATTGTTTTGTTAAGTATGGTATATATTGAATGCTTGAAATTAGTTTGATTGATAAAAAAAGGAGCATTGAAAAAGTAAAGAAGAAAAGTATAAGGTACCAATAGAGTTACCATGAAAGGACCTGTGTGTTTTGTAAACAAGTCTTGTAATTTTCATGTAGTAAATTTCCTTCAATTTAATCCTTTTTTATATCCCAACCATACCTTACCTGATCCCCATTATAAACTTATAAAGACCTTTTGATTTTTTTTCTTTGTTTATACATAAGTGGTACAGATGTGATATTATTGCAAGCTTATGGTAAGAGTGCTATTGTGCATTGATTGAAAGTTCAATACTTTTTACCCTAAACACTTAAGTGCATTGAGTGAAATCTTAGTAAGGATGTAAAGATTAATGCTTTTGACTCCAATGAGATTATGATGTGATTACTATTAATATTACTTAGGAAGTTAATTTTAGGATAATTTTATTCTAATTGTATATTAATTTGATTCAATAGCATATGATGAATAGACAGATCAAGATTAATGAAGGATTGAAATGGTAAGATTTATAATTTTGATTATAGTTTGCTAGAGGACAAGCAAAAGCTTAAATGTGGGGATGTTTGATATATGCATAATTAACCATATTTATGTCCCGTATTTGATGCATTTTTGCTTGATATTTTATATTTATAGATGCTTCAAGTGTGTTTATAGGTTATAATTGCCTTCACAGACTTAAAAGAGAAGAATTTCGTTAAAAAATGCGACATAAAATGAAGATTTGAAGCATAGAAGGGATACATGACCGTGTATCAGCCATTGTACTTCTCTCAAAACATGCAGATTCACAAATTTTGACAATTTTGAGTTATGTACGGTTTGATGTAAGTCATGTATTAGCCCGTGCTTCTCCCAAAATCCTAAAATTTACTATAAAAGGACCAATTTGAAGGCAAAATGGAATAGAAAACATTAAAAGGTGATTTTTAGAGCCAACGATTGTTCATAAGGCACAATTTTGAGTCAGAAAGCTAGAAAACACGAAGAAATTATCAAAAGATCCAGTGGAATACAAGATCAAACCTCTACCTTGCAAGAATATTTGATAAAAGATAAACAGGGAGATTTAGAACTATGAATCTATTGTTTTTAAATAAAATTTCCTTTTGTTTATGTTTGATTTTACTTTTTAATCATTTGTAACTAAATTATTTTATTGTCTAGGTTAGATGAACCCTAGTTTTGATCAATAACATGTTTTGATTCTTTTATTTATACAATTGGTTTGATTGATATATTGTGATTCAATTACTTGTTTAATTTATGTTCTAATATATTCGAAATATTATATAATAATCTGATTTCATAACATAGAGATTAATAAATCCTTGTATGAATAGATCCACTATAATTTGAAGGAGGTGATTGCAACCTTAGATATAGGATGCCATAAATCCTCTTGATTAGGGTCAAACCTAATAGTGGGATTCATAAACCGGTAAAGCAATCCTATAAACTTTAACCTAAGTAATTAGGTTGAAAACCTTAGGATTATTTGTTATTAGACTCGAGAGAGCTATTGGCATACCATAGGAATCTCCACAGTCTAACAAATCAACAAGACAATTGTATAATAAAAGACTAATTAATTGAGGGTAATTAGGGGGATTCGCAACCTAGACACTAATTCTTGATATCGTTATTTTTCTAAGTAATTTCTTAATTCTATATTCAATCTTGCTGTTTGTTTTATTTTTTTTGCTAAATTTTTCTTTTTTAATTAAAAATCCAAATTAAATTTGTAGACTAGGTAATAGGATAGCGATAACTACTAATATTCATCATCTTTGTGAGATTGATTAGTACTTGCTGGTACTAGCTATAACTACACTGTGCATTTGCGGAAATTTATAATTGACATACATAGAAAAAGTCAATCAATACATCTTTTGCCTATTTTTCATAGTCTTATAGGTGAGGATGCTCACGATCATCTTAAGGAACTTAATTTGGTTTATCTTGGTATGAAACCTCCAGGGGTGATGGAAAAGCAAATCATGCTAAGAGCTTTTCCATTTTCACTAAAAGATGTAGTAGAAGATTGGCTTTATGATTTGCCTGTGAGGAGTGTTTATGAATTGAAATGAAAAGGCTATTTTTGGAGAAGTATTTTCTATCATCGAAGACAATAAGCATAAGGAAAGATATTTGTCAAGCAACATCATATAAAATCCTTTTACGAGTATTGAGAGTGCATTAAGAAATTTTATGCTAGTTACTCCCATCACAATATCATGGAGCAATTCCTTATCCAATATTTTTATGGAATATTGCCTAAAGATAGGATTTTAGTTGATATAGCAATTGTTAGAGCATTAGATGAAAAGTAAGAACTTTAATCAAGTGTATGACAGTAAACTCACAATAATTTGGCATTTTATAATGATGTTCATAGGGTAAATCAGGTAAATAATTCATCATAGAACATCATTTAAATGAAATAACATCTTTTATTAGACATATTGCTCTAAGGAAAGCATAGGTGAAAGCTTTTGGGATATATGCCAATGTGAACCATTCAACAGATGGGTACATAGCTCTATAAAAGGGAAACATGGAGCATATTAATGATGTAGGAGGAAAATTTGCCTAATAGTGCTATCCATATTCCCATATCTATAACCCAGGTTAAAGAGATCCTTTGAACCTGAGTCATGGAGGGAATAGGCAACAAAACTACTTTCCAAATAGGTCACGGTACGTAACAATTTCAGCATAAACTACAAGCTTCCTCCTCTAACTTGGGTATTTCATTAAAGGACACGGTTAAGTCTCTAGCTATTAATACTTTACAATTCTAGCAAAATGTGAAATAGTTTTAGTAGGAGACAAGATTTCAAATTCAAGAGGCAAGGTCTAGCATTTAAAATTTAGGGAATCAAGTGAGTCAAATGGAAGTTGCTATCAACCATTTAGAAGCTCAAAGTGGAGGGAGAATGCCATCACGACCTAAGGTAAATCCAAAGAAAGTCAGTATGGTGACCTTAAAGAGTGGTACAAAGCTTAAAGATCTAAAAGCACCACACATAGGATGGTCAATGAAAAGGAAATTCAAAAAGAGCTAAAAGAAAAAGGAGATCCCTTATATAGTTTAAAGGTAAATTATGAATGCCGAAATGTGGTTAAAACTAACCCCTACCTTTTCCTAACAGGTTAGCAAAGTCAAACAAGGAGGAAAAGGATAAGGAGATCTTGGAGAATTTTCAAAAGTGGAAGTAAGTGTACTTTTACTATATGTAATCAAGTATGTGACACAGTATGTAAAATTTTTAAAGGAATTATGTATTAATAAGAGAAAATTGAAACGTAATGCAAAGGTCATAATGGATGAGAATGTTTTCGCAGTCTTCTAAAAGAAATTGACTATGTGTAGGGATCCATGCTAGATTTAAGAGAATTAATTAATGTTATTCCCCATTCTATCTATACGTACTTTAAAATTAGGACCTTTAAAGAAAACTAATGTTATCATACAGTTGGTTTATTTCACTAGTGCTAATCTAGATGGAGTGGATGAGGATGTTCTAGTGCAAGTGAATGAATTAGTAATTTTTACATATTTTTATAGTATATATGAATGATGATATCTCCCTTATCACTACAGTTACCTTACTAGCAAGACCATTACTTAACAATGCCCAAACTAAGATACATGTTTACGAGAATACCCTCATAATTGAATTTGATAGGGAAGTGATTCATTTTAATATTTTTGATGCCATGAAACATCCTTAAGATGATCATTCTTCTTTTGCTATTGATGTGATTGATCATTTAGTGTAGGAAATGTTTTAGTTAAATTGTAAAGAAAAATTGAAAGTAATCTTAACTGAACATCTATAGTTAATGATGTTGAGTTAGGATAGGAAATGACTAAGATGGTGGATACCTTGTATTCCTTGAAACCAACTCATAAAAGGTATAAACTTTCTTCCATACAATTACCTAAATCTTACCAAAGTCTATTACTTTCTGATGTGCAGGTACATGATATGGAGTTAAAATCACTATTCTCTCACTTGAAATATGCATAATTGTTAAAGAATTAGACTCTTTAAGTGATTATTTAAGCAGAGTTAAATTTTGATTAAGAAGATAAATTAGTTCATGTATTAAGTTAGCAGAAGAGGGCTAATGGGTGCATAATTGCAGATATTAGAGGAATAAGCCCTTCTATATGCATTCATCAAATTTTGGTTAAGGAGGTGCCAAGATAACTTGACAAGCTCAATATAGACTAAATCCTCTAATGATGGAAGTTGTGAAAAAGGAAGTCCTTAAGCTTCTTGATATTGGAGTAACTTATCCTATTTAGTATAGTATATGTGTAAGTACAATGTAGGAGGTTCCAAAGAATTTGGAATCATAGTGTTAATATATCAAGATGGTGAGTTGATTCCCTCTCATATTTAAACTAGGTGGTGAGTTTGTATTGATTATAAGATGTTGAATCTTACAACTCATAAAGACCACTTTCCCATTCCACTTATTGATCAGCTTCTTGAAAGACTTATTGGGAATGATTATTACTATTTTCTATATGACTTTTAAGGTTATTTTCATATTTTTATTGCAATAGAGAATTAAGAAAATATGACCTTTATATGCCCATTTAGTGCATTGGCTTATCGAAGGATGCCGTTTGATTTGTGTAATATGCCCGCCAGTGTATAATGAGCATATTTTTTTAATATGTTATGAAGATTATAAAGGTACATATATAAAAGAATTAAGATGGATAAGGCAAAAGTCAAATAAATTCAAAATTTTCCAACACCTTCATCAGTTAAAGTAATTAGAAGCTTCTTAGGGCACACTGCATTTTATAAACAATTCATAAAAAATTTCCAAAATAGTTTGAACTCTGTCCAACTTACTTTATAAGGATGTGCCCTTTGATTTTTTCTAAAACTTATTTAGAGGTATTCACAATCTTGTAAAAAAAAAGTCTAATCAATGCATCCATCATGGTAACATAAGATGAGGATCTTCTATTTGAGTTTATGTGTTATGTGTCATACAATTGACTAAAATATTGGAGCAGTGCTTGGAAAAAGAAAGGATAATCATTTTCAACTAACATATTATGTAAAAACACAAATGGTTAAGAAAGTTACATTAGCACTGAGAAGGAACTATTTGCTAATAATATTCACATTAATAAATTCAAATTATATCTTATACTTTTTTAAGTCATTGTTTGCATAGGCCACTTAATATTAAAGCACCTTCTTTACAAAAAAAGATGCAAAATCCAGATTTATTAGATGGATTCTTTTATTAAATGAATTTAATTTGGAGATCAGCATAAAGAAGGAGCAAAAAACTTAGTTACATTTCATGTATCTCACTTAGAAATCCCAGATATAGAGGAGTTAAATGAAGAAGATATATATGACCACTTCTTTAATGAAAAACTATATTTTACAAAGGTATTTGGTCTCATCTTTTATTTTGCAAATTATGCAAACTATTTATAGTTAAGGATCCTACATACATACATACAAACATACACACACACACACACACACACACAAACACACACAGACATACATATATATATATATATATATATATATATATATAAAACAAAAGAATAAGGCATTAGATTAAATACGGAAGGGTAAGTTTGAAAGATTAGAGTTTGTTTAGATTAATAAGAGAAGAACAAAAAAAGTGTGTGTGAGTGAAGTGCTGGAAAAATATAATAAGAAGAAAGAAAGAGACATGTCCATAAGGTTAAGAAAGAAATAAAAGAAGAACCTAGAAGAAACTAGAGAAAGAGGAAGAGAGTTATGTAACAATAAGAGAAAAGGGATAGATGTGTTTAAGACGTTAGGGAAAAAGAGAGAGTCATGTAAAATAAGAAAGGAAAAGAGAGAGGAAAAAATGTAGGAAGAAGTAGAAGAAGAGAAGCAGAAATCAAACCAAAAAAGAAGAAGGAAAGAAAGAAAAAGGAGATAAGAAGAAGAAGAACAATTTTCAGCTGAATTTATAGGTAACTTTTATTTATTCTTCTTGTTTGAATAGAAGAAGAAACCAGAGAAATTAGGTTTTTATGTGTTGAAAATGAAGAGAGAAAGAAAAGGAACAAGAGATTTATGTTCTTAGACTTTTATGAACTTTTAACTAGATCTTAGATCTTCTAGCTTAGTTAAACTAAGAATATATTAAGTCTAAGCTCATTTTTGGATAATAGAGCTTTATGGAAGTTCTATTTGTATATGATGTTTGAATGAAAATATGTTTGTTTGAATGGAATCAAGAGGAGAGACAAACTTAAGTTTGAAGTTACAAGTAAATAGGTGGGTAATAAGTTTATGGTTATTGTGATGATGGGCTGATCTATTATATATTTATGTGTGCTTAAATACTTGTCTTTGAAACATTGTGAATGTGGGAAAAATGCAATGTGATTTGTTATCATGTTTACTTTGAAAGATTTTGTTGTATGTGGTATTAATGAACAAAAGAAAACTAAGAGTAGATTAAGTCTAAGCTCATTTTTAGATACTAGAGCTTTATGGAAGTTTTATTCGTATATGATGTTTGAATGAAAATATGTTTGATTGAATGGAATCAAGAAAGTCGAATGTAAGACCAAGAGGAGAGACAAACTTAAGTTTGAATTTACAAGTAAATAGGTGGGTAATATGTTTATGGTTATTGTGATGGTGGGCTGATCTATTATATGTTTAAGTGTGCTTAAATGCTTGTTTTTGAAACATTATGAATGTGGGAAAAATGTAATGTGATTTGTTATCATGTTTACTTTGAAAGATTTTGTTGTATTTGGTATTAATGAACAGAAGAAAACTAAGAGTAGATTAAGTCTAAGCTTATTTTTGGATACTAGAGCTTTATGAAAGGTCTATTCGTATATGATGTTTGAATGAAGATATGTTTGTTTGAATGGAATCAAGAAAGTCGAATGTAAGAGCAAGAGGAGAGACAAACTTAAGTTTGAAGTTACAAGTAAATAAGTGGGTAATATGTTTATGGTTATTGTGATGATGGGCTGATCTATTATATGTTTATGTGTGCTTAAATGCTTGTTTTTGAAACATTATGAATGTGGAAAAAATGCACTGCGGTTTGTTATCATGTTTACTTTGAAAGATTTTGCTGTATTTGGTATTAATGAACAGAAGAAAATCATAAAAGCATGAAAGTGTGAGTATGATATGGAATATGTAAGCATCGAAAATCTGCTTGTGTGGGTAAGAGAGATACCATTCTGTTCTTCACGTGCATGATGACCTAAAGCCTTCTCCTGACTGCTCGCTTGTGGAATATGAGCTCTGAAAAATGGACTCATTTTGTTCATGGTGCAAACTTCGGTTTCTCCATTCTATTTTATGGGATTCTCTCAAGCCATATTTTTTATACATTTCATTGGGATTTGCTGAGCATGATATATGATTGAATGCTTTGTTATGATGATTGAAAACAAAAGTATATGATATGATATGTGTGCGGTGAACTAGATTTTGTGTGTATAAATATGCTTGGTTGTAAGAGTGTGTGTGTGTGTGGCTCATCACCGATGGTTATAAGCATATTGCAAACTGATCTTCCCAACTTACCCCACCGTTTTCCACTTCTCAGGTGTAAGAATTAGTAGATCAAAAGTGAACTTTGCAAAACTTTGGCAAATCTCCAAGAAATATTTGATTTGTAACTAAGTTAGTTCAATCATATTGGTAGCTTTATAAGCAAGTCAAGCACGAACATTCTGATTGTGTTTTTGTATTATGCTACTGAAGTAGCTTCAGATATGGAATTTGAAGTTGTGTACAAACTCTGTTTGTTTAAGAAATGACAATAAGAGTTAGAAGAAATATTCATCTGTTCATATCCAAATTTCCTCTTCTATTAAATTACTATATTTTTGGTTGGAAACAAAATTGTTAGTTGTTCAATAGCTTTTGAATAGATTTTTCTGACGTAAATTGTTGTAATGGGAATTTTGTATGTATAGTTTATGTTATTGGAATCGGGTCTTTTAGAAATTGTTTAGAAGTATATATTGATAGCAGAAGGGAATAACGGAAAAAAGGGATGGAAATGTGTTCTGAAGCTTCAATGAATAAATTGGATTGATCTAGGTAGAATTTGATAAAATAGTCTAATGAAAGTTGTAGATCTTTCTCCTAGCTTTCTAACGACATAAAGTTTATAATTTTTGAATTTCATGATTGAAATTTATGACGATTTGAATTTGGTATGTGCATCTGGGATGTCGCGATCGTGCACAAGCACGATCGCGAGAATCTCACTTTTTAAGGAAAATCACGATCGTGCATAAGCACGATCACGACGGACCTTTTATCACCAAAAGTCACGATCATGCAAAGCACAATCGTGACTCCACTACTGACTCATGCCCGTGACTTTCTCACTTATGCTTCTTTTTTTATTTTATTAATTCATTTATTGTTTTAATTGTTTTAATTTTTTATTTTATTAATTCATTTATTTTTTAATTGTTTAACTCCCAATTCAATTTATTTTCATGTTTATTTTATTTTATGTTATTTTATTTTAATTTTTTGTTTAATTGTTTTTACTCCCACCAAGAAATTGAATTTTTTTATCTTGATGTAAAATTTAAAATATATATATTTTTAATTTTAAAAATCCCCTAACTTTGGTACCTTGTCACCATGAAATAAGGACCGAAACTCGGGGCCAACAATAAATTGCAGCCTTCCAAAGTCCCAGGCCCAAATAGGTTTATAGCTAGTTTGTTTTAAACAGACATGGGATATCACGGGCCAATCAATAGTTGAAGTAGTCTTGGACTATTTCCAAAATGTAAAAATGTTGCAAGAAATGAACAATACTTTTATATGTTTGGTACTAAGAAAAAACATCCCCTAAATCTGGGGGAGTTTCGTCTTATCTCATGTTGTAGCTTAATATATATGGTGAATGCAAAATTACTGGCAGATAGGTTGAAAAGAGTACTCGTGGAAACAATTGAAATCACCCAAGGTGTATTTGTTCCTGGAAACAACATAGGAGATATTACTATAAGAATTAGTGAAAGACTATTTTTTGGTAGGCCAAAAAAGGGATGTATGTTGAAGATCGATTTCTACAAAACTTATGATACAGTAAATTGAAGTTTTGTGAGAACCTTTATGGAAATTTTAGACTCCTACCTTAAATTTATTTAAACTCCTACCTTAAATGTGTTGGTTAATGAAATTCCCTCCAAGAAATTTAAGAATGCTAGGGGATTAAGATAAGGGGATCCGCTGTCCCCTTATATATTTGCCTTGGTTATGGAAGGTTTGTCCCAACTCATTAGATCCTTAACTACATCCAATGCTAATTTCCAACATCACTAGAAATGTTAAGAGCTTAAACTTACACACCTCATTTTTGCAGATGACCTCATGCTGTTCTGTGTTGCTAATGGAACCTCGATGTGTAACATCCCGGTCCCACATAACGGGTCGGATCAGGGAACCGGGTCTATGAGAAGACCAATGAGAGAAGTAATGAC
>JANZXP010000005.1:25941485-25952062 GCA_027576715.1 Erythroxylum flavicans | reverse complement strand
GGACACGTCATCACATAGACGATAGAACAAAGAGGATAGACTACAGACGATAGAACGCAGAGGATAGATCGTCGGCCAAGGATTAGAAGAAGAAGTAAGATAAGTCGAAGAGTATCCTCTCTGTCATTGTTCACAGACATCGTCTGTGTTACTGTTCACAGACTTCGTCTTTGTTACGGTTCACAGACTTCGTCTGTGTTATTAATAGCGCTATCGTCTGTGTTATAGTACACAGACATCGTCTGTGTTACAGTACATAAACATCGTCTGTGTTACTGTTCAAAGACTTCGTCTGTGTTACTGTACACGGACTTCGTCTATATTACTATTCACAGACTTCGTATTAGTGCAGGAAGAAAAATGAGACGTAAGACAGAAATGAGATGAAAGGGATAAGACATAAGAAAAATGAGACACAAGACGGGAATAAGACGGAAGGAATAAGGCAGAGGAAAAATGAGACGAAAGAAAAATGAGACGTAAGAAGGAAATGAGATAGAAGAAATAAGACGCAAGAAAAATGAGACGCAAGAAAAATGAGACGTAAGACGGAAATGAGATGGAAGGAATAATACAGAAGAAAAATGAGACGTAAGACGAAAATGAAACAGAAGACAAATGAGACGCAAGACAGAAATGAGATGGAAGAAAAATCAGACGATAGAAATGAGACGAAGGGAAGCCGAAAATGAGACGGAAGTAATGAGACGATAAAAATGAGACTAATCGAAGCAAAAAATGAGACGAAAAAATCGAGGACAAAGAACCGAATCAGTTTGAGTAAAGTTACATAACTCATCTGAATAACCGTTTCTTTTAAGATTAAGACACAAGAAGAAAGTATCTATCTTTTCTGTAGCAAAGCTCGCAATATCTTTCTGTAAGAAAGAAGAAAAGTCGAGAGCCTGAAGAGGTTAAGTGAAGTGAAATCTCAGAAAGAATTCTGAGCGAATAAGAGAATAAAACAATCATATAGAGGATTTAATTAAATAAATTTTTTGCAGTTATTGATAAAAACAAAAAGCCAAGAAATTTAAAGATTAATTATTGAATTAATTGTATCTTTTATGATTAACAATCATCTTCATCTGAATCACGTCTCAAGTACGTAACATAAAAATATTCAGGGATGATAAATCCTAGCTGGTTAAGATTATTCCGAAAATGTTGACCCAAACCAATGCATTTAATTTAATAAATATTTTCAGATATTGATAAGAACAAAAAACCTAAAAATTTTAAGATTATTTATTGAATTAATAGAAGAAAAGAAGATCACAACAGAAGAAGAAAGATAAGAAAATTTTAGTTCATTTCGATTTTTTTCTGATTTTTCTGTGACTATTTGTTATCATAAAAAAAGGGGGAGATTATTAAATCAAAATGACATAACGATTAATTTTGATGAAACCCAAGTAATAATGCAGAAAGAAAAATGAGACGGAACAAAAATGAGACGCAAGACGGAAATTAGAGGGAAGAAAAATGAGACGGAAGACAGAAATGAGAGGGAAGAAATGAGACGGAAGAAAAATGAGACGAAAGACAGAAATGAGAGGGAAGAAAAATAAGACGCAAGTCAGAAATGAGAGGGAAGAAATGAGACGAAAGAAAAATGAGAGGGAAGCAATGAGACGCAAGAAGAATGAGACGCAAGACAAGAATGAGACGGAAGGAATAAGACGGAAGAAAAATGAGACGCAAGACGGAAATGACATGGAAGACAAATGAGACGCAAGACAGAAATGAGAGGGAAGAAAAATTAGACGATATAAATGAGACGAAGGGAATCCGAAAATGAGACGGAAGCAATGAGACGATAAAATTGAGACGAAGCGAAGCCAAAAATGAGATGATAGAATCGAAGACAAAGAACCGAATCAGTTTGAGTAAATCATATAGAGAATTTAATTAAATAAATTTTTTGAAGTTATTGATAAAAACAAAAAACCAAGAAATTTAAAGATTAATTATCTTTATCTAAATCACGTCTTAAGTACGTAACATCAAAATATTCAGGGACGATAAATCTTAGCTGGTTAAGATTATTCCGAAAATGTTGACCCAAACCAATGCATTTAATTTAATAAATATTTTCAGATATTGATAAGAACAAAAAACCTAAAAATTTTAAGATTATTTATTGAATTAATTCTATCTTTGATGAATAATAATCATCTTCATCTGAATCACGTCACAAAATAGCCCATTCCTATCCATGTTACTCGAAACTAAGACGAAGCGGAAACTAAGACGAATATGTTCATTCCTCAAAATCCAGTCATCTGATTGTTTGTTGTTTGACACTAACTCTTTCTTCAAATGTCGAGAAAGACGAAGAAAGAAGTAGGTATGAAGAAGCACTGAGTTTGTGGTTCGTCTTGTTTCGCTCCCGCTTCGTCTCACTTTTCTTGGTCTTAGTTTCGCTTCCGCTTCGTCTTACTTTTTGTCTCCGTCCGAGATCATTGTTTCCGCATCGTCTCAGTTTCATTGTTATTATTCATCATAATAAAGGAGACAATAAAATAACGATATCTTCCAGTTTAATAAATATTTTCAGTTATGTATAAAAATAAAAAACCACTGTATCTTTTATGATAAACAATATTTTATCGAGCCACTTGATCAACTTGTGAGCGAAAGGAGAAAAAAAACATTCATAAATTTTGCGCTGCAACCCAAAAAGGCTCCGCCGAATCTAATCTTTAACTTTGACAAAACCTCATTGAAAAGTGTGAATAGGCAACTGATTTTAAGAGATACCTCTTAGTTTCCTTCAAGAATATTTAATGTAAAGTGATCGAGAACTGCCAAAATTTGACGTTTGTGATGGTCGTTTGTTTGGTACAAGAAAAATTAAGGGAGGCCTCCAAGAAATTTTAATGCGAACCGATCGAGAACTGACAAAAATTAACATTTGCGATGGTCGTTTGTTTGCTCCAAGAAAGATTAAGGGAGACATTAAATGCGAGATGTTGATTGTATCAGATATTAAATGATTAAATTCTAATCTGTAACACTTGCAGGGTTTGGCAGATTTCACATTCCGCTACAAGCAATTTTTTTATTTATCTCTGCTCGAATAATAAAAGAAAAGAAGAAATAACACACAAAAAATGGGAAAAAATTTCCTGACAAAGTAGTAGAAAAGAAAATCGATCCTCTCTCTCCTTTAACCTAGTTGATCCATTTCCTGAAATGTAACCACAAAAAGAAGAAGACAAACATAAGTGACCACAGTACAGCAAACACAAATCCATGACTGAGGAAAAAGAAAAAGTAATGCTTACCAGAGCTGCACACCCCAACCGTTAGGGAGCTGTACACATAATAAAAACTCGATTAGGGAGCTGTACACATAATAAAAACTCGATCAACGCCAAAGCAAAAGATAAGAAATACAAAATGATGATTGAAGAAAAAGAAAAAGGAAAACTTACCACAGTTACCCAACTGTAGACAAACTAAACGCAAACAGGAAAAAAAGGAGCTTATCACTAGAATAAAACCGTCGTCGTTACCGACCTGTACACATAATAAAAAGTCGACGAAAGTCGAAGCAAATAAGGCCAAAAAAAGGAAATACAAAAGCATACCGTTATTGAAGAAGGAGCTTACCGCTGAAACTAAAACGCAAATAGCGAAGACAGTTATCCATGCTATAAACAAAGCCGCCATTACCCAGCTGCACACACAAACACAATAATAAAAACTCGGTGTGAGATAAACAAAACCACCGCCCTTACCCAAGGGTAGGCAGAGGCATGCTATAAACAAAGCCGCCGTTACCCACCTGTAGACATAGACATAATAATAAAAACTCCCTGTGAAATATGGAGGATGCTAAGAGAAAAGAGAAATGAAAGAGGGATATAACCTTGACATAAAAAAAATGACCTTACCACTAAAACAAAACCGCCCCCGTTACTCAATTGTAGGCAGAGGCATGCTATAAACAAAGTCGCCGTTACCCCACCTGTAGACATAGATATAATAAAAACTCCCTGTGAGATATACAGGATGCTAAGAGAAAAGAGAAATGAAAGAGGGATATAACCTTGACATATGACATATGATAAAAAACTCGGTGTGAGATACAGAGAGAGAGAAAAAAGAGAGAAATGAGAAATGAGACAGAGGAAAACGGAGAAAGCTAAATACACAACCAGAGAGAAGAAGAAGAAAAAGAGAAATGAAAGGGCAAAAAACATATGACATATAGAAAAAGAAAGAAATAAAGAGAAATGAAAGGAAAAAAAATACATATGACATATAGACAAGGTAGGGGGTAATGACCGTCAGATTAAACGGACGAAGGAGATGAATTTCGTGATCGTCCATCCCCTTCGTCCTTAGTATATACATATAATGAACTCCATTCAAGATACTTGTCATACTCCAACTATATATATATATATATTATAATAAGTAATTCCCCGTTACCCACCGTACACACAACGTGTATTTGTTGAATAGAAAGGCTTGAAAATCATGGCTTAAATCACCCGGCTGAATCACGACGTCGGCTTCCTCGTCTAGGGCTTTGCATATAAGGTTTAAAGAAATCGAAAGAGGAATTAATTGGGAAACAGAGTCGTGGACGAGAAAACCAGGTGAGTAATACAAAATCATCTTTTCTTTAATGTAGGATGGGTTACATGCTTGACACCATGGGCCAAAAGTCTGACCATGTTCGGACAGCAATAGAAATGGAAAACATCGCAAACATAAAATTGTAAGAATAAGAGTATTTCATTGGTTTTTGGTTTGATGACGGAGTTGGAATGTTGAAGTTTTGGCGAAGAAGCGAGGAACCTTCCCTCGTAAGCAATCGAAAACACAGAGCCTTTTTGAATTCCAGGATTCACTACACTTAATGAATTTGACCTGTTTCCCAGATTTGCAATCCAAACTAAGCCCACGATCCAACCTTTTCCTCTATTATGTTTCAAATTTCATCATCATCACCCGAAGAGGACACGATTTACCCACTATTATACTCGAAAGCAAACTCAATAATGGAAGCTCAAGATCTACCAAGGAAGAGTTACTGGAGATTCAGCAAGCAAGATTTTTTCCCGGAACGCTCTTTCCAGGACTTCTTCACGTATAGAACTGCGCTGTCTGAGATAGTCCCTCGTCTCAAAGATCGTCTTTTTTCTCGCTCCAGCGACAACTTTGAACTGGTCACTCTAAGCAAAGAAAGCGAGAATCCAATGAAGAAGTGCCTCACCTGGTGGGACCTTATGTGGTTGGCTTTTGGCTCCGTTGTTGGGTCTGGCATCTTTGTTGTCACAGGCCAAGAAGCTCGTAAACACGCAGGTCCAGCCATTGTTCTCTCTTATGCTATTTCGGGTCTCTCGGCGTTGCTTTCAGTGTTCTGTTACACTGAGTTTGCTGTTGAGATTCCTGTAGCTGGTGGGTCGTTTTCGTTTCTTCGTGTGGAGTTGGGTGACTTTGTTGCCTTTGTTGCCGCTGGAAATATACTTTTGGAGGCTGTTATTGGGGCTGCTGGGTTGGGTAGATCTTGGACCTCATATTTTGCAAGTATGATCAACTCTGATAACCCTGATTTCTTGAGGATCAGAGTTGGTTTTCTTGCTGAAGGGTTCAATCTTTTAGACCCTATAGCTGTCGTTGTCCTTCTGGTAACTAATACTATAGCAATGACTGGCACAAAGAAGACTTCCTTACTAAATTTAATCAGTTCTATTCTTAGTTCCATAGTGATTGTTTTCATTATCATCGTTGGCTTCATCCACGCCAAGAGCTCAAATTTGACACCTTTTTTTCCATATGGTGCCAAGGGTGTTTTCAATGCTGCAGCAGTAGTTTATTGGTCTTATACGGGGTTTGATATGGTTGCAACTATGGCTGAAGAGACCAAAAAACCATCAAGGGACATACCGATTGGTTTGGTTGGATCGATGTCTATGATCACTGTGATATATTGTTTGATGGCTTTGTCACTGACCCGCATGGTGAAATATACTGATATTGATCCCAGTGCTGCATATTCAGTGGCTTTTATTCAAATTGGAATGAAATGGGCCAAGTATTTAGTGAGTATAGGTGCACTTAAGGGAATGACAACAAGCTTATTAGTCGGATCTCTTGGACAAGGTAGATACACCACTCAGATTGCAAGATCTCACATGATTCCTCCCTGGTTTGCTCTGGTTCACCCAAAAACCGGAACACCCATCTATGCCACTCTTTTAACAACAACACTCAGTGCAATTGTGGCATTTTTCTCTAGTTTGGATGTTATATCCAGTATTTTTTCTGTTAGCACGCTCCTCACTTTTATGCTCATGGCCGTTGCATTACTTGTGAGGCGATATTATGTGACAAATGTTACTTCCAAAAAAGATGTAGTTAAATTCCTCTTCTGCCTATCTGTTGTTATTGGATCTTCCATAGCAATCAGTGTCCTTTGGAGCTCAGGAAATGATATTTGGATTGGGTGTGTGGTGGCTTCAGTTATTTGGTTTCTTGGGACTCTGGGGATGGGTTTGCTGCCAAAGCAACGTGCTCCCAGGGTATGGGGTGTTCCTCTTGTTCCATGGTTGCCATCATTGTCAATCGTGATGAATGTATTTCTAATTGGATCTGTTGGTTATGAGGCAATCCTTAGATTCGTTGTCTGCAGTGCAGCTATGTTGTTGTATTATTTGCTTGTTGGTGTTCATGCAACTTATGATGTGGTTCATAAGCAGCTGGATATATTCAAGACTGAAGGGAGCGGATAAGGGAAAGATTACTGTCCAATGATTAAATGCTTTATTCACATATAATTGCTTTTTCTCTGAGTATTTTAGACGATTGTTTCAATTCTGAGATATTCTTTAAAACTTTTCTTGACTGCTTATTTTGCGTACACAATTGTTCAGATGACGTGTGCTATTTGACATTTTGGTAAAGTGCAATTCCGTATGCTTTTGCCTGCCGTTCGTACTTGAGAATCTTCAAGAATGCAATGGTTCATCTGGTTTTATAAGAGATTAATCTCCAAGTCATGAACTGGAGATCCATCAATCGTAGATATACCACAGAACATGATTATATGTACTGCTTGTTATTGTTAATCTTATAAAAATCATTCGCTCAAAGGATCAGAAAACCACTGCCAGTAGACTTTTGTAACCACAAGAAAATTTCTTAGTGTTGAAAGCTTTAGCTTTCTCTGCCATAATCCTTAGAGAGTTAGTGCAGGAAAAAGAGAAATTATGCATATATTTCCAAAATTGTGACGTAGCAACCAGCAAATTGTCAGACAAGCCTTTGTTTATCGGATGAGGTAACATTAAATTTCAAGAACAATGCATTTCCAAATTATACCTTTTGTGATTGGTGGTTTTGGAGTTTTGGTTTAAAGACCACCCCAGATGCTTACAAACTCAGCTTTGATTTCTTTGCGAACCATTCATCAAGTTGGTTGACAAAACTAGTTACTGAAACTCAACAAGTGGTCTTATAAATATAGACGGTAATGGGCGAGGCCCAGGGCCTAGGACACACGACCCGAGCCTGTGCGTCTTGAGCTAAGCTTATTTGCCATGCCTACTTCTAAACTTCTTTTTTAGTGTCCTTATATGTTTATACATCGAAACATGATCTTTAAAAGGATTACATTTTTAATCTAAATGATGTTCTATAGATGAATTGTTTACATTATTTTCCTTACAAACATGATAAATTGTTGAGTGTTCGTCATCATACGCTCAATTAAAGTTTTAGCCTCTATGAGAGTCGTTTCACACAGTGCTTTACCACTTGCTGCATCTGCCAAGCTCCTATCTATAAGCAATAATTCTTCATAGAAATATTAGATAAGGAGTTGTTTTGTGATGTTATGAAGAGGGCAACTAATATATAACTTCTTGAAGCATTCTCAATACTTGTAAAGGGATTCTCTATGATGTTGCTTTCTTAATCCTAGTTTTTCCTTAGGCTGTATTTAATAAAAACAAGCTCTTTAATTAAGTCTACCTACTAAAGAACCTTTAATAAGCTTTATAGATTTAGTATGACAACTGCATCTAAGCAATAACCACATAAGCTTAGATCATTTAACTTAAGCTATGTTATCGCTAATAATGTGAGACCATTAATTTACCACAAGTGAATTAGGGTTACAATGATTGTATATTGCAATATAGATTCTGGCAATGAATCCATGCATGAATGATCTTGTAGGTTTAGTTAAGTCATTCATACATAAATGCAAAATATTAAACATAGAATAACATAGTCAATCCCAAAAGAGAGTTAAGAACAACATCACTAGCAATTAATGCCCAAACATATTTGTCGGCCTCGATATCTCCTTTGAACTAGAAATATGAAGTTTAACTCATAGCTCTCCAAAGGGAAGGGAATCTACCTCCTTTTTAGTCTCTAATCCTAGTAATGCAACACTTGGCCTTTTAATTGCCCTTTTATACTTAAAATTATGGCTGTGTAATAATACAACATCAACTACACAGATGTGAAAGTGACCGTGTATGTCAATTTTACCAGAAATTGTGACGACAAGACAAAGATACATGGATATGTAAGTCCCCTTGCAGCCATGTCGGTTGCAGGGCTATTTGAAACTTCACATTTGCGCTTCTACATGCTTCTAGTGACTCACATAATCCTATATATGATCGCTTTTGTCATATATACGGCTACGTGCAACTCTATATGGGTATGTTAAGTTGCTATGACTCCATTTCTTGCATTCCTTTTCTTGTTTTCACTCTAACTCATCTCTTTTTTGCTTTCACTAATTGAACATCAATAGAAAGACACAAGGATACGTGTTTAGCTCATTTTTGGTTCTTGTTCTTCCAACTTATACCTAAAAAAATATAAACCAAAATAAGTAACTTATGCCTAATATAACATTAATCACTAAGCATTAGAGAGCAAATATATAGTAAATCAAGCACTTATATGTAGGGGATGAAGAACTGGTATTTAAGAGAGTTGAAACCATAAAACCTAATTTTGATAATCATGATACTTGTCTCTATTTTGACGTGACTGACAATAAATTATCCCAGCTGTAAAAGAAATAATCATACCAAGCCCCATAAAGAAGTGTTTAACTATAAGAGATGTAAAGAAGATGAATAACTCTATCCTAAGGAAGTAGGCGATAACCTTAAAAGCTAATGAACCTATTAGACAAAATAAGAAAGTTAAAGTAGTTAATAGATTTGAAAAGGGTAGCATTAAATCTATGGAGGAACCACTTGGGTATAACTTAAGTAAGTCACTCTAATCAACTTATTAAGAAACACTTATTAGTAGGCAACCTAATGAAATACATTTTTTACTAGTAGTTATAGGAAGTTTTCATAGTTTTAGACTCATTCATTGAAATACATTTTAAATGAAATTTTACTTTTTTTCTCATGGTTTTAGTGTTTTAGAATTAGTGTAATGTGATTTTGCATAATGAAAAAGTAATATGAACCTTGACTTCCCATAAGTCAGAGGAAATCAAGTTGAACCTGAAAGGTCGAGAGTAGCCTAAAGTAATGTGATCAAAACATGATACCTTGTGCTCAATAGGATAGAGAACACTCTTGCATGTCCCATATTCTTACTCATTCTTTTAAAGACGTAAGGAAAATAATGAAACGCTAGCGTAACATGCTCCTATGTAAATACAATATTTCACATCAAAATCTAGAAGGGATATTTTTTTTGTAGGACACACCCATATTCATAATGAAAGAAAATGTTTAGCAACAACAACAACATCATGTTTTAATTGCTTTGCCTTATGTTCTCAACATTGTACCATTACATGTTTGTGTTCTCTTAGCTCAGCAAAATTTGCATTGCTCTACTATGTTATATTAGGGAATTGCAATTCCCCTTACTTTGTTTTCCCTTCCTTTCTTATTTATTTTCATTATTCTTATATATCACATTTATTAAGTAAAATTTATAGCTTAAGTGTGGGGGAGGGACTTAAGGGAGTTAGGTTCTCATACTTATTTGGATTTTTTTTTACTTTGGCAGTATATTAATTATAATAATTTACTAAGAGTTTGGGTGTCTTTTTGCTTTGAAGTATTTAGGTAAATATTTATAAGCTTTAATAACTTAGTCAAGTTTAATTTTCTTTATTAATTTAGATAATAGATATTTGACTTACATCGCAATACTTTTCGCATAATTTGTTCATACAATTAAGTAAATATGAATTCTTTTGAGCATCTTCATTATCCTATATAAAAAATGAAGGGTGAACAAATGAGTATTGAATAAATTCAATATGCATGCTTTATACTAAGCAAAAAGATTAAAGCTAAAGAGTGACGATAGTAGCCATTTAAAATAGTGATTTAGCTGAATAACTAAGAGTATTTATGATAAGGTGTTTACTCTCGCATCAAAAAGGTAAGTAACTTTTCAAACAAGCTCTAAATGCTCTTATATAGTTTAAATTAAACACTCACATCATGAACTAATTAGGATATAGATTTTGGCGGGATGGATTGTTGGACCCTAAATTTTCTTAGAATTTATTTTATTAAATTAGCAAGCATGAATATAAGTTAGAATTCATGAAT